>JAVGVS010000579.1:0-119887 GCA_032718565.1 Distichodus sexfasciatus | reverse complement strand
TGTGTGTGTGTGTGTGTGTGTGTGTGTGTGTGTGTGTGTGTGTGTGTGTGTGTGTGTGTGTGTGACAGACGTCAGACTGACTCCCGGTCAGTTTTATGGTTAATGGTTAACTCATGTTCAGGAACAGCTCGTGTTTCAGCCTCGGGGTCAACAGCACAGCATAAACATGTCCATGTCTTACCGCCATTTCTTCTTCTCTCTCTCGCCTCCATTCTCTCGTTCGTTCTCTCTCTGTCTCTCCGTTAAGTCTGTCTCTTTTTCTAGGGTTTCTCATCTGTCATTTTCTCTATCTTGTCTCATGTCTTTCTCTCCCTCTCTCTCGCTCTCTTCTCTCTATTCCCTCATTTTCTTCCTTCCTTCTCTTTGTCCTGTATTTCATGTCTTTTGGTTTTCTCTCCCCTTCCTCTCCTGTCTTTTTCTTTCTCTCTCTCTTCCCTCTTTCCTGAATTTTTCTTTCTCTCCCTTCTTTCATTTTTTTTTCTTTCTCCTTCACTTCTTTTAATCTCTTTCTTTCTCTTCTGTCTTTTTCTTTCTCTCCCCCTTCTCTTTTCTTTTTTTCTTTCCTTTTTTTTCTTTCTCTCTCTTCTCTCCTCTTTTTCTTTCCCTCTCCCTTCTCTCTCACCTTTCTTTTTCTCTCCCTCCTTCCTTTTCTCTCTCTTACCTTTTTCTTTCCCTTCCCTCTCTCATGTCTTTTTGTTTCTCTACCATCTCTCATCTGTCCTTGTTCTTCTCTCTCTCTTCTCTGTCCTCTTTTACTTTCTTCTGCCCTTCTCTCTCTTCTAGCTTTCTTTCACTTCTGTTTTTTTTTCCCTTTCTCTCTCACTTTCTGTCTTCTTTTAATCTCTCATCTCACCTCTCTTACTTTCTTCCGCCCTTCTCTCTCTCTTTCTCTCTCTCTCTCTCTCTCTCTCTCCCCTATCTTTCTTTCACTTCTGTTTTTCCCCTTTCTCTCTCACTTTCTCTCTTCTTTTTACCTCTCTCCAGTCTTTCCTCTCGCTCTCTCTTCTCCCCTCTTTTATTTTCTCTCTCCCTTCTCTCTCTCCTCCTCCTTCTTTCACCTCAGTTTCGCCTTTTGGCCTTTTCCTCCCCCGTCTTTCCTTTCTCTCTTTCCTCTTTCACGTTCTCTCTTCCTTCTGTCTTATGTCTTTTTCTTTATCTCTCTCCCTTTCTCTCTATCTCTTCCCTTTCCTGTCTTTCTCTCTCCTCCCTCTCTCTCTCTCTCTCTCGTCATCCCTCATGTCTCTTTTCTCACTTCTGTCTTTTTATATTCATCTCTCTCTTCTCTCTCTCTCTAGTCCTTATTTCTCTCTTTTTCTCGGCTCTACGGTGCTCATATCTGTCTTACTCCTGCTGCACGTTTTTACGCACATTTCCTGCTGAAGTCTCACACCGTGTCCGGGGCAAGTCAACACCTACATCAGCTGACATGTCAACAACACACTCATAAACCAGCTCTAGCATATCACCTTACAAAACGCAAAGAAGGACAAAGTGGAGAAGGAAAATCCAGGAGAGAAGTAAGCGGAGGAGTCTCACCACCATGCTGCCAGCTGTGGCTCCCTGCGTCTCCGCGGTGACAGCGACGGTCGCGCCTCTCTCCCCGCTCCACTTACCGACGCCTTTATTATAGCAACTTCACTCCAGCCAATGGCGTTGCAGCAAAAGCGCTGCTCATTTTACTGGCCAATCCGCTGCCGGCAAAGAGGCGGGGCTAAGCGGCGGGGCTGAATATTAATGAGACGCGCATAATATTGATAATCAGAAGATGATTGAAGTCATTAAAAGGTGTTTTTTTTTGTTTTGGATAAAATTGTTTTATTTAAAAATGCTACCTTAGGGGTTTCCATTTCCATTTGTTATATATGGTTCACAGTATGGTTAATGTTTTTGATAATAATCGGGAACACTGAAACATTGTACACATAAATAGCCGAATATAGTATCTGTCATATTATAACCTTCTACCTCGTGCACATCCAATGTAAAATGTCAGTTTGCACCTGTTAAATGTTTGCATATTTGCACATATACTGAACATTGTACTTGAAAATAGTCCGGATATAGTATCTGTCTATTATAACTCTACCTCTTGCACACTCAGTGTAAATGTCAATTTCAACCTGTTAAGAATACTGCATCCTGACTTGACAAACATGTTTACCTCTATGTCTGTCTCTAACCTCTAATTATATATATATATTTAAAAAAAAAAAAAAATCCCTGTCTAGTCTAAAATGTATATTGTATATTGTCTGGTTTAAAATGTATATTGTTTAATGTATATTTTAGTATTTTTACTTATTTATTGTTTATTCCATGTGCCTAGTCGTGCCACTGCCTATTTATTCTCTGTTCTACTGTTCTTTGTTTGTTTGCACTGGAAATAACCTGGAGCCACGTCGTCTCGCCTCTCTATGTATCTGTACAGTATATAGCAGAGATGACAATAAAGTTGACTTTGACTTTGACTTTTTGACTTTGAAAGCATGTTTTGGCCAGCATGGTTTGACACTATATAATATTGCTTTAATTTAAAATCTGTTGATGGCATTAATCTCTTTATAGTATTTATATCATTTTTAGACCAAAGAAATTGCGAAGAAATATCCACTTTTGACCTTTCTCTGTGCGTTGTGGGTGGAGGATTTGGTGAGTTCTGGTACTTTAACGTACAATTTTTAGTTTTTTTTTTGCATTAACTTTTGCATTAAATTATATCGTTTACTATTGCATTATATTATTATACTATATTTCTGATCCATTGTTGGGCTTCATTGTTTACCTGTGTAAATTATATTTTAAATATTGAAGTACAGTTTTTAAAATAGTTTGTTGGCTTATTATTTAATCTGCTCTCTTGTCTTGTGATCTGACATCTCTTGCTTTCTTTAACAGAATTTGAGGAAAAAGAAGCGTTTTTTTTTTTTTACTACATGCTGCAGTCACTTAACCGGTTTGTTTAAATGTTAATTTTTATTCTTATCATTCGGGTAGCTTTGGAACGTTTTGTTGTGATTTATTCAGTGCTTGCTGTACGTGGCAACAAACGCTTCATTTGCCAAAAACAATTCAAATATGACTTCTGTCTTCGTTTTCTTGTATTCAATCCCACCTGAAAAGATCTTGCAGTGAAGCCATGCTCCCTGTAGATGGAAGTATTGGAGCATTTTTAAAACGTGTTACTAATTTATCAGCGGTTTAGATGTCATTATATCGTGCTTATACAATAAAATACCACTTTATGTCAGCTAGGTGCCTTTAAAGACCTGTGTGTGTTCGCATTTGTTCATTCCACAACAAGGCACATTTCACTTTGAATACTGTTTCTGCCTTTAAAATAATATTTTATACATATATTTTATTCTTACACTCTAGAATAATACATTCTGCTACATTAAATGAGTCAAAATACGGCTTTAAAATGATCAAAAGTGTCACAATAATGAATGCAATAAATAAATAAATAAATTTCGTTATGTAAACAGAGAATCATCTTATGAACAATTATAATAGCACATTGCGATAGGTGCATATCACACACCATTCGAAATAAATTGAATATTTAAAATGATAAACAATAGCATCACGTTTTGATGTTTATTTTTGTAATATTTCATGGTCTTCGCAGATCACTGGACTAATATTTTATTATGACTTTAGCAACAATGCTATTTACAGATTGATAGTAATAATCAATGTTTTGCAGACATTTCCCCGCCGGTGCTCAGCTTGCGCACTTTACGTAAGTGAGAGCGTAAATGATAGCGCAGTTCGACCCCAAATAATCGTAGAACCGACTCTGAATTCCGTTTTCAGTTGTCTGATTCAAGGAGTCGACTCCAGACAGCGATCTCTCGATTCAGTTAGAAGAAAGAGGTCTTGTAAAACAAACACAACGTTGACGGAGTGAATGACAAGATATTTCAGTCTTTTTCCAATAAAGCACGTCGATTTTTTTGTTTACAGAGTAAAATGACGTTTACATTATTAGCATTCAAGTGATTCAGAAAGTTCAATTAATGAGTGACAAAAGAAGACAGGTTAAATTTAGGCTTTATGTCGGTCACAGTCTTTTATATGTCTTACGTTAATTCGGTTATTAATTTAGAGACTTAATGGCAACAAAAATAACCCCGCTCTGTAATAATCATGTGGAGTCGAATCCGAGAATTTGGAGTCGATTCTCATTTCCGCGTTGCATGAACTGGCGGAATTGATTCTTTTAAGAATCGACTCTCGGCTCCACTAAACAGTGGGTTGAGCGCGTGTTTGTAGCGGTGGTAAGTCATTTATTGTTGCAGAACTCTGACTAAATTACGAGTTTCACTAAATTTCATTTAATGTCAGATTCGTGCAAAATACATTTTAGAAACCGACCGAAGCGATTTAATTCAAGTTTGACCCTAAAGTTTCTTTTACGGCTGTAGTTAGCTAACATGCTAACTTAGCTAGCTGTAGTTATTCAGTATTTTTTTTTCGCTGTTTTCATTTTACGGTTTTTATTTTTTATTTTAGCCACGTCCATTATATTATATTCCAAACAAACCCTAAAAAATACCTTAAATTAATGAACAGCTTTTGATTGAGAAAAGCTTAAACTCGGCACGTTTACATGCATTGCAAGTTGCAGATTTTTAGCAAAACAAGGAGCAAATAATAGAAATAATGTGTGGATTATTTATTGTTGCATTTAAAATAATGTTGCAACGTGTGTATTTTGTAACTTTGCATGTAGTATTTGTATAAGCAAACACACACTAATTAAAGGTTTTTGCTAGTTATACAAATGCAGCATGTACTGAAAAAGCAACTCATTCATTGACTCATTTCAGCATTTTAGTTGCATCTTGTATTTGTATAATAAACACAGATTAACTAAAGGGTGATGTCCTAATGCTAGACCCCTCATCATGACCGCCACCACCACCCCTTGTGTTGTTTTTTTGTGTGTAGAAACGTCCTGAGCTGTGAAGATGTATCGTCCCAAACCAACTCTGAAAGATAGGCAGCACCTGTACAAGCTGATCATCAGCCAGCTGCTGTACGACGGCTACACCAGCATCGCAAACAGCTTAATCAGTGAGGTGAAGCCGCCGAGCGTCGTGTCTCCATCCGAACAGCTCATGCAGCTGGCCAAGATTGGTAAGACCTCGCGCAGAACCTCCTGACTCTCCGAGCTCATAAATAATCCACATCTCCTGACACGGTCATCGCTTGCTTGCAGGAATGGAGAACGATGACAGCGCCGTCCAGTATGCCATCGGGCGCTCGGATACGGTGGCACCCGGAGTTGGGATCGACCTGGAGTTTGATGCCGACGTACAGACGATGTCTCCCGAAGCCTCAGAGTACGAGACGTGTTATGTCACCTCCCACAAGGGCCCGTGCCGAGTGGCCACGTACAGCCGAGACGGTCAGTTGATCGCCACCGGCTCCGCCGATGCCTCTATCAAGATCCTGGACACGGAACGTATGTTGGCCAAAAGCGCCATGCCTCTGGAGGTGAGTTTTGGAGCCGTTTATGTTTAATACTTCACCGTGGTTATGTCGTATCGCGATGAAACTTGTGACCTTCGTCTCTGTCGTCCGTCTTTAAGGTGATGATGAACGAGACGGCGCAGCAGAACATGGAGAACCACCCAGTGATCAGAACGCTGTACGACCATGTGGACGAGGTCACCTGCCTGGCGTTTCACCCCACCGAGCAGATCCTGGCCTCTGGCTCGCGAGATTACACCCTCAAACTGTTCGATTACTCCAAACCTTCAGCTAAAAGAGCGTTCAAATACATCCAGGTAAGCCATCCAATTCACTGAATTCTCCCTGGAGCAACTAAGTGTCTTGCTCAGGGACCTAAGGTTAGCGCTTGCCGTAAATGTGACCGTTTGTGGCCCAAAGGAAGCGGAAATGTTGCGCTCCATCTCCTTCCACCCTTCGGGCGATTTCCTGCTGGTGGGCACGCAGCACCCGACACTGCGCCTCTACGACGTCAACACCTTCCAGTGCTTCGTGTCGTGCAACCCTCTGGACCAGCACACCGACACCATCTGCAGCGTAAGCTACAACCCCAGCGCCAACAGCTATGTGACTTGCAGCAAGGACGGCAGCATCAAGCTGTGGGACGGTGTCTCCAACCGCTGCGTCTCCACCTTCGAAAAGGCGCACGACGGCGCCGAGGTCTGTTCCGCCGTCTTCTCCAAAAATTCCAAGTACATCCTGTCCAGCGGCAAGGACTCGGTGGCCAAGCTGTGGGAGATCTCCACGGGACGGACGCTGGTCAAGTACACAGGTGAGAGCTCTTGTTATTGTCGTATTAAGGTCGGTTTGTACCTTAACAGAACATTTTAAAGATTCAACCTCCTTCGTAGGTGCGGGTCTCAGCGGACGGCAGACGCACCGGACGCAGGGCGTCTTCAACCACACAGAGGACTATGTGCTGCTGCCGGACGAGCGCACGGTCAGCCTGTGCTGCTGGGACTCGCGCAGCGCCGAGAGGAAGAACCTGCTGTCTCTGGGACACAACAACATTGTGCGCTGTATCGTCCACTCGCCGACCAACCCCGGCTTCATGACCTGCAGCGACGACTTCCGGGCACGCTTCTGGTACCGACGCACTACCACCGACTGACCCAAACCGTTCTCCTTCTTCTTTTTTGGAACTGATAACGCGTCGTCCAGGGCTGACATGTCTGGACCAAACCTCTAGGGGGCGCCACGTTACCGTCGAGGAACCTGCGGAGGAACTCACAGGCTGGTTTCCAGCTGGATTTTTAAAGCAGTTGGACTGAGAAGTGATCTTTATGGGATGTCATATTCTGACGGTTCTACTTTTTGCATTTTTGGTAAAGACATTTGTGTTGCTTGTAAATTTAGTGCTGTGTTGAGTCATGTTTTGGTTCACTCAAATGAATAAATTTGAAATTGAATTGCTTTGATGTGGTTGTTTTTGAAGTTGGAATTGAAGTGATATAAAATAAGACACAGTCTTGAGTCAATTTCTTTACATTTTGCCAAAAAAACAGTTATAGTGGTGTATTGCAATGTGTGCAAATATATTATAATATTATATTAGAATTATGTAAATATAATTCCTCAAGACTACATTGACACAAAAAATGCAAAATGTCAAGATATAGGGGGACTTTTTGCACTGTATTATCATATGGTTTTACATTTTCTAGCAAGAGTTTAAATCTAAAACGTAAAATAAATCAACACAATATGTGTGCAGTTATTGAAATTTTTTGTTACAAAATGTCTAAAATTAAAACTTCAAATTAAAGTGTGGACGTATTAGGGAATGGACATCCACTGTATGATTTAAGATGTAAGATATTTAAGATAATGACATAATAACCAGATTTATGATTTGAAATCATAGAAGATTTAAGATCACTTAAGATTTAAGACCGTTTTAGAGTTAAGATCATATAAGATTTAAGATCACTTAGGAGCTAAGATCATATAAGATTTAATGTCACTTAAGATCACTCAAGAGCTAAGATTATATGAGATTTAGTATCACTTAAGTGTTAAGATCATGTAAGATTTAAGATCATTTAAGGTTTAAGATCACTTAAGATTTAAGATCTTTAAGATAGAATGATATAATTGACATTATATCACAAGATTTAAGCTCATTTAAGATATGAGATCTCTTAAGATTTAGGATCATTTAAAATTTAAGATCATTTCATATTAAAGATCACTTAACATTTGAGAAAGGTCAGTGAATCAGTCTCTCTGTGTGGTTTTTCATTTCGTGTCACCCTCGGTTTAGAGCTTTAGAGGGTAAAAACCCACGATGCAGGTTTGAAGTTTAAAGGTGCAGCGGTTTTAAACAGTTTTCCACATGAGCTGTAAATTGATTTTAGCATTGCGTGTTAAATTCTCATCTTCGCCAGCTCCGTGTGTGTTTATGATGACTGACGGCGACCGGATGCACCACAACTACTTAAAAAAGGCAAAGTGGAAGTCAGAGATAAATTTGAGTTATAACTCAAATAAGATCAGCTCCTCCAGTTTTTTAGGGTTTTTTTTTTGATAGCCAAAATAGTTAGTAGAACATGAACTTGGATTTTGACACTTTAGTTGAGTGCAGACTTGGCCTCTCTCTTCTTTACATTTATAGATCATAAGAGCTTCCATATTTCAACATTAATCATTTTGGGTACATTCTGCTCTAATTTGAGGAGTTCTCCTTTCAAGGCCCTCTTTTTGGCCTCAATGCACAAATGACTGTATATCGAGACAGCTGGATAAACACATTTCTTAGCTAAATTGATCGAACTAAAATGGCTGTGTATGCTGGGAAGTTTTTGGAGGATTTGAGAAGACCTGATTGCTTCAAGCTTTGAGTTTGACAGTCAAATAGCCTACATCATCACCAGTGATTCAATTCTTGGACTCAAAAGCCACATTAAATGGTACCGTAACAGTTAGGGACTTCGTCCCGTAATCGGAAGGTCGCCGGTTCGAATCCCGGACCGGTAAGAGGTACCACTGAGATACTCATGAGGAAGGTACCGTCTCTAAGCACTGCTTCAGGCAAAGGCAGAGGTCATATTTGGTTGTGGTGCATGTTGTGCGCTGTGCAGGGGTGGAAGTAACGAATTACAAATACTCACGTTACTGTAATTAAGTAGGTTTTTTGGGTACTTGTACTTTTATGATTAGTTTTTCAAGTGTGTAATTTTACTCATACTTGAGTACAATTTACACTACGTAATCTACTTCGCTACTTATAAAATCAAAAGTCGCTACTGAGTACGCCCACAATTTGAATTAATATTCAAACCTTTCATCTGCATCTTTGCAGCCAATAAGGCTGTGCAATTAATCTATGATGTACGCAAAGAATAAACTCCGCTGCAGCAGCAGGCACAGGTGTCTGGAGGTACTACACAGTGAAGTACAAACTAATTTATAGACTGAAGATTTGGAGACAAAGAAGCCAAAATGGAGACAAGACAACACTGTCAAACATGAAAATGATGGAGAAAAGACGGAGGACGAGTGCCCGCTGCCTGTTGTTCGCAGTGTATTGGGAAAAGTTTAAACTGTTCTATGCATGTTCAAAAACATTTTTGTCATTGATTTAACAAACAAAATTCCTGCTTTATATCTACATTTATTTACAAAACACATTGCCTTTCTGTACCTTGTTCATCTGAGAAATGTGCTTTGAACGTCGATATTTTATACTGGTGAATCGAATCGAATGCCTGCTATTGACGACGCAATAAAACATCCATAGGTTAAAAAGTAATTAATACTCTGAGTAGTTTTTGAGAAGAGTACTTTGTACTTTTACTCAAGTATTTTTTTTAACACCAGTACTTTTACTTGTAATTGAGTACATTTTAACCAGTGTAACAGTACTTGTACTTGAGTACAAATTTTCAGTACTCTTTCCACCTCTGGCGCTGTGCTGTGTTCACAATTAATATAAATACTCAATTTGAATATATTACGCCTAAAAATAAGGTGCATCTAAAGTATCCCCTAAAATAGGTCGAATTGACTTTTTTTTTTTTTACATTTCTGTGGACGTTTTTTTGTACGCGAGGACCAACAATTCTGGGGACGAATCAACCCGTGATAGGAGGGTCGATAGTTGGACCGGAGCCTATTCCGGGACTTCGGGCGCGACGCGGGAATCAACCCTGGGCGGGCGCCAAACGCACCGCAGTGACTGGTGAACACAAAGGGCCATTATATCTACGGAACATCATTTAATCCAACATTTTATACTCATTTATGAAGTTGCATCTCAAATTCTGCATCTCTGGCAGCATTTTATTTCTAATCACCAGGTCAAACACCTCCTCCTCCAAAATAAAAGCACGCCGTTCCTCCGCTTCTCCCTCTCTTGTGTTGTCCTGACAACAAAGACGAGACGCCGGAGAATTCAAGCTTTTTTTTTTTTTTTTTTTTAAAAACGGCCAGCGACATAAATCAAACCGACCCCAGACTTTAAGGGAGGGAAGGAGGGAGGGAGGAAGGGAGGGAAGGAGACAAAAGAAGTAGAAAACGTACAGTATTTTAGGGAAGATTTATTCTTTTGAAAGCACGTCGGAAAGAACCAGTTGGAGAAATATTAGTAGAAGAAGTTCTTCTTTCAGAGAAAAAGAGAATGACCAGTGGCAGCAGGAAAACACTCATATTTTCAGCCAAAAGAAAAAGAAAGGGAAGGGGCGTGGCTCTGAGAAAGTGGGCGGGGTTTTAAGCCCGTAGCGGGGCCGTGATTGGATGGAGAGGGCGTGACGCGCGGCCGCCTCCACACCCCTTATTGTAAAGCGCGTGAGAGAAAGAAGGGCACTCGGGCAAAGTGTGTGAAAGAGAGAAAGAAAGACCTGAAGAGTTCGGCGAGAGAAAGTTGGGAGTGGAAGTGGACGCGAAAAGGGAAAGAACGGAGGAAAAAGAGCGCTAGACTGATTTTTTTGGAGGCTTTGCAGCTGGTGAAAGACATGGCTGAGAATCTCGGCAAGATCTGAATGGACTTCTTCTGACTGGATTTGATTTGATTTTACTCTTCAGTGAAAAGGTGGAGATGGAGGTAGGCAAAAGAATTTGACTTATAATATATAATTTATGGGTATATACACACACTGAAATATATACATAGTATATACATGAAAAAACATTTTTTTACACCACATCAAAAAATTTCAGTAACTGTTTTTACAATGTATCAGATGGTCACCAGGTAAATATGTACTTATTGATACTTTTTGGCAAATTGTTGACCTCCTTTTATTCCAAATTCCAAACACGATATCGTTTATTTTGCAGCAAATGATGGGTTTCAAATAATAAAAAATACAAGATGGAATAACATTTTTTAATGATATGGATTCAGTTTTATTTTGTTACAGTTGCATGTTTAGCGTCATAACAGTGGCTCATGAACCTCATCAGATCCAAGTTGAAGCTGAATCAGGTGTTGGAAATTGGCAAAAACTGCACTTGGAATATTTTGTCATGAATATAAAAATGCAAATCTAAAAAATCTAGTCTTCATTCAGAGCCCAACGATGTAACATATATTCCTCGTTTATTTGTTCTGTTTCTGTCCGTTTGCTTTTATTGGGCTCGTTTTTTTTGTGCATTGGAACCCGCTGCAGGCGTATCAGTAAGACGTAGCGTCTCCTCCTCCTCCCTTTTTTTCTGCACCCTCCTGACCTCCTTTCAACCCCTCCTCCAACAAAAAATGCCCCCCCCAACTCACCCTCCCCACCCCTTCCGCCTTGTTGTGGACCCCATACAAGCTGTATATATGTGTGTGTGTGTGTGTCTGTGTGTGTGTGTGTGTGTGTGTGTGCTGCTTGCTGTGTAATACGATCCAGGCTGCCCCAAGAATCCAGGAGAGAGTGCTGAGAAATGCACTTTATGGGTGTCGTTAACTCGCTTTCCTTGGAATCTGTGAAATCGGCCCGCTCGTAAATCGCAAGTAAATCCCGATACGATATAATATCGATACAATAGACAGCGATTCGACGTGCGACGATATCACAACGTCTGTGACGGCGCAGTTTCGATTTCGATTCAGGAGCAATCAATATGTGATAATATTATGTACTGATTTAAACACCATCACTTCTAGGGGCGGGAATTGATAACATTTGATCAATATCAATGCCATTGTCGATGCTGCCTATCAATCCGGTTTCTTATCAATTTTCATATCGATTCCTGAGTAGTTTTTTGAGTGCAAAAAAGTATTTCTACGCAGTCTTCCGCACCAAAGGCAACCATTTTATTTTTCCCAAATGATGTCTGCACAAGACTGTGAACATCAAGACATTCTGCATTCATGAAGAAACACTGAAGTTTTGGCTTTTTTTGAGCTTTCGGACTCATTTTGGCCTATAACTCATTTTTGACTCATTTCTGGGAGAGAAGTACATTTTTGCCACAAGGGCGTTCCATACGATAGCCACGGCAGAATAGCGCTAATTTATTTGACAAAAGTCATGAACAAGTTTTAGCGTCACATGAAAACACACAGAATAGTATGTTTTTTGGGGACGGTACATGAATACAAACTGGGAAAAGTTTTAACTAAATACTTTTTTAAACGTATTAATAGAATTTCAAGAATAATTGAAATAACGGACATGGGCAAGATTATTTTGATTAGAGGTTGTGAATGTCAGATTAATTTTCGATTAATTGCCCAGCCCTACTATGCCTGACAGGAGTCTGAATTCTAACGCTTAATAAAAATTATGACGAAACTGTCTGACTTCTGCGCTTCCTTGGCGAGGGACGTCACAATACGTCATTTCTGATCGATGCTACAGCCACGTTGATCTTTGAATCCGACATATCGTTACACCCCTAGACCAGCCGCTGCTGTTCTGTCAAGTGAGGAGAAGTGACTACTATGTAATTCAGTGGTTTATCAGATGACATTTAAATACTCTTTCCTGCTTGGAGGTGTCAACATTGCTCTATTTTTTTGCAGACGTGCTCAGGCTTTAATAAAGTTCAGAAAATGAGCACATTTAGCAAAAGTAAATTTCCACTTCCATCCCACCTCTTGCTTACGCGAAATCAGAGTTACGTGCCGTCTGTACACCCACCCTTCATCGCCCCCCAATAAACATGCAAAATAGCGCATTGTTTCCAGTGTTGGGAAGTTGCTAAGTACAAGTAGTGACGCCACTAATTTAACTACTTTTTAAAATAGCTTATCAGTGGCAAAGCTAGTTTTAAAACATTGCAGGCGGAAAAGTAACTATTTTGCAAACAGGAATTTTGCGCTGTAAAACGATATATTGTTACAAAATAAATAAAGGTACCTCGATTCTCTACTGCTTAAGACTATGAACATTCTGGAGTACAAACAATTTTTGGGGGCAAATTCAAGCTTGGAGTACGTACGAACAAAATGATGGAAGATGAACCGTCATGTTTTATACGGGAAAGTGCAAAATTGCATGGGTCTCAAATTTCTAACGAAGCCGAAGAATTTATCACTGAAACAGTATTTTGGATCATAAAAGTCAAAATTTGTCCATTTATTTTGTACTTCGACCTGGCGCCAAATCAACTTGTACGACAAGAACCATCAATTGATTGGTGCCTCTATCTGACCATCGCAAAGCGTATTGTTTTTACTGGACAAATTGTCAAATTTTTACGAATTTCCAACAAAATCTAAAAATTCACCACTCAAGCATTATTTTTGAAAAATCTAAATTAAATCATTTATTTTGTACTACGACCAGCCGAAAAAAACAAGCTTAAACGTGTAGAACCATCAAATAGTTATTCTGTGGGCTGGGAACGGATTAATTTATTTAAATCAATTTTTATGAGGAAGATTAACTTGGAATTCAAACTATGTGGGATTCAAACCGCCTTCTGGTATGGATAAAGTTCGAGTACCGAAGTAGCACTGACTTATTTTTCTCTATTTACAAAATGTTTTAACAAGCAGGTGTTTCTGCTTCGTTGGTGTCGAAGTCGCAAAAGTGGCATTTGATAGGCCAGCGGCGTCACGGACTTTCGCTTTTGGCGACTGCGGAATGGAGTCGGAGGACGGAGTCCATCTTGTCATAGACGAATGAGTCTGCGGCTGTATTTATCAAAATGTATGACTCTGAAAAGTGAAACGGACCGAACGTCTACATTCTGGTGTGACTTCCACAAGCTGACAATCAAAACGTTCTCTACGTCCAAAACGTCATTGAAACCTTATTGAAACTTTGTTGTTCTCGTTACAAAGTCTACTTTTTCTCTGCAGCTTGTGGTGTACTACAATGAACTACTATATTAAGACAGTGGCTTGTTTGTAATTTAGCTATTTTTAAGTACAAGTAGCTTGAAAAGCAGTCGGATAAATGGAGCTTCCCCAAGACTGGTGCGCTTCTTCACCTCGTCCTCGTCCTCGGCGTTTTAAGCTGTTGCAGAAATGATTTGTGCGCGAAGCCAGTTCCTGTAATGGACGTCCACATCTCCAGATGTCTGTTTCTGCTTCAGTCTCTCCGTTGGTTGTTGCCATCAAGCTGGAGCTTCTCAACGCAGACCATTCCGTTCTCTTTCTTCCTCTCTTTGGCCAGACCCGGCGTAGCGGGAAGCGGCGCGGAATCCGAGGACACTTTCATTGCTTACAGCTGGTGCTGAAAAATGGGGATAAACAAAGCAGATCCGTCTTAAAACGAGTGTGGGTCACAACTGGGACGGAGACGGGCCCGTTCCTGCTGATTAGATTTAGTGGAAAACCGTTCACACGTTTAAGATTTGGCTAAAGCTTTTGGAACCATTTGGATTGAAGTGAGGGATTATTTGTCGTTGTGAACACACAGTGCACCACCACCAAATGTGACCTCTACATTTGACCCAGTGGACAGCTTTTTTGGGCAACAGTCGGGGACGGTGTCTTTAGTACCTTTACCAGTCCAGGACTTGAAGAGGCGTCCATCTGATCATGGGGCCAAATCCCTAACCTATCCCTAACACTATCGCTGTTCACATTTCTTCATTCTTGGAAACTCAATTTTGCAGCATAACGGTTAGGGAGTTGGCCCCGTTGATCGGAAGGTCACCGCTTCAAGTCCCAGACTGGTATAGGTACCACTGAGGTACTCATGAGCAAGGTACCGATTTCGATGTGGTGCACTGGGTGCTTTGTGGTGCGTTCTCATAGTACAAAGCAGTTTGTTCCACCACTGAAGTGCTAGGAATAACCCATGCTCAGATCAGATTACGATGGATTTTTTGCGGTTTTTAATATCGCACAAGGTGTCAAGCAGTTATCGGTACCGATATTTCGCTTTTTTATCATAAAATGTCAATTTTACGGGTGTTACTTTGGCTGATACAGTTGCCCCTCGCTATCTGCACCACTGGTAAATTTGGACAACGAATTGTTTAAGGGTGCTCTCACACCTACAGGCTTTAGTCCGCTTCAATCGAACTGGAGTTCGTTTCCCCTCTTGGTGCGGTTGGTTTGGTCTGGTGCGAACACGGTAATCGCACTCGGGTGCGGACCAAAACAACCGCACCGAGACCCCCGAAAAGAGGTGGTCTCGATCCGAATCAGTTAGCCAACTCTGGTGCGGTCCTCCTGGTGAGAAAGCATAACGAACCCAAACAGGACCAAAGGCTGCGAATCACCTGATACACAGTACATACCTGTTGGATCTTCGGGAAAAATTTCGCACAATGAGCATATCGCCGTTCCGCCTTATTAATGCGCGCCACCTCCTGTATTTTCGCGATACGCGCCTTCGGCGAATGCAGTGCGTTAATACGCTGTTTTCCGGCCGTAACCGCTTTGCTTGATTTTCAAACGCAATAATTTGTCTGAAGTGGTGAACGCACCAGATGTAGAAAGTAATCGCCGGGGCGACAACCAGTGCACGTAGGTTCTCCATCTTGAAACACTCAACACAGAACCTTCTTCCTGTATTTACATTTTTGTTCACGCGGCAAACGCATCTGACCAATAAGCGGAGAGGACGTTCTCGCGGGATTTAAAGTGACACATTTCGGTACGCTTGGATTTTTTCCCGTGTGAAAACAAACCGAACCAAGGAGAAAATGCTACAAGTTTACAAAATTATCAACTGATTCGGACCAGAGCAAGCGTACCAAGGTGTGAAAGCTCCCTAGGTTATTATTTTTCTGGGAGATATTTATTTATTCATTCATTGGTTTATTTGTTTAAATGAGTAAAAAATGGCTTCTACAATTTCCCTGCACTTTCTTGTGTTAAGAAGAGTATGTTTTTTACAGTTTTATTTCTTTTTAAAAGTTACCACATGTCGGTTCAGTCAGTTATTAATTTCCTGGTTTTGTAATAATCGGTATCGGTTCTGAAAAATCGGTCGATCCCTAGAAGACGCTATTGATTATACTGCTATATTCAGTTTAGCCATGATTTAGCCAACAACAAGACTCCATTTACTCGCTTCCGCACTTGCAGTCGAGCTGCTAAAAATATACAGTGTGTCATCGCGGCTGATGCATCGCACTGCTGGAGCAGTTCTTGTCTCGGGGTCTTCCGTCTCCTCAAACCAAGCTGATGTTCACAAAAGTCCCTTTCGTTAGTGCGATAATCTCAGCTGTCCGGCCCACATCTGGCCAGGATGTTTATGAGACGGTCTAAAGAATAAGACCTTGCGTGCCATCTTCTTTTTTTAAACGTAACTTTTAAACGCCGCCAGATCGATTCTCGTCCATCGTCGAGCGATCGTCGAGTTTCTGTTTGTGCACGTTGTGTGAGAAAAGCGCTACGAAACGACACGCAGTACAGCGCCATCTCTGTGGCTTCTCACCTCTGCGCTAGTGATCTTATTTTAGCTCAGCCAGATGAACACCAGCCCGACACCCAACGCTGTGGGTTCATCGTGTGTGTGGAGAGGACGGTGCTTTGTGGTCATTCTCTACAAATAGAAGATGACAGTAATATGGAGGAGTAGCTCTGAGCCAAGCGGAAAAGTTTGTCAGGCGCTGCAGTGAGCGCTGGAGGAAAAGAGGAACTTGACCTCGCCTCATCTAAGCAAGGGTCAGTTGCAGGGTGTCGGGTCCAGTTTGGCTTCCAATCACGTCCAAGGAAATAGAGCACACTCCCTGTAGGGGTGGGAATTGATACGATTTGATCGATATCAAGCCATTGTCGATTCTGCCTATCACTCCAATACCTTATCAGTTCTCAGTTCGCTAAAATGACGTAAGACGATAAAGATAAAATTTCACGCGAGCAATTTTCTCGCGCTCGCACAAAAATACCGCGCACAGTTTTCCTCTTAACGCTAACGTTTTGGAGTCATTTGTCTGCATCGTTGGTAAATTTCGTTCTTATTTTAGCCGAGCATTTCAATGCAACGTTTTTTTCCGTCTTTCACCATTTCCACCGAGTGCTGCACACTTGAGTTTGCAAGGACCAGCAGCTGCACCGCTTAGCGCGCAAACGCAAGCTGCCAGTGAGCGATGGTGAGTTTCTAGAGCTGATCTAAACAGCGCTCCATCATTCCAGGACTCGGACTCTTCCGGCGAAATAAACTTCCATCGTTCGGGGGCTCTGACTTTTCCGCCCTGAGCCCAGGAAGCCGAGACGCGTCTGAGGAACATGGCGTTTGTATACGATCGTCTGTCATAGTTCAGTGGCAGGAAATACCAGCGCTGGAGAGGAGGACCACTATCGCAGACAACGTGGGGCCTGGAGGGGCCCCGTAACCTTGGCCCATGCCCTCCTCCTCCTCCTCCTCTTCTTCCTCCTCAGCCTAATTTAGCATCCTTAAATTGATTTCTTTGTGATATCGGTCGTATCTGGTTTGTCAGTTGGCTTGCCCACATTCTAGTGGTTAGGATACTAACATCTGGTTCAAGAGATTGCGGGTTTGAATCCTACCTCCAGCACTACCACCGCCGGGTCCCTGAGCGAGACCCTTAACCCCCAAGTTGCTCCGGGAAAGCTGTACTTGAAATGAGGAAAAATGCTCTGGATAAGACCGTCTGCGCAATTTTGTAAATGCAAATGTACTTCATTAGTCGAGTCAAATTGAATTGAATTGAATTGATTCCAATTCTACCACAATTCTCTTTGCACCGTCTGTTACATCAAACAAGCAAGCAAGTTTCCAAATTTTGTCCCTGACGAAATAAAATTTTTGCGCAAAATGCGAAAAATCATAGCTGACGTCGATAGAAGCTTTCGGATTTTCTCACATTGTCGTATAGTATAAGACTTGTGAATGAATAAGGGCAACAGTCCAGCCTGTAAACCATTAAACCTTTGTTAAAATGCGCGCTAAAACGGCGAAACATTTCCGTTTTCCGTATTCAATTTTAGCCAGCATCGGGCTTCGTGATCAGTAATAATCGGAATCGGTATCGGCCCTAAAAACCGCATATCGGTCGACCCCTAGCAGAAAGTTGTCAGTGTTTTCTGGAAGCTGAAGTAGGAAAAATGTAAAGCACTTTTGTGCTCGTCGTTCTGTAAAAAGTAAACCTTTAACTGACCTTTAAATACATTAACGCATGCGAGAGGTTCGTCAAATTTCTGCCCTAATTTTAGTTGGCGCTTATTAAGCTAAGCTAGGCTAAAGTAGAATTGCATGAGGAAGACGCACTTCTGTGTGGTTAATACGAGCAAGCGGTTTAAAATTCATGCGGTCAGTGCCTTTTACAATGCACGCACACACACACACACACACACACGCACACACAGAGCTCTGTGGGAAAGTCTGATATGTGGCTTTAGGTTCCTGTCTTACTTCGGAGTAAAGCGAGATGCACTCGACGTCTGGCCCGGTCAAAGTTCCCTCTCCAAACCCATGAGAAAATATGACACTAGTTCTCACAAGAAGGACGTGTGTCATATTTCCTTCTCATGGGGGTTTATTTTGCGTCTGGTTTTTGCTTCTATTTTTTTTTTTTTTTTTTAAGCTTTATCACCCTTATTCGAGTTGAATTTCCTCTCCCGACGACCTCCCAGGGGTCTTATCTTAGACCTTTGCCCCGATAAAGATCAGAACTCAGCGCAAACTAGGAAGGCCCGATTCCCACAAGACGCACTTGGTAGTAGCTTCCGTTTGAAGAAGTCATGAATGAAAGTTCACTCGTTGGCAATTTTAACAGCCACAACTTCTGAGTTCCTTTTGGTTTTTTATCCTAAAAAGACTAAAAACATCTGCCAGGCTGTAGAGTTTCCATATTAAGACGACAGCTGTTGAAATGTTGCGTTTATGGAAAGAAGGAGTGTTTGTGGACGGCCGGTGAAGTGCGTGTGTGTGTATGTGTGTGTGCTGGAATTAAAGTTTGGGATTAGATCAGAAGTGTGAGGACAAGACTTTATTGTCATAAAAGTGTGATATCACAGGCCACAGTTTTCATGTTTACAACACTGTGACGCGGCGTTGTTTGGCCGTATGTGTCAGCGCGCGCGAGAGAGAGACAGCTGTTGGACGAGAGTTGAAGCCAGCTGTCTCGGTCTGATCTCCAGAAACAGCCTTGTGCAGGAATCCCAGCACCTCACAGCTGAATCTGACCTCATTTCTATCAGACACACATACACACACACTTAGAAATGTATACGCTCAGCACTTAGCGTGCTGGACACACGTGCATACTGTATATACACACACACACAACGTTTAAACACCACATACAATATCAAAATCCAAGACTTTGCTTTGCTTGCATTCTCTTTTAATGCCGTTTTATGAAATGAACAGTGTGAGCTCTGAATTTTGGCTCATAACTCTAACATAAAATGTTCAAATTTCTTTCATTTCTATTGCATTCAGAAGTCAAATTTGCAAAAAAAAAATCACAAAGTTTGATACGATACGATTTCGAGTCGATATGATTTAGGACTCAGCGATCGATATGGATATGAAATCCAATTTTATTTATATATATATACACACACACACACACATATACATATACATATATATATATATATACACACACACACATATATATATATATATACATATATATATGCTGTAACACTTTAGTGTGAAGCACTGAGAATATATTTCTTTGTAATATTACACTCGTTACATATTTCAGTGATGTGCATTACAACAAGAATTTCTTATTTTAATTTGTGTATTTGCCGCATTCACGTTACATATTTTATTATTTCATGAAATCCAACTTTGTGTATATATATATGTATATATGATGAATATATGCTTTCAAAAATGGAAGTGTTAATCATTTATTTTCATCATATATATATATATATATATATATATATATATATATATATATATATATATATATGAGAGAGAGAGTATACATACATATATGTATATATATATATATATATATATATATATATATATATATATATATGATGAAAATAAATGATTAACACTTCCATTTTTGAAAGTATTTTTGTTTACAGCATTTTTTTCACACTTTTACACACAAAAAAATAAATATAATTACATTATTTATATATATATATATATATATATATATATATATATATATATATATATATATATAATAATTACAGTGTATATATATATATATATATATATGTTTTATTGATTATGAAATAATAAAATATGTGATGTAACTACGGTAAATACACAAATTAAAATAAGAAATTCTGGATGTTAGAACAAAGCAAATGAGAGTATTTTCATGTTTAACAGTGAACAGTATGTCAATGTATGACATATTATAACAATTTATAACAACTATACTGTTTTTTGCCACTAAGAATGTTCAGAAATGCCCGAACCAATCCCTGTATTTCCAACGCACTGGTCCATCACCGGGCCTTGCTTCCACACCATATTTTTAAAACATTTTTTAAATCTAATGTAATGTATTATAGCTACACACTGTGGTAATGGGCCCTATTTGATAAACTCCAAATTTTTACTGAGCATCATTGATCGACCAGCGGCAAATTTGGAACATTTGTTGTATACCATAATCCGATGATTATCATTGAATTTAGTTGTAAATTAGCATTTCACTGCTAACACAATATATTGTTAATTAAGATGACTGCAATTACAGAAGATATCATAGCTAAACGCTAGGTAGTGTTGTAGTACCGAAGACCAGCCTCGAGATCAGTTAATAAAAGTCTCGGTCTTGTCATGGACTCGGACAAAGAGGATTTGATTTGGAGACCGCTGGAGACCACAACGCTGAGAATATTACTATTAAAAGTCTTTGAGACCGACGCATTGTTTTTTAATAACTCAGAGTCCTTTAACTTACAGGAACAACACACATACCACAGAATCACAAGACTTTAAACTTACTGGACATTATATTCATTCCTCTGATATGAAATTATTTCAGTAATTCCGTGCACAAAAACTGAAGTAATTATGCAAAAATCCATGAATTAAATATTTCGACTCAAAATTACCCCAAATTTTAGTATTTCTTCATTTTCAATTGATAAGAAAATACTTTTTTCCATTTTAGAGTGTAATCAAAATGGCAAAATAAATATAGAAATTGCATTATTTGTTATCAAATCATTTTATTCTCGATCCAGATGGATACCAAATGGATAAAGAAGTGTTTCCACCTGGCACCAACCTTATTTTTCTTCACAGTACTAACCTCAGAAAGATGTCTCTGTGACATTGAATAACTCTGCGTCAATAAAACAGTGAGTTTGGTCTTGATGAGTGTTCCTGCACTGTGGTTTTTGTTGAGTTTAACATATACGTTTGGATAACTGCTTCCAGTGAAGCTATTTACTCATTATAGATATATAAGAGAGAAATGTGACTCTGCACGGCAAAACCAGTCTTTGTAGGCAAATTTTCCAAATTGAGTTATGATGTTTTCATGAAAGGGCATAAATCAACCTTCAAACGACAATTTGGCATCGTAATGAATGGGACTATTAAATGACTGAGATATCAACATTCAAAGGAGTCGGGTTTCTCCCTGGCCACGCCAAGTGAGACGGAGAATCTGCCTTTTGAAGGACTAGCGACGTAGGCACTCACAGAGACGCTTGGTGCGGTCGCTGCTACGCTTTGCATTTACGGCCTACGCTGCATTCACAGTCATTATCGGATAGCCTACCTGGGCGTTAGGTTAACTGAACTCGAGACGAAGATGGGATTCTGGAGAATATCTCACGCTAGTCAACCAGTGGATTTAGCGAATATTGAAGTAGAGCGTCAAAACAGAAACGCTTAACATTCTGCTGAATTGAATTCTCACCTCAGGAAAGCTGCTTTAGGATGAAAGGGTAAGTTTTTCAGCCAAATTTATTCACAACAGTACAGTATAGACCTTCCACTGTTTCAAAACACTAAAAACAAAAAATCCAAAATTTTACAACAATACAACAATTTTGCAACATAACGCTTCTTTTTCTTGAAACTCATGCATGTTTACTGGTTTTGCTGCAGAGTCACAAATATTAAATAAAACATCTTTAATGCTTTAATTGGTTTTCTCGTCCCCGACACACTCTGGTCTCATTCAGGACTTGGTTTTGGTTTAGGTGGTCTTGACCCCAATCCTACATTTGAGATGCGGTGGCCAATACAACAATCATATTGTTGCTAATGTATCTCTATGTGCAGCTGTAACAATATTTTTGAAAGTGTATTTTCCTGTCACATTTTCCCTGTGAGGCATGGTGGTGTTTTTGGCCTTTACCACAGATGCTGCAGCTGAAATGAGGTATGTGTGGAGTGTGGTTGAGGTCAGTGGTTTTTCGCACTGCAGAGGCCAGGAAGGGGCAGGAGCAAGACAGGTGCTTTCCTACGTCAGCTCCCTGGACCGTCTAACTCACAATGGAGGCTTTATACCTAAAGGCTGAAGTGACACAACAGGCCTGCTCATTTATGGGCCTCTGAATGGTTTTATCAGAGGGATGCCGACGGACAGAGGAAGGAAGAGTTGGAGCAAGTTTGGGAAGAAGATAATGAAGAGTGTAAGTTTGGTGGAGCTGAAATGGATACGCAAGGGGGTGAGGTAGGTGTAGGCTTGGTGGAGTTTTAAGGCATACTGGGGCTGGGCGATATGAGCTCAAAAAATAAATAAAAAAATGAATATATATATATATATATATATATATATATATATATATATATATATATATATATATATATATATATATATATATATATATATATATATATATATATATATATATATATATATATACATTAAAACAAAAAAAATATATATATATACATACATATATATATACATATATAAATATATATATATATATATATATATATATATATATATATATATATATATATATGTATATGTATGTGTATATATATAATTATATATCTATATCTATATCTATATGATTTCATGAAATAATAAGATATTAATAATCTAATAATAAATATATAAATATATAATGTAAATACGGTAAATTTCCTCAACTATTAAAGCAGGGACAAGACACGTACTTTGGAATTTTGGAAATAATCTAAATAACTGTCAGGGCCAAACTTACATCGAGTAGAGGGTCTAAATGTAGGTTTTGGTTCATGTTTGATGAATTGCCCAGCCCCAGGGATGTAATGTGAATCTGCAATACAGCATTTTAACCGCAGTTTATCACTGAACGCTGCTGAGATGAAAGCTATGATAATGTGGTTGATATTTTCTTCTACCTTTAATAGTACAACCAAAGATGGAACATACAGCCACATCTCCATGCTCCAGTCACGGCAGAAACTTGGCTTCGGTGTTGCGGAGACACTAACTAAAAGTAGTGTCGCTACAACTTTTACTTTTTTCCAATAGCTTATCAGTAGTGAAGCAACTTTTAAAATGCTGTAGCTTTAAAATGAACAAGCATGGTTTATTTCTTACGAGTAGAGATGGCAAGCCGCTCCCGCGTCAAAGCTCGGCCAACTGCAGAAAGTGCAGGAATCCTTCAGGTGCTGTGCTTTTGTAGAGGAAATTTTGATCACATTACACCAATATAATGCTGCTTTTGAGGCCAGGACAAAATCCTTTGATCGGACACGACTCAAAATTTCGTCTCAATCGCTGTTTGTCAATATTACAAAGACTGGATTAAACAAACTGGCCAGAAGAAATCCCGGGAGGTTGTGTAGTGTGAACAGTCCAGCCATTCCACCGCTTTCAGCGTGATGCAGTGTGGACAAGGCACTAAGGGATTGCATTTACTTTATTCATTATTTAGTAAGGTGAAGAGCCACGTCACGGTGACTGAAATTAACATTGCCACATCCGGCCATCAAGTCCCTGACAACATTGTGCCGCCTGTCTACCTGACCAATCAGGGGCCCGACGAGTTGTAATGACGGGTTGGGAAATGAGTGTCACAATTGAGCGCTGCAGCATCGCAGTCGCGGAAATTCCTGCAGGTTTCACAATCTTAGTAACTCCTTAATATGACGGGTACCAAAAAAAAAAAAGTGAGTGCCATTTGACCCTACTGACGCATTAACATGAATATACGTCTAGCACCATGACATATTCATCCTATGTACGAAACTTAAGTTCTGGAGATGACAACAGCAATGTAAATGTATATAAATGTATAATATAAATTGAAATTATTTCCTTAATTTTCACTATTATATTATTTCATGAAATCCACAAAAACATACTTTAAAAATGTATATATATATATATATATATATATATATATATATATATATATATATATATATATATATATATATATGTATGTACATAGTTGAGGACTTGATCAAAAAAAATTTCAAATTAAAATTCATATTTGTCCAATGCTTCAAATTCTACAAATTCTTTAATAGAAAAGTTTCAGTTTTCCAATGTAATATAAATGTATATAAATTAATAATATAAATTTAAATATGTCCATTAATTTTCACTACTCTGTTCTTTCCTGAAATATCCACAAAAACATACATTTAAATTTTCCTCACATACCTTTAAGTAGCACTCACTATCTATCTGTCTAATGCTTTTACAGAAATTCTTCAGGTTCCATTTTACTTATCTTGTCATTGTAGGGGTTAGTGGAAGGACCTCACAAAGATGACAAGTCAAGACTATGTGTATGTGTGTACATATGATATTTAATTTTCTATACATTCCATTAGCAGCATGTGTACAGGCGCAGTATGTCTCTGGAAAGCCATGCGTGTGTGGCTGGACAGCGTGTGTGGAACTGTTGCTACTATGAATTTTTTTCAACAGATGGAGCCTGGCGAAGGACGCTGCACAAGTGTATGTGCATAAGTGCAGTATGTGTTCACCACTCCAACAGCAAATGCTCTTGCTTAGATTAGGGATTGTGCAGGTGCTTTTTGGCCTGCACCACCTGCACACATCAACAGTTTAGGCAGTTATTTATAATGCATTATTTATCTCTACATTCATATAAACTTGGGTTGAACCTTAAAATAGTATATATATTACACTATATTATATATATAGTATTAATAATGCATATATTCACCATGAAAAGTGAAGGTTGCTAGTATCATAACGGGTTATCTTTCACGTCTCGTCCGTTTTGCTATTGTTGGTCTGGGAGGTTTGTGATAGGATATAAATGAACACTCGTTAGAGGGAAGTAGAGGACGACGGCTTCCTTTTATTTCTCCAGCGGAAACTGTGGCAGGAAGCCAAAAAAACAATAGACGTATAACTGGACCTTTCAGCACCTGCTGGCGGGGCTCTCGCAGCCAGCAACTGTGCAGTTAAAATGGGAAATGAATGGCTACAACACTAATACAATTATATTCATCTCGTGGGACCGTCAAAACCTGCACTGAAACTTCAAAAGAATAAGACAAAGCACAATAGATGCAAACAACAACGGCCTGAAAGACAAAAAAAAACCATTCAACATTGCTCACACAGTACAGCACTACAATGATTTACTAATTGGGTATTTTTGATTTTAGTGTAGAAAATACACTGGAGCAGGTGTGATTTTTTTAAATATTTTTTTTATACAGTTGAGCATTACTAACGTTAGACATTTCACTCAGTCTATTCTGGACTTTATTTCTGAAAAATAAATAAGTATATTAAAATGCAATTTCAAACATTTCTGAAGACTCCGAATGCATCAAATCGTTTATAAATCATAATAAATGGATTTTCCTTAGTAATATGGTTCTGGTATTTATATTGTCTATATATTATGTCTATACATTATTATATATATATATATATATATATATATATATATATATATATATATATATATATATATATATATATGTACACACACTGTATATGTATATATGGTATATGTATATATCATATATGTACACTGTATTGTATTGTACACTGTATTGTATTTATTGTATTTATTTTTAAAAATATCCAACTACACAACACCTTTGAGTACAACACACGAGTAAAAAAGAGCTATTTCCTACACAGTGCATGCCTACATTAAGCTACACCACATCACCCTCCACTGGATGTGGAATGAACTGCAGTAAACTACATACTATTTCCGCAGTTATTTTGGTCAAAGTAACTCAGGGGTCGTGTAACGCATTACAATTCAGAGACAGTAACATTGTAATGTAATCAATTACTTTGAAATAACACTTAACTAGTAATCTGTAATGCATTACATTTTGGAAGTTACTTGCCCAACACTGTGTATATACTGTACATATATGTGTGTGTGTAAACTTGACGTTTACATTTCAACACTGTAACAGATATAAATCAGTTTAAGAATCCACAAACCCAAGAGTAAACTATGATAATGATATGAGACATCCGAAAATCAGATCGACTCTGATGATCATGGTGATAGGATTGTAACAACCCGCATGTCACAGAAAAGCATTACACACTAGATTACAGCACAATGACTTCAGATGTTACGGTGCTACGTCTCGGTGCCGATGGGAATCTTGGGAATAAGGTCACCAGCATTCTTTCGTCACCGCGGCAGATTGGTGCCTAGCTACGGCCAGCTCTATTCTCCTTCCTCGCACAAAGCCTGTGTTTGTTTGGATCCCACCTCGGCGGAAAGCACCAGGCTTTGTCAGGCGTATAGGTCACTGTTTTTGTGTCTTCATCTGAAAGGAGTTTGTTTTTGGTCTTATACCAATCCCCCCTTTAGCCTTACCCCTAGATTTGGAGTGCTCTTGCTTTGGAAGTGACGTTTCTGCCTTGATGCTTCCATTTACCCACCCCTACACCTCCATCTCCAAAACAATCGGGACACCCTACCCTATGCGTGAACGTGCAAAACTGAGGGTTGGGATTAAGTTGTAAGAAGAGTGGAATTAGGATTGGGCTAATTTGAAAAGCTCTTCTCTCTTCTCCTTTCCCCTTCTCCCTCTCCCAAACCAGCCCCTGTTGGCCAAAGCCATCTACGACAACACGGCAGAAAGTTCAGATGAGCTGGCGTTCCACAAGGGTGACATCGTCACAGTGATGGACCAGAAGGTGGCTGGCAGCAACGGCTGGTGGAAGTGCTCTCTTCAGGGTCGGGAAGGCCTGGCACCCGCCAACCGGTTGGCGCTCCTTTCCCCAGGAGAGGCCAAGGCGCTTCAAGGCGTCTACCAAACTCCCAAAGTGATGTGGCCTCTGACGCCAAAGCCGAAGTCCAGCCCTCTGTATGAGGTCATGCACGTGTCCCCTTTGGCCGGAGGGAGCCCCGGCCCTTTCACACGGAAATTCGGAATGCCGGATATGACGAATGGAAAGAGCCCTCCTTCCAGGGTAGGTGGCCACCAGCTGCTTGAGTGAAGAGTGGAAATTATTTGAAGAAATTATTCCCCAATAAAGTGGGGAATCAACCGGGGGTGCATTTCCCAAAAGCGTAGTTGCTAACTTAGTGTACATTAGCAACTAACATAGTGTTGCTAACATAGTTAGCAATACGTTAGCAACTATGCTTTTGGGAAACGCACCCCAAAGCTTTTAAGCTACTTCAAATTTTGCTTCAAAAGTCTAACCTAAAATCTGAGATTAGTGAAGTTCCGCTTACTGTGGGTCAGTATCTTGATTTTCGTAATTTTGGAAAGCTTGATAGTGATGCACACTCAAGCTCAGTCAAGAAGAGGCTCCTGCTGGTAAAAACCACTAGCAGATGGAGACAAGGGCTCTGTCTCCGTCGAGCAGGCATGCAACATGGCATCTTTATGGGCTTGTAAAAGAGCTGAAAAGACAGACTTGAGACTAACTGCAACCAGCAGAAAGAGAGAGAGAGAGCAAGAGCGAGAGAGAGAGGTGTCAGTAGGGCTTGTACTCCCACATGTTGCTGATTTTACTTTCTGCTGCAGGGTAAAATATTTACCTTTACAGTAGCGCTGCACCAGTTAACACACATCATGGTTTTAATTTAAGAACTGGGCTAATTGCTCAGACATACCAGGCGCAGAGTTCCTCTCCAAAAAGCAGGTCTCAACATGGTCGGCGACTTATGTCAACTTCTAGATTTAAGTCAGATAAGATACGGATTGGGTTTGCTTTTCGTGTTTTACAGATGGTGTGTGCCACATCCAGTCGAAGCTCAGATGTCTATGATGTTCCTAATCTTGCAAGGAAAGGCTCTCTGGTCTCGGTGAGACCCTCTCTAATGACACATAGTTTTATTTGTGGTGAAGAATATTAATATAATGCAGAGATGCTATTCATTCCATGCAGGTACCATCACCGAGGCCTTTAGTACGGAAAACGTCCCTCATGCCCACTGAGGATATTCAGAAGCGATATGACATTATTGACCACAGCAGAAGCGGAACAAACCAGACCAATGTATGTATGGAGTTCACATCTCATTTCTGGGCTAAAAATAATAGTAATAAATTGGTTAAATATTAAGTGTGACTGAAAATACTCCTTTTTTATAGATCTATGCTGTGCCGCCTTCACATTCCCAAGATCCTAATTATGATATCCCCGTGCCTTCCAAGAGTGGCATTCACCAAAGGGTCGCCGAAAGGTACAGCACCATGCCGCCTCCTCGTAAGTCGGAATGGATCTATGACGTGCCCGTGATCCCTGAAAGGCCCAGTGGTGAACATGGGCACGATGGTACCATGTCATTGAAAGTTGAGAATTCCTGCAAACAGTTCCCATCATTCCTGGCAACTGTCCCGGCTTGTTCCCTCTATGACATTCCAAGACCTAGTGTGACGGTGCAAGGGATCATCAGAACTAGCAAGCCAGAGGCGGAAAACATCTACGACGTGCTTCCTTCTACCAAACTGAGAGGGACTTTGAAGGAAACTCCACCACTGACAAACGCGGAAGATTCCGATAAGCCACTCGAAGACCTGGAGTACCGAGGCAAGAGTGGACCAATTTACGATCGCCCTCGTGGACGGCCGTCATGGGGGAGGAAGGTAATGGTGCCCAGCCAGTTCCAGGAAGGAGCAGTGAGTGCCGAGAACGAGGAGGAGAAAAGCTGCGTGAAAAGCCGACTGACTACATCAGACAACCAGAGAAGCTCCACGGCCTCCACCTCTTCCAGCTCTTCCAGAAGTTCCTGCGATTCCCTAATGCTGAGTTCCTCCTCTCCAGAGCCGCTTAGGGAGGTCACGTTGGCCCAGGAGGAGGTATCGCAGAGACTGTTGGAGCTCCGGGAGATGGTCTGCCAGTCAGTGCCCAAGCTGATGGTGTTTGTCAGCAGTCGATGGAGAAGTCGTGAGCACCTGGGAGAGCACCTTGAGGAGATCCGTGTGGCATCGGAGGGCATCGCGCACTCAGTTTCCTGCTTTGTGAACTTTGCGCTGGAGGTCAAGGGCAACGCCATGAGACTGACGGACTCCAACTTGCAGGTCAGGCTCCTGAAGCAGCTGTCCATTGTGGAAGACTCAGGACTGATCCTGCAGCAGTCTGTGGATGCCCTAGGTGGATTGGGCTGGCCTCTGGATGCCCTTGTTCAGGATCCCAATCAGCTCCAGACTCCAGATCAGCTGGAGCGCTTCGTGATGGTGGCGCGCACCTTACCGGAAGACGTCAAGCGGCTGGTGTCTATTATTAACGCCAACGGCAAACTTCTCTTCAGAGGCTCGGTGAAGGAGCCAGAGACACCGAAGAATGCTAGGCCTGCTGACATGACAGGAAGCAAGGATGAACCTTTGCCTGACTTAGATGGAGAAAACAATGTTTATGTCCAGCTTCAGGTAAGCAAGGAACAGATGAATCAGTGAACATTTTGGGTACCATATTTTATGATTCTTAAGTCATGTAATTGCTCAGACATGCTTTTAAGTTTCCTTTTTCCTCTGACTTATCCTTCCCTGTAGACCAAAACAGAGATCAAACAGCAACATCAAGCACCTCAAGTGAAAGAACACACAGAAGAGGGCACAAGTGAAGAAAACAAAAAACAAACGGTAATTATTTGCTTTATGAATGTAAGTCTTTTAGAATAGGCATCATCAAAATCGAGAACACCCTTGCGATTTTAATTTGCTTACAGTACTGTCAGCTGAAAACTCAGAGGTTCAAACCATCACTACTGCTCATTTCCTCTTAAACTGCAACGGCCCTGTCTTGGTTCTCTCAGTTCTAGACACAACACGTTGAATACCCAGCGGTTTTCAAATATTAGCCCACGCTTGTTGTAATAAGCCAAAGTCTGTTCACCTCTTTTTAAAATTGGGGAATTGGGAAATGTGTTTCTCTATTGTTCTTTTATACACCCACTGATTTTGTCTTCGTTAGGACAATAAACCAGAGCCTCCAACTTCTCAAACTCCAAGCGCAAGCCAAAGCCCCAGCTCATCCTCCATCTCGGACCACTGCCGTCTCTACTTTGGGGCTATCAAGAAGGCCATCACGGTGTTGGTGGGCAGCCTAGAGGAGGGTCAACCCCCAGAAAAGTTTATAACCCACGGCAAACTTGTGATTATGGTGGGTCAGAGGCTGATGGACTCTCTGTGTCGTGAAGCCCAGAGTAGACAGGACAGTCAGGAACTTCTGTGCAAGAGTAACCACATGTGTGCTCTGCTTAAGCAATTGGCTGTGGCCATCAAAAAAGCTGCGCTGCACTTTCCCGACAAGGTGGCCATCGAAGAGGTGAACGAGTTTGCCAAGGAACTGTGTCAATGGGCACAACACTTCCGCACGTCTCTGGATAGTTAAAGTAAGGTTTGGTGCAACAGCTGAAAGAAAGCTCATGACTTTGTAAGCCAGTGATCTGAATAACTCTCAGACCTTACATCAGTCGATGGACAATGACACATGCAACACAAAGGGACACTGATGCCCACATTTGGGGATTTTCTTTTGAGTCACATCCTGCAACAAGGTTTTTCACCAGTAGCAAGTGGGTAGTTGTGGGTAGTTGTTCTTTTTTTTTGGCTTAATAAATATAATGAATACAGTAGGTGGCCTAATCTAGAAATTCACAACTAAGCAAAAAACAATTGCACTTTTGTTAAGGCAAACATTATATCCAGAAGTTTAGTAAGAGTAATGTATGTATATATACAGTAAAGAATATACTATATGCAGCTATTTTTGTACATTTTACTGCCTCATCTGAGACAGCACTGTGTAAATATTTTTCTGTTGTCCATGTCGTTGTCAAATTTCTCTCTTTTTTCACTTTTATACACTCACAAAGGCTTTACATATGAATAAAAGATTTCAATATTATTGCTTCATCATACTGGATTGCGTCTTTAAAATATACCAATTATTACTGGCAGGGCCGGCCCAAGCCTTCAGGGGGCCCTAAGCAGAATTTTATTTGGGGGCCCCTCTGTGCCACCAATATGACTAATTATTGTCAATCCTTTATTATTCGCACACTATAAATCTAACACACCCAATATAAATTTTTTGTAGCTGTGTTGCTTACATCATACCAATGTTTTTACCCTTGCTATGATCTTTAATTGTAACAGTAGCAAACCCACAGGAGTAGTCAGCTTTAACATTCAAAGTCTTGCAGTACCAGTTGACATACTTAATGTGGTGTACCGAAAAGTGGCAAAATAAACTAGTAGACGATGCTCTTGTATGGCTGTCATACTCCAACTGTGCATGCATCCTGCAGCAGCCAGTTAAAATAATATTGCGTTGTTTTTTTTAATTGCATTAGTGATTTCATTACCAATATGATATCAACTGAAATATTAAACATATATAAATTAAAAAAAATAATAAAAATAAAAAAACGATGTAATTTCATGTACTCTTGGGGGCCCCCTAAGCAGCCGCTTAGTTCGCTTATGCCTTGGGCCGGCTCTGATTACTGGTTATTTGTGCATTTTTATCAATGTAAAAGATGGCATATGAAATTGAAAGTTTGATGAACAATGCCGCCTCATCCATTTTCCCGCCATCTTATAGCTATATTGAGCGCTGGCGCCCTCTGTCGGTTACTAGGTGACTGCGAGTTTTCAATCTTTGGTTTCACAAATAAATTACTTTTTTTTCCATAAAGTTTTAGTTTTTATTTCTCGCTACATATGTTGTTTTTACTGAAATTAAAAAAAAAAAAAAAAAAAAAAAAAAAAAAAAAACCACTGCTCTATAGTCTTTTGTAAGTATATTTGTCTAAATCATTAATTCGGTTTTTCATATTGAAGCTTTTGTTACTTTTCAGTTGAGTAATTTTTAGTCGTATTAAGGTCTTGGTTCAGAGTGAAACTTTAAACGTGTAACAGTTTTTCAGTGATGAAAATAGCTGCAATAAATAATCAACACTTCAGAATTTGCCATATAAAGATACGAATACCAATTAGCTCCCTATTTGGCAGGAACTGCTCTACATTGACATTTTTAGGGTAATTTTAGTTCAGTTGAATAAAGTGGGTCTTCACAATTATACGCAAGCATTAACAGAGATGAAATGTCGAAGCTCAGTCGAAATAATAATACGTTAGAATATATAATATTTAGATGTGCAAAGTCTTCACAGCAGGTGAACAAAATTGTATAAGTTCAATATATGTTTGAAATATTTTTCTAGAAAACACACCTACTGTGGCCCAAATATTATATCCATTGTGGCAATACAGTATCTCAGCATTGCATGGAATATGATGATTTATATTATGATGAATTACAGTCCTGGAATTGTTTTGCATTAAGTGTACAGTACATAAGGTCTGCAGCAGTTTAATATGAATATTCTAAAAAAGATTATTAATTAGTATAAAGCATCTCTATAAAGTCTAAGCTAGAAGGGGAAAATAAGGAGGTGCAATTAAGTTATGTCACAATCACAACACTGGAATGTACTTTTTTTGTGCATTAAATGTGCATAAGATCAGCAGCAGTTTGATATGAGTATACTGTAGACAATCAATTAGAAAAATAATCTGCATCTCTAAGACAGTACAATGTAGCGTGAATGAGTTTGTCCATGCATCATCTAAAGCAACTGATTTAGCTATCGTCTGTCTGGTTTAATTTAATTGGGCATTTTAGATATATATGCTTTCATATTTTTAGATCTAGTTTTTTGCATTGTAATGTTGCACTTCTTTAGAGTTGACTGCCTCGATTCCAAGGGAATTTTTAGTGACATCCTGTAATGAGATGATCTTTCACAAGTGGCAAATGGGTAGTTGTTGGCAGATAATTTATATAATGAATACGGTAGCTGACCTAACCTAGAAAAATTCACACCTAAGCAAAAAAACACTTTTGTTTTGTCAAGTTAAACCTTGTATCCAGAAGTTTAGTTAAGAAAAATGTATGTACTGTATATATACAGAATAATACACTATTTGCAGCTATTTTTTGTACATTAATAACAAAACCAACATTTTTTCTTCTTCTTCCTCTTTTGGCTTTTCCCTTCAGTAAAATAAATAAATCCCGAATCAGTCCGACCCCCTGCGGTCATCTCCGGCATTGCAGGACCCATCAACTCGTTTCTGATTGGTCACCTTTCTCCCTGCTGCTCTCAGTGGGCGTTACCTGCGCGCTACGTCACGACGCTCCGCTCTTTCCTGCTTGCAGCCACCGCTTCCCAGAGCGCAGTCATGGTTCCCTAGGACGGCACATGGGGGCCAGCAGCCATGAACCAAAAAACATCAAGACGGAAAACAAGAAGAAAAAGTCACCAAAACCCTCAGATCCATCCGTGACAACCTGGTTCATCAGCTCCACAAGCCGCAGTCATCCATGTAGGAGAAGAGACGTGCTTTTTGTTGCTTGCAAACTTCCCCCCTACTCCCGGTTTTCTTCGACTTTGCTTCTGTTGATATTTGTATTAGCATTATTTCAATTTGCGACCCCCGATTTTTACACTTTTCATTTTTGCCAACAAGAGGGTGAAAAAAAAATGGGCGTGCAAGGTTTCCAGGAGTACATCGAGAAGCACTGCCCAAGCGCCGTGGTGCCGGTGGAGCTCCAGAAGCTGGCCCGGGGGAGTCTGGTTGGGCTTGGCGGTGTTGGAGGAAGGCAAATGCCGCCCCAAAGTCCGCTCCGCCTGCTTGTGGACGCCGAGAACTGCCTCCACCGGCTCTACGGAGGCTTTTACACCGACTGGGTCAGTGGCGGCCAGTGGAACCACATGCTGGGCTACCTGGCGGCCCTGGCCAAGGCCTGCTTCGGTGGCAATATCGAGCTGTTGGTGTGCTTCAACGGCGCCCTGGAAAAGGCCCGGCTTCACGAGTGGGTTAAGCGACAGGTGAATGAGAGGCAAACGGCGCAACAGATCATCAGCCACCTGCAGAACAAGGGCACACCGCCCCCAAAAGTCTGGTTCTTACCCCCGGTTTGCATGGCGCACTGCATCCGCCTGGCGCTGCTCCGGTTCCGGATTGGAGTGAGTATCATTATCGCGGGTCTTAAAACCAGCTCTTAAATCCGTGCCACATATATTGATTATTTTTTGTGTGGTGTGTTTATAAAGCCTGGCGGAGCAGTTGTGGTTGAAAATCAGGAGACTGAGAACAAAGATGGCACCTCACCCAAGTCGTACACAGGGACAGTGCCACCACAGTATTTATATACTCTGTATTAGTACTAGAGAGACACAAAAGTACAGGTTTGCAAATAAATCTCATTTTGTTCAAGCAATGTTGGACCTCTTGATTCCACAGGGAAGACTTGGCCCATGTATCAGAAGACCTAGAATCTGTTATGTAGTTGCTCCCTTATCACATAATGCTTTAGAAGGTCTGGAGAAATCTTGCCTTAAACAGATACATACCCAATTTGTAGCCATTTGGCAAAGAACTGTCGTGTTTGCATGGCCACCTTTTCTACCCTTTCTGGCCTTCTTATTGCACTGTGGCCTTAAAACACTGTTGCTGTCACTTGGGAAATGGAAATATCATGCCTCAAACACTTAATACAATTTCTTTTTCCCCCCCAGTGAGCTTTCATACATGCATGGACAACATTTCTGTTGCAAACTAACAGCATTACATTTGCAGCTTGATTAATGCAGGGCATTAAGGCCAAATGTGGCAGGTATAGAAATTGTGCACATTATGAGAATTGCATTTGGATATGCATTTCATTTGTTTTATACACTGCTCTTTATTTAGATGTCAGGCATTTTATAGCCACAGAAGGCCTGTTTAGGAATGGTGCCAAAGCATGTGCTACAGTTAAATAAGTGAAAGAAATAGGTGAACGTAATTTGTATAGTACGTGACACTAACACGGACGCAGTTTTGTGGTGGTTATGGCCACACGTTATCTAGTTAGCCACAGGCTAGTAGCCGGTTAGCACCGCTCGCAGAGTCTGTTCGGATTCAGCGTCAAAATCGCTTTGTCAGTCCGAATTCTTTCGTTTAACATATAGAACATGTCCTTCCGTTTGAGTTTTTCTTCATACTCCCCTAAAACAGAGATCCGTTTTATATCTAAGCTCGCTCGCTGGCGTGCTAACCTTGCTAACCTGGCTAGCCGGTGTTTTGCTAACTGCCCGGCTTTTAAGTGGGCAGCCTGTTGCCGTGATTTATTTCGGTTTCCCGCACATTAATGTTAGTGGTGTATACATAAAAATGGCCCATATTTTCAGTTTTTTAAAAACCAAATGCATGTTTAGTCAAATTTAAGTCTTCAAATCTTAGCTAGTTGTTACTGATAATAAACAGCTAGCAAAGTTGGCCGTCTAACATGAGGGCAAATCAGTGAAATCCTCAGCCGAGGCCTTGTTGAGAGAGAAATAAGGCTGCTTAGTTTAATTCTATGAAATATAAACAGACATTTTATAATAATTATTATAAAATAATTGTCACTTATTGTTATTGCTTTAAAAAAGAAAGAAATGTGTAAGGATTTATGCAGTGATTTGATTTAGGCTCAACTTGGTAAGCTTTAAAGGGATTTAATGTACCGAAAAAGTGTGTTTGAGATTAAAAATAGGAATAAAGAGTGGGCAGTTAGGTGGGCACGCGTCCTGTTTGCACACCTCTGCCCTGCTTCAACACGTGCAAATAGCAGAAAATAATGTGATGGACCATCTGCTGTGTCACTTAATCTTGAATGTAGAGAAGCGGTCAACAAACTAAGGTGCATGAAACCACAGAATGTCAAAACGTCATCCGGTGATGGAGAAGAGATTAAGACAAGGGTTCATCCAAACTGGGGCGATTTGTAAAGATGTAAAGTCAGACAAGTTTTCCAAATCCGTATTAGTTTTGTCAAACACATAACAATGGAACATCATTTTCAGTAATGAAATTCTTAGATCCAGAATATCTTCAAATGTTTTGGAGTAATAAAACACTTAAAGGCTTGAAATGACACTAGGGTTGAGCCAATCACTGTGGGGAAAAATGTGAAAATGTTTGATAAAAAAGTGAAACATGGAGTTTTATGATGTGTGATAAGGGTCGACCGTAGGGCTGCACGATTTGGGGAAAAAAGACATATTGCAATTATTGAGATCAATATTGCGATTGCGATATGATAAAGGGCACTTGCTTGTATATCAATGAAAAGTCGCATACAAATGACTAATAGTGAAATGTTTAATTTCAAAGTGAAACATACAAACTACTTCTAACAACTTGAAATGCCCAGTGCTTTTAAAATACAATATTCTACCAAATTAAATAATTACAAAAAACTCTTTACATTGCTGCAAATGTTATTTTCCTAATACTGCAGTTTAATGGAAATAAATAATAAAATAAACAATAAATAAGAACTTAGTTTTTCTTTTAAAGAAAATATTAACATTTTGTCAAGAATAACGAAACCTGAAAGGCTTAGTTTACTAAGTAAACCAATCAGGATGTCCTTTGTCTAGCACGGGCTGCATGAACGCAGTGATCCACACATACGCACGTTCTCTCACTCTCTCATTCCGTCATGTGCGCGCTTCTCTCAAGTGCGCGATGCACTCGCTACTGTCTCGCGTGCAGACTCTTATTTGCTTGCTGTAGTTTCCGGGATATTTTATTCAATTTGCGGGCATCAGGGAGCCGCTATCAGTATGCGGGAGACTCCCGGAACTTCCGGGATGTCTGCATTTTTTTTTGCTATTAGTTCACCGTCGCCCGACTCGATAGCCATGCTAGCCCTTGTTCTCACCTGGTTTGTTTTAGAACTGTGTGATTCATGATTCACCCGGGTGAATCATGAGTCATGAATCTGAGGTCTCCATTGAACCGAATCGAAAGTCATGTGACCAAACACGTCACATTCGACTGAAGTGAGACTTCAGTCAGCTCGCAAACTTTGAATGAGTGATATGTTGCCAATTCAGTCCATGTACTAATCATTTAAATCGCAGCTTTTTGCGTTCATGTAATCGCACAGACTAACATCGTGGTTGCGATTGCGATTAGATTAATCGTGCAGCTATAGTCGACCGATACATTTGTTTCTGGGCTGAAACCAATACTGGTTATTAAAAATGAATAAAAACTAAAAAGGTAAATTGGCGTCAAAATTTAGACAACAGATGTTCCAACAGAAAAAAACATAATTTAAATGCAGTTGAGCTTTTATTGAATTCTGAGAACTTGTCATTATGTTCTTAACACAAAAAGTTCAGGGAGCTCCCAGCAGCCATTTTAAACATAAAGTTAAACAAGTAAATAAAAACTTTCTAAAAGTTTTTGAACTAATAAAACAAGTGAAAGGTAGTATTATTATAAAATAATTTTAAATTGATAGTTGTAATTTAGCAGCACCAGGTTGAGCAGAAAGAGAGAAGTGACTGCTTCAGTAGCACATTTTTAAATGACTTTATTTGATTTACAAAAATATTGGTTGTGATAATTGGTCAACCCTTTAGATATTGTGACGTATTTCTCTGGTTTTGTTTTTGCTCAGGTGGTGCAGAGCATCGAGGACCACCACCAGGAGGTGATTGCTTTGTGTAGGGAGAACGGCTTCCACGGCTTGGTGGCGTACGACTCCGACTACGCCCTGTGCAACATTCCGTGCTACTTCAGCGCTCACGCCCTCAAACTCAGCCGAAACGGCAAAAGCCTCACCACCAGCCAGTACCTGATGCGCGACGTGGCCAAGCAGCTTGACCTCAACCCAAACCGCTTCGTCATCTTTGCGTCACTTTTAGGTGTGTACTGAACGGGACTCGTTTCTTCCTCGTGTGACTCGCTTCTGGAATCCTTACATATTTAGACATGCTGTGAAAGGCTGGGTGATATGACCTCAAATTGTTATTACAATTAATTATTGGACATTTCCACCTTTCCAATAATTCCATCTCGATTATGATAATTAACGATTGCATTTGTTTTTGTTCTGTATATATGTGCGACTATTACTGTTAATGTTTATAAAGGGAAAAGGCATGAATACACCCTAAAGAAAAGCATTGACAGAAGTATTAATAAAACGTTAAAAGTACTCGAAGTGACCAACAGGCATGATGTTGATTCGAGGCTGTGAATATTGTTTTGATGAATTGCCCAGCTCTAATAATTTTGTTTTCAATTTGATTTGCTTTTAGGGAATCACATTTTGCCTGATGAGGACCTTGCGGCCTTTCATTGGAGTTTACTTGGTCCAGAGCACCCTTTAGCATCTCTGAAGGTACCGGAAGAATCCATTAAAAAACTCTTGTCAACAGCTTCTGAGGCTTTGAAACCGTAACCCTGACAAATGACATTTCATTATCTTAACTGAAATCGAGCACGACAAAGTAACAGCAAGAAGATGGCACTCATTTTCGGATTTTTGCTTTTTACTATTAACCGCAGTAAATCGACAATACATCCAAGTGCAGAGTTTTTACCAAGTGTACATTTTGATAGCTCACTTAATCCTCAAGTTATCCACTTATAGTTAAAAAGTTATGTCATGTCTGATACATCTGATTATCTTTAAATTGAGCTACTTTGGCTTTTAGGATCTACGTTCTGTTCAGTTTTTTAATTACGTTATTTATTCACTCAGTTTCCCGTGTTATATATGCACACAGTCCCCGGTATTTGCTGTCATACCTCTCTAGAGAGTTCCACCTGTAGGCCACCACAGCGGTCAGTTTCCCTGACAACCAGATTGAGACGAGGTCCGGAGTAGGGCTGCAACTAACGACTATTTTGATAGTCGACTAGTCATCGACTTATTAAAACGACTAGTCGACTAATCGGATTATAAATTGCATAATTATAAAATGGCTCCGATTTAGCTACCAGCTTTTACATTTAGTATGAGGTTATTTAAATTTTGTGGTAAATAATAAAGACAAGAAAGATAGTTCACTCAAAAGCATATTTTAATAAATATGTTTCTTCTTTGCCTTATCTAGCCTTACGATGGCTCCTGGTTTTCTGATGGTACTGAGAAAATGGTAACATACCATTATAACATTTATGAGCGAGTGACAAAGGCGTTGGTTACTTTACCATTTTGCGTGCTTATTAAACGTGTAAGACCTAACTATTAAATTATAATTATAAGGTCGATAAACTAACTTGTGTTTAACCGACCCGTCGCCGTTCCTCTTCCTCCGACATCTTTGGTTTTTCTGTAGGAACTTTCTTAAGCCAATCACAAAACCAGGAGCCATCGGCCAATAGGATTCGCAGGCAGAAACTGCCAATACCCCGCCCCCAAACTGTCCAAACCCGCCCCTTTCAAACCACACGCGTAGAAATCTCACTCGAGCAAAAAAGCCGCTCGTCGGTAATCTACTTTGTGTGCGAGGACATTTGACACATCGAGAGGAAAAAGACATTCGAGAGAGGAAAACTACAGTTTGCGCGCAATATTATCACAACCGCGCACTCGATTCTTAATTTTGTGCTCTCGAGTTTCACATTTGCGCTCGCGACTTTGAAATTTACGCCCGCAAAATTTTTGCGGCGAGCCGTTTTGCGCGCTCTAGTTTTGGCGTTGATGTGACGGCGTAGGGCCATTCTTCTAGCCGTCACTGAATGCTGTTGCGCAAGAGCGAATCTCACCAGAGTGCGGTGTATTGGTGCACTCTATTGGAAAGCGGTAGTATTGCACAGGTAGAAAGGAAGGAAAACGTTTCACGCCGTTTAAAAATACGTCTGGCGACAATTTTCGACAATCAAATTCGTCGGCGACTATTTTTATTGTCGACTTTTGTCGACAATGTCGAATAATCGTTGCGCCCCTAGTCCGGAGAGTAACTGTGTGAAATCGCTTCATCCTTCCCTACGCGTGCTGCTTTTGCCCCCAAACGCTGATGTATCTTAATTACTTAATTTTGTGAGGACAGGAGGGAGTTTTGTGAGAATACGAGCTGTAAGGATCTTCCTCAGAGGGTTTTCCTCAGCCCTGGCAGATGGCTTTATTGGTTTAGGGAGAGCTAGAACAGAGCGCGTTTACAGAGTCTGCTTATTACCAATAATCTTGCAATACGGCACACCGGTCGACCGATTATCGGCCTGCCCGATACTCAGCATTTTTTACGGTTATCGGTATTGGTCATTTTAAAAAATTGCACCGTCGATAAAATAGATTTTAAAGTGTGCTACTTTAAATCTGAATTCATATTCTCAATTTAGCAACACCCCAAAATTGAGGTTATTAATTAAGGGAGAAATCTTAAATTTACCTTTATTAGTTTCTAAAACTTTTCTAAAGTTTCTAAAGAAAGATATTCTGTTTATTTTTTACGCTATATAAATGGCTGTTGGAAGCGTCCTGCACTTTTTGTGTTAAGAACGTAAAGAAACGTCCTCAAAACGAAATGTCATTTTATGTTATATTTTATTTTACATTTTATATTATGTTTTGCATTGGAGTAATCGTCTTTCTTCATTTTGACACCAGTTTTCATTCTCACGGCAGACGTCACTTGACAATATCGGTTCTCAAACTCCTTGTTTAGTAATAATCGGTATCGGTCCTGAAAAAACGTATCGTTCAACCCCTAATATCCATACTCATCACAAAAAAAAGGCGCACACACATAATATTTTAGAGCTGGCCACTTTGCCGTGGGTGTGACGGCTCGTTGTTGTGATGCAGGTCCGCGCCCACCAGCTGGTGCTGCCCCCGTGTGACGTGGTGATAAGGGCTGTGGCCGAGTACGTCCGAAACCTGCAGGACGTCAACGACCTGGAAGCCATCGCTAAAGACATCTTCAGACACTCCCAGGTAGAGCTCGCTATGTTTAGTAGGTTTGTAATAAGGTTTCATCACAATACAGTGTTATAACAATTCAGTGGAGGACGATTCGATGATTGTCAATATCGCAAAGTCTGATACGATGTGATTTCGATTCAAAGCTAAAACATAATTTGACAAAGAGCTGGACGATATAAGGTCAAGTCAATGTCACGATTAATTCAACATTTTACCTCGATAACGATCATCAACGATTATTTGGGGCAGGATTGTCAAGAGATGCTGAATGTCGGTTTCAGTTAATATCCAGCCCAGCCCTAATTTGACATTTTCTTTGGGGAGCTACCGTCAAAAATCTGCGTTCAATAAAAGTTGTGATGAAACCAGCTGTATGAAAAGGGACGCTTATAATACTTATACTTATGATGTCTGATCGATGTTGCTTCGTATTGATATTATTGGCTCGTTGATCGTTGAAACAATGTAGATCGATGTGTCGTTACACACCTGGTGTTTAATGGTTTATTTTTCGTTGTCGGTTTGGCATTGCCAGTCCAGGACAGATGACAAATTTGACCGCTTCAAGAAGGCAGTGGATTATTACTCAGCTGCCAGCAAGCCCCTTCAGCCCTGCCCTTATACAGGTAAGCGCATATCTGTCAAGAATCTGGCTCCTAGGGGTTCGACCGATTATCGGCAGATATTTCGATTTTTATGATTAACGATATTGCTCCTTTTTAAATTGACGTGACGATCTAATAACTTAATTTTCTTGGAATTTGATGTAGATGATTCTCTCTGTCTGAGGAACTTCGCCATATTTCTTTTCATTTTGCTTGTTGGCTTGTTTACGAAAGGTAATGACTGTTAGGAGATTGCTGTGTTATTAGTGTTAAGAACGTGCTTCTGATTGGTTAGACGTCATAAGCCAATCAACACTGGACGAACTGAAAGTTTGGCAGCTGCACAGTATTTGTTTTTCCAGGTTTTGACACCAAATTTTCATTTTTACTGCCGTCATATCCGTTATCGCTTTCCTTGATTAGTTGGTTCTCGGGATTGGCCCTAAAAAAAAAACGTTGCTCAAACCTTGCATTCTTTTTAGCTATTTTTGCGTCAATCGACTCGAAGAGATTTCCAGAATCCCAGTGACATTACTTACGGACCTTGTTTAATTTTGGGGCCGGAATTGACCGTCTTTCCTCCTGGCCTCAGCCTTCTCTCAGTAACGCTCGAGCCCCAGAACCCCTTGTGCACTTTGGAACGGCCGCTGTGCCCCGTGCATACAAATGGACTTCGGCAGAAAGGCCTCTTGCATGGGAGCTGCTGCTGCTGGTGGGGTGGGGTGGGGGGGGAGTAAAAAGAGCCTCTCCTCGGGTTTGAAAACTTTGCGAGTTGTTTCACAGCTCTGCGAGAGAGGAATTCTTAGGACAGTCAAAGCTTCATTCGAAATCGCGCTCCCGAGCTGCGTAAATGACGGGAATGAGTCCGTTTGAGTTTTAGTGAGGCCGAGGCCGAGTTTGTTTTTAAATATTTTGATTAGTACCTTGTTGGCAGTATTTGGCTTATGTACAGTAGGGGTCAACCAGTGGTTACTAATAGAGGTCGACCGATATATCGGTCCGATATTTAGCATTTTTTACGATATCGGCATCGGCCGATATACGAGTTACTACGCCGATATTCAGGCATCTCATTTGTAAATTGAAAAGTTTGTTTTGTTTACAAATTATTAGTCAGGTTCAAATGTTATATATTTACTTCTTGTTTAGACTAGGGATGCACCGAATATTCGGCCACCGAAACATTTCGGCCGAAAACGGCCAAAAAATGTGTTTTTTTTTTTTTTTTAATGCGACCGAAACGGTGATGATGCAAGCAACAACCGCAACCTGCAAACGCCAGATTGGATTAGAGTCAGCCTGTCTGCCGTGTGGCGCGCATTTCAATATATCTAAGAAAGACACATGGAAAGCCGTTTGTAAAGCGTGCAATGCCGAAATTTCTAGAGGGGGTGCACCCACAAAGACTTTCTCAACGTCGGGATTAATTTATCATATAAAATCAAAACATCCCGATCGCCATGCAGAGAATGAAGCACAGAAGAGGCAAGACCCTTCGAGCACACCCACTCCGTCTGTGGCGGACGCTTTTGAAAAGGCAAGAAAGTTTTCATTTTAGTGTTTTCATACACTATTTTGTTATAGGCCTACAGAGGATGTTATATCTTTCAACACTTTTTAAAGCACTTGTTCTGAGTGCACTTTGTTCGTGCACTTCGTTCAGAATATTAAAATGCACTTGAATTCACTTGTTTTATGAGAGAAGATAATTAATTGTATAATATTTCAGCTATCTTGCTTTTAGGCTATTCATGAGTGGGACCAAGTAAAATATTTTATTTCAAATTTTATTTTATATTGTGCATTGTTTGAATGCTAAATAAATATTTTCATAGTTTTGTAACAGATTTATTCTTTGAACCATGAATATTAATTTATGCAATTGCAATGCTTGACTTTAGTGAGGTAAGTACACACAGTCCCAGCCATAACGGCAATATTACAAAAAATTGGTATAATAAATTTCTTTCAGTGTTTCAGTTTCGGTTTTCGGCCAAGTGTTTCCTCATTTTCGGTTTCGGCCAAAAAAAATCATTTCGGTGCATCCCTAGTTTAGACATTTACAGTTTTGTTTGTTTAGTCAGTGATAAATAAATGTTAAGTTGAGAAATTCCGTGTATCCTTTGTTATTATTAGTGTGATATTTTACTACACAAACAGAGGGGAAATGTCTGAATATTGGCCCAAAAAATATCGGCAGCGTATATCGGCCATCGGCTGACCCTGACTTCTAAATATCGGCATCGGCTTTAGAAAAACTCATATCGGTCGACCTCTAGTTACTAATCGAGGAGAGCGATAACCGATAGTCACCTGTGTAAAGAAAACTGGTCGTATATAAATGAATAAAAGGGGTTAAAGTTTGAAATGTGTTTTGATTAATATCACCAGTTAAAGGGGCGGCTGGATCAGAGCTAAAGAAGCCCAACTTTAAATTAATGGTTTTGGTTGTTAGGGCTGGGTATCGTTGCTGATTTCCTCAATCGATTCGATTCCGATTCACAAGGTCATGATCCGATTCGATATCGATTTATTTAGAGATTTCTTTGCGTCAATACTAGTTTTGCTTGGTTATAAAATAACTTGTTTTAAAACCGAGGTGTTGCCAAACATCGGCCTTTAGGCCAGACGGTGATTCGAGCGGAGCAGCTTCAGCCATGGCTCTATTTGGTTTCGCTTTCGCCGGTCTCGCGTTTTCATAGCTCTCCTTGCGAGAAGTAGTGCATAGCCGCAGGACAAGATCGATCCACGAGTTTTTGAATCGATATCGTATTTTTCGAACGAGAATCGATATTGGTCGGTGAATCAATTTTTGTTGAACCCAGCCCTATTAGTTGTAATGTTTTGTTGTTTTTAGGCATTTGCATAAAATGTCCAATTCCGATAATTATAATAAGTGCTAAATATCGTTGAGGCCAATAATCGGTCAACCCCTAAATTTAATGCTCGTCAAAAATCTTGCCGCCTAGTTGACTTGCTCAATTTGGCATTTTGAGTTAATCTCTCGTGTTTAAAAGTTAGAAGTCGACGTATTTTGACGTGACTAGACTAGAGAAGAGTGTGTTCTTAGATATATTTGGATTTTGTAGGTAGTTTTTTGTTATTTAAAGCATTTTTGGTTCCTGTGTAATTCGATTATCTGAGCTATTTTTTAGGCAGCAGTTTGATTATTATTTGAATGTCAGATGAGTAAGTAATCCAGAATTTTGACTTAATTTATTTGTGTGCAAGTTAACTCATGTAATTTGCATTAATATACAGTTTTTTGATTTATTTTTATTATTTAATGTGACAGGTTATGTTCACTCATATTCCTGACAAAAAACCTTTTAGATGAAAGTTTAAGGATCAATAGAATTCTAGATTAGTTCCGTTTAGTATTTATTTAACACATTTTATTTAACTCAGTGTTATAGTGAAATGCTATGGAGTATTAAACGTGACATAATTATAGATAAATAAATGTTAGAATAAATAAATATATAAATATATAAATAAATACATGCATAATTTTTTTGCTAAATGTATTCCTATGTTTGCTTATTAATGTATTTCAAAATGTATTCATTTATGAATTTCCACATTTTTTTTTTTAACTCGTCACATTTCTTCATTCATTTATTTTTGATTTTCCACATGTTTACATATATTTATTTCTGCATTTCCACGTTTCTACATTTCTTGATTTATGAATAAATAGGCGGTCCTCACAAACTCTTCATTTAACCAGTCACGCTTTGGCTAAGACTGGGACCGCCTACCTTATCAGAGACGAAAATCTGTAAATAAATAAATGTCGAAATGCATAAATAAATAAATGTGAAAATGTAGAAAATCAAAAATAAGTAAAGAAATGTGACAACACATAAATAAATAAAAAAAGGAAATCCAGAAATAAATAAATCTTGAAATATGTTAAATAAACAAATGTAGGAATACATTTAGCAATTTTCCTTGCCAAATTGTATTTATGTATTTATTTATTTCTATATTTATTCACTTATTTCCACATTTACTTATTTATAGGGTTGCACCGATACCAGTATCGGGTATCGGGCCGATACTTCATTAATATACTCGTACTCGTAAATAAATTGCCGATACCACGCACCGATACCACTCGATGGTATTTCACTACAACAAACGTCGTAGTCGACGGATGTAATTTGTTGTCCTACCTGACTTCCATGTCTAGTGGGACAACAACCATCCAGAAACTTAGCTTCAGAGGTCCTGCCCACAAGCTCGGGTGAAATCCAGGGCTCCAGATGGCGACTACAATGTTCGCCAGTGCGACTGGATTTTTTTCCCAACTAGTCTGTTCTTTCCAGTCTTCAATGGCAACATTGTCTCTCAATCCAAGGGATTTTTTTTTTTTTAAAGAAGCAAGAAACGGCTTTTAATTATGCGCAGATAGTCTCGACCCCAGCGTTTCCAGAAACGCTTTATAGTTAAGGTGGCCGTCGTGACTACGTAAAATAAATAAGCATAAAAATCCTGCTGTATCCATAGACAGTAAAAGAAGACCGCGTTACGACGAGGCCGAATAGCGGCATCTAAACTTCCCGACGCAAAAGAAGATGCTACGATGTTTATATGAAATAGGACCGAACGCGGAAGTTCCCGACGCTTTTCGTAACTTAGCAGCAACAAGCGCCGAGAAAGTGCTTTGGAAGTGAGGTTTTGATCCACTCTCAGCGCTAAAAAAAAGCGTTTGGTGGACAGTTTTTTTTTTTTTTTTTTTTTTTTTTTTTTTTACCGCAGCGCTCAGAGTGCTTCAAGTTGAAATCCGTTCAAGTTCTAGAACGGCGCTTTGCTCGTCAGTATCGCTTCTCTCTTGCTAGCCAATCAAAATCGAGGAAGCGTTAGTCATAGTGTAAATATAAGCCAGGCCCCTGACTTCTTTCTTTTGTCTGGAGCCCTGAATGTGTCAACAGAGTAAGTTTTGCTGACTTTTAAGTTGCCCGTGTTAACTACGCAGTACGTTTCATTTCATTTCTCTGCGTATATTTATATTTTGTCTAATGTGATGACACTTTTTTTTGTTACAACCAGAAAGATCTGTTTATTTTTGGTGTGGAATAGCCTTGTGTTAATGATTTGATATTTAGCCTTATGATAAACTGCAAAGGAGAAAATAAAATCTGCCTCCCAATGAATTACATCTAAGAATCTAATAAGTATCGGTACTCGGTATCGGCAAGTACACAAATAAAAATACTCGTATCGGTTTGTGAAAAAGTGGTGTCGGTGCATCCCTACTTATTTATACTTATTTCATATTTAGTCCTCCATAAAATGCACTCCACAGGAGAAGAAACAAGAAAAGCCTGTTTAGAAACTTAAAAATACAGCGGTATCAAAAAGTATTTGATAAATCCAATTCAAATGTGAAAATGATAAATAAGGGAGTCAGAGCTGCTTTTGGAGTCTAATGAGTTTACTTTAATGCTGATTGCTCCGTCATGATGTTTAAAAATCAGCCTCCAGCCCCTCACTTCCTTCCTCTCCTCAGCTCATGCTTCGGAGTCACTGCCGCTCTTCCCACTCGAATTAAACAGCCTCCAGCTTTCGCGTCAGCATCGCGGCGCTCAACCCTCAGCCCACGTTTAACGGAGAATAAATCAGGGGCGTTATGATCACACGGGTCATAACGCTCGCGCCCCGCTCGCCCTCGAGGGTTTTAATCAAAGTTCACGATTAATATATTAAATCTGTATGTTCTCGGCTTCTCGTTTTCTGCTAAGAGACTAAATGTTTTATGAAGCCGGAGATGGAAAGCAGGCATGTGGATTTTTTTTTTTTTTTTTTTTTTAATAATGAATTTTAATATAGTCATGTTATGAAATATGTTTGAGTCGAGGGCGGCTGAGGGGAGGCGCTAATAAAAAGGCCCGACCTGGCGTAGAGAGCGGGTGTAGTGCAGAGAGGGCATCCAAATCTTAGCCAACCCTTCAGCGTTGTTACAGTAGCGCCGGGCGATTAATCCATAATAAATCGACATTCCGAAACGACACCAGTTTCTGCTTTTCTTGCAGTCAGACCAAAGCGTCCCGGATTCCCAGCGGCCGTGACACACTACGCAGCTCCACAGACGCCCAACATTCCGCCTCCTGCCCTCCCGCTGCAGTCCGGCGTGAGTAACGCACCACTCATGCCACCCCGTCGCCCACGCTGTGCCCACAACATCAATATGGCATAGCAGACCCCAGCCTTCATGCGTGTGTTATGGCAAAATGTATGTGGCTCTGTCGAAATGTTTTTGGATTGAATTCGGTGTTGAGATGTGAATTTTGGAACAGAATAAGTCGTATGTGAACAGGATCGTGAGCCGAGACTGAAATTTTTTTTCTTGTAATACAGTCCATGAGCATCTTGATCTACTTTCATCCGTTTTCTTTTCTTTTACCAAGGGTCGAACAATTATCAGTCCGTAATCTTTGCTTTGTTTGTTTATAGATTGGTTGCGAGTGTAAAAATTAGAGGTGAAAATCCCAAGTTTCATCATGATCCGATACTGTAGCGATTCAGTGAACGAGAATTTGATACGATTTCGATTTGAATCGGTTCAGAAGCCAGCGATCGATACGAGACAGTATCATATGTGACCCTCCACGGCAAAACCAGTCGCTTGTCGCAAATTTCCCAAATTGAGTTATGAGTTATGTGAAAGGGCATAAATCAAGCTTCAAAACGATACCTATATGGAACGAATCGGACAACGTATGACTGAGATATCAACATTCAAAGGAGTCGGGTTTCTCCTGTCACGCCAAGTGAGAAACCGAGAAATCTGCCTTTGAAGTTGACTATCGCCGTAGCACTCACAGACGCTTGGTGCGGTCGCGGCTACGTTTGCATTTACGCTAGCCTACGCTGCATTCACAGCCACACGGATAGCCTACCTGCGTTAGGTTAACTGAAGTCGGGAGACGAAGATGGATTCCGGAGAAATATCTTCACGCTAGTCAACCAGTGGATTTACCGTAAATATTGAAGTAGAGCGGTCAAAACAGAAACTTTTAACATTCCGCTGGAATTGAATTCCTCACCTCAAGAAAGTCACGTTTTTAGGATGGAAAGGGTTTTCAGCGAAATTTATTCACAACAGTACAGTATAGACCTTCAACTTTTTCAAAACACTAAAAACAATGCAAAATTTTACCCCACGCAACAAAAACGCTCGTTTTTCTCGGAAACCTCCGTTGCGACAAGCGGCTGGTTTTGCCGTGGAGGGTCACGTGTTCTGATTAATCTGTTCCATTCACATCGCACCACAAAAAGCAGCTAAAATATCATTTCTCATTCTTTCTGCGCTTTAAATTTAATGATTTAAATTAGGGTTGCCCTGATCCGATGCGTGGATGGGATATCGGTCCGATAACGACTCAAACAGATGGATCGGGTATTGGTGGCATTGGGCCAATCTATAGACCTGATCTGTGAATGCGTGCACGCACGATTGGTTCTGCATGGGAAGTGTTACTGCGGTAAAAACAAATCACGCGATTACACTGTTTCAGTTCCTTAACAACACCAGCTCTCGCTCACAATCTCTGTGTTCCTGATGGTTTTTAGCGCCGCAGCATTAGGGACCGTCACTAAATTACACAACTGTGTTTAAAGGAATCATTTTCGAGATGTTATTAATAATAAAAAATTTAGTATATACATATGGGTGTGTAATTATTAGATTGTTTTAGTTAGAAATACAGTATTTAAGTCAAGAATCAAAAAAAACAACACCCCAAGGTTTCAGGCTTTTAGACGTAGGGGGTACGAAATCCTCTGTGCGACCAGAAACGAATCCGTATATTTTCAGACTTCCTCGGGGTCAGCGCCGGCCGAGTCGAGTCCCTCAGCGGAGTCGGCGGTCAAAGCCCTCGCGGATCACAACAGTTTCGGCAACATTCCCCACGAAGGCAAGCCTCACACGCCGCTGTACGAGAGGTCGTCGCCCATCAACCCGGCACACCCGGGCAGCCCCAACGCGAACCACACCGAGCCGGCCTTCTTCAACGCCTCGTCCACGTCCTCGTCCTCGGAGAACGAGGAGCCCGCCGGCCCCACTGCCAAGTGAGTAGGACGCAAATCGTAACGCCACGCTTCCGTCTCTCCCTTCGGAAACGAGACGTTATTAACGGGGCTGGCTGATGAGAGCAGTGAGGGTTTGAGGCGTTTAAAGCAGGAGGTTGGGAGGTTCGATGGCAACTAGAGATTCTGAAGTCGATGTAGAGAGCAAATAAATGACTTTTCCGTTACGCCACGGGCCAAAACCAATGCTTTAACAGAAGAAATGAAGAAATAAGGAAATATTGCTGAAAGCGGTCATAAGCGGGGTCCAAGCACTAGAGCTGAAACGATTATCCGAATAACTCGAATAATTCGATTGCAAAAAATGGTCGAGGCAGTTTTTCTAGAATCGAAGCTTCGTTTAAGTCATTCAAATCGCTGCAGCATACGGCGCTCGTGTTTCACACAGGCGCTTATTAATGACGCACAATATTTTCAGTGGCGCGATCAAGGCGAGAATAGATCCCTCTGTATGCGAACGTATTTGTGAGATATTCCGTGCACAAAAAGAAATAAATGCGTAAAAACGCATAAATGCGTTTTTTGCGATGTAAAGACGTGCGCTGTTTGTAAGCGCCTTTACTCGCTAAAACGCTCCGTTTACGTCAAAACGTCCCCTTTATTACGGACAAAACGCATATTTTAGCTGATAAATAACCACAACAACCAGCGCTCCACTCACAATACAGCCATTTATTGAGATTTTCCCATCGAAGGGTTTTTTTTTTTTCTCCCTCCAATAGTTCGTTCCGGAATGCGCTGAACCCTTTATTGTGACGCAGCTCCGTGGCGTGCGCGGGGGGGATTGTGGGAAATGCAGTTCTCTTCCAGAAAGGCCGAAAGTAACTCATTTTATTGGCCAAATTGGTTCAAAATGACCCTTGAACTTCATGTTTCTTCATTTTCAATTGAATACAACAACATAAAGCGTAGATGACTAACTTCTACTCGCACTCCAATAAGCCTAATAACAAATGTATTGTCTTTTTTTTGGTAATGTATCCGATTACTTGATTAATCGATAAAATAATCGATAGATTCTTCGATTACAAAAATAATCGATAGATTCTTCGATTACGAAAAATAATCATTTGTTGCAGCCCTAGTAAACACGCGCGCTGTGTTAATGACCGCGCGCATGAGCGCCGTTACTCGCTAAAACGCTCCAGTTCGGTCAAAATGTCCCCTTTATTACAGACACAATTTTTGAGAACAAATAATTTAGCATATACGTGTGTGTGTGTGTGTGTGTGTAACTATTACATTGTTTTAGTTGGGAAAACAGTATTTAAATCGAGCATTTCCTTAAGCATAACAGTAATCTCAGTCATGTATTCAGACATTTTAAAGCATTATTTTATGTTTAAAAAAAGACTGACTATCGGTATCGGCAGATATCCAAATTTACGGTATCGGTATCGGGCATAAAAAAGGTGGTATCGCCCCATCTCTACTCCACATGAGCACACACCGGAGGGTTTTGCAGCGTGAGTTGAGTGCTTTGGGTTCCATATATTTGGGTAGGAATTAGGTCTGTGCGATATGGCAAAAAAATCATACTGCGGTATAGTGCTGGGCGATAAAACGATCTCGATATTTTATTGAGAAAAATGTGATGACGATAACGATGATAAACTAAGCTATAAAATTCGATCATACTAGTTTGTCCACTATGCGACAGCGCGTTGAGATAGACAGTATGTTTGGCCAATCATGTAGCTTGGCATAATGCCAGCACAACAGCCAATTGCGCCCAATGATGCAAATTTGCCCATAGCACACGAAAAAGCCGCACGGTAAACATTAGTGGTCGCGTGCCGAGATATACTTAACGTTCAGAGCGCTTATGCACGCGCATCATGGCTGGCACGCGTTCTCAGCGTTCTCTTGACGCATCCGCTGAGCATGTCGTCATAAATTTATGAGAGCTGCAGTACCTCTTGAAAAATTGGGGCGGCTGTATGCTAAAGTTTTGCCACGTGACGTCAGCATCGTTGTTTACTATCAACGCGGCTGAACGGTTTCGCCGTTTTTTTTGCACCTTTGTAACATCCGAACGCAAATCATTTTTTATCTTCCTCATTTCACAGCGAAATGTTTTCTCTCACTGCCGCTTTCTACTTCTTCCTCTTCTCCTGTCACTTAACGGCAGACTGGACGCTTTTATGGTGTACACTGCCACCTGCTGGAGTCCTCAAGATTAAGCGCGAGCGCACCCGTCACGTAGCGTTGAGTATGTCGCGGCCCTTAGAAAAGATGCTGCGGTGAGCGAAAAAAGGCGATGAAAATGCAGCGCTTTATAGTTACGGCGGACGCTTTGACAACAAATGCCGCCTGGGAAAAAACTAATAAAATACGAACGTGAAAGTACCAGATGACGCTTTTCGTAACTTAGCAACAAGAAGCACCGAGAAAAGTGCTCTGGAAGTGAGGTGTTGACAGCTCTCTTTAGCTGTTCTTTGGCAGTGACATTTTTTTTTTTCCCCCCAGTTCTCAGGGCTCTTCAAGTAGAAATTTGTTGAAAATTATTTGTTTAATATTGTTTGGTTATTTTAACTTGTTCATTCAGTCTGTATAAGAATCCAACAAAACAAAACATAAAAAAAAACACAATATGACAATATATCGTGATAATTAACGAAATCGATCAATATGACAAAGAATATCGTGATAATGTTTTTGTTCATAACGCCCAGCTCTACTGTGGTACATTTTGAGCCCTAGGCGATAGACGGTATATATTGCGGTTAATTTCAATGTAACTGTTTTTGAAAGGGTAACATACGTCCATAACAAAGGCGTTCCAACAGGAAGTCGTATAATAAACAGTTAAGACATTTCAAAGTAGTCGTGAACCTGGAATATAATATTTTTTTTAATAAATAAAAAATATGAAAACAATTTAAAGGGCTACATTGTTGCAAACTGTGCTAAAAAAGTTCTTAAAGTTCAATAACTTTCTTTTCTGTAAACAAAGACCAACAGATGAATAAAATTAAATAAAGTGCAAAAAAGAACACTTTTTTTTTTGTTTTAACATTAGTTTTATGGCAGATTTTTTTGCCAGGAACACAAGCCTGTCCACAGTCTCTGGCTTAAGTGCAGACCGGTGGCATGTTACAATGTTGCCACCAGTGCTAAACGCCCTTTAGTAGTAGTAGTAGCGTAATGTTTGATGCCACGGAGATGCGTTTTTACTTGCTCGTTGACCTTGCCATGCAATTTGGGCATTTCGACTTGGCTAAAATACGCCCGGTTAGGTACCACGTATCGGGAATCAAGGACTTTAATCATTTCTTTAAAACCGCTTCTCTCCACTGTTTGGAAAGGCAACAAGAATACAGATACAGTAATCCCTCGTTATTCGCGGGGGTTACGTTCCAAGAACACCCGCGTATAATGAAAAACCGCGTTATTGTGTTTTGGTTAAAAAAAAAAAAAAAAAGCCTATTTTTATAGTGTAAACCCTAAATATGCCTCCAAATCTGCTCCCAGAACACTTTAATTTCATTTTAAACTCAGTTTAATACATTACTCTTAACGAAAATATTAGGTATGCCCATACAGGTGTGTACTGTAATTCATGCAAGGGCACTTTCTTTGGTATAAACAGGTAAATACAGTAATAAATTAGTGTAGTTTTTAGTTAAAAAAAATACAGTAAAATGTAGGTGTAATGACCAATATTTTTTACAGTTCAATAATTTACTGTTCATCAGCGGCGCGTCTTATTGTAGAGATACAGACATTGGGTGGCGACTGAGCTTAACCGCCTCTTTTAATTTAATTTACAGTACAGTCATAAAACTATTGGGGTTTAAAAAACACTCAAGATGAGTCAGGGACGGACTGGCAATCTGTATCTCTGGGGAAAAAAAACGGCTGTCCGATGCACGGCGGCCGTCGGCCTGTCTTTCTCGGCCGAGACGCAAACATTATAAACAATAATTAGGTTTAAATTAAAAATATGGAATTCTCTGAAACATAATAAAAGAAATGCAAAAAAAAGTTAACGAAAAACAAGAGAATCTCTCAAGATGAGTCAGGGGAGGCGGACAGTAAATCAGTGCTTTAAAAAAAAAAACGGCTGTCCGAAGCAAGTCCCAGTACAGCATATTGAACTATCCCAAAAGAGTTTTCTTTGTGTTCACGCGACAGTACAAAAACATTTGTACAGAATTTACGTTCATATTTATGTTACAAAATGAGTACGTTTTTCTTAATAATTTAGCAATAAAATGCATAAAAAAATATTGTCACGAAAAAAGCAAAAAAAAAAAAAGTGAAGAATATTTGCAGGTTCCGCGCCGTTGCGGAGATTTCCGCGTAAAACGTTCGGTTCTCGTGAAAAATCCGCGTATGACTGGATCCGCGAGTCCTGATCCGCGTATAACTGGGGGATTACTGTCTAGCATTTGTAATTTCCGTCCACCGCTGACTCTTTTTGTCATACGGAGAGCCTTTAAAAAATGCTCGGGCGATTGAGGTCTGCTGGCCAATTTTTTTTTTATCACTCTGAGACTTTATCGCTCTGAGACGGACTTGGCGTTTGAGAAAGGCGCATTCTTCGGCTTCTCTCATATTCAACAGCGTGTTTCGTTTTAAGACGGTAGAACAGATTGCCCGTGTTACCTCTCTTTGCAGTTACTATCGCCCGGCATATTTTGCAGATTATGCTTTTCTGCTCAGTATCCGAGACCCTAAATCCAAACCGTGTCCAGATTATGGACGTGGCGCCGGTCTTCCGTACGCTCTCTCTCCATTTTCCGAAAACAAATGCCTCATGGTGTGGTTTTTGCGCATTTGACGCGACTTGATTACGTCATTTTCTCGGGCGAGGAGCGGACGTTTCAGCGGTATGCCGATATGATCAAAATCTCTATCGTTGGCCAAATTTATATCGCATACCGTTTATACCGTGCACACCTAGTGGGAATAGTAATGTGTTACTAAATTAATCATAATGGCGTTGTGTTCTTTTCTTCCTCCTTCAGTCATATAAATGACCATAAGGGATGGGGCAAGCAAAGGAATCACACGGACAGCGTCCCGGAATCCGACCAAAATAAAGTGAGTGCCGCGTCACCCGCAAGCTCATCTTTAAACTTTTTTTTTTAACGGAACACTACTAACCCTTTCTCGACTCTCCATTCCATTTAGTCCGAACCGTGCCTGGGTCCGGGTGTGGAGGTCGGAGGTCATCACGTTAATCAAGTCAACGCCCCAATCCCGTCTCTCCTCTCGATGCCGACCAGGAACCACATGGACATTACCACCCCGCCGCTGCCCGCCGTGGCGCCGGAGGTGCTGCGCGTGGCCGAGCACAGACACAAGAAGGGCCTGATGTACCCCTACATCTACCACGTCCTCACCAAGGTACGTTCCCGAGCTACCTCAGCGGTGTTCCGTTTTTGCAGCCTTTAGAAACGTGGATGAATCTGTTGACGTACGTCTTTTCGGATCTGAGTTTTATGATGTGTGTGTATATATAAAGCATTGTTGCGGTTTCGTACTGTGCAGTTTTGCAGATCCGTATTTGTGTAGCTTTAAACGGGGCTCCCGCGGGGTCTTAAAAAGTCTAAAATTCAGAACGTTCAATTTGAGGCCTTAAAACGTCTTAAAAGCGCCCAGATTTTCATCCTAGGTCTTAAATTGAATTTACCCAAGTCTTAAAATTCTTGTCGCCGTTCGTGCCGAAGAAGCGTTATCCGCAGAAAATAACATTTTAAACCGCTGTAGAACTAATCCTTGAATTAGCGAGCTATCGGTCAATCGGAAAATAGAATTTCTCTTAAAAAAAAAAAAAAAAAAAAAAAGATTTTCACTTATAGTTGAGGCTGAGTTCCAAACGCCTTCCACATCCTTGTATTAGGGCTGGGCGATATGGCATAAAAATAATATCGCACGATATATATCTCAATACATCGAAATTTCCTCTAAATCACTGTATAAATGATAAATTCGGCCGTACATTGCATAAAATGACACCAATATAATAAATTTACCCAAAGTTTAACATAGTAAATGCTTTTATTTTAAACCAAAGTATAATATAGCAAACTTTATACTTTATATTGGGGGCAGACAAGTGGGCAAGGCGAGCCGTTGATTGCGTGCTTATTAAACGTGTAAGACCTAACTATTAAATTATAATTATAAGGTCGATAAACTATAACTTGCGTTTAACCTACCAGCCGCCGTTCCTCTTCCTCCGTCATCTCTGGCTTTTCTGTAGAAACTGTCTGTAGCGTGCAGTCGATCACAAAACCAGGAGCCATCGGCCAATAGGATTCGCAGGCAGAAACTGCCAAAACCCCGCCCCCAAACTGCCCAAACCCGCCCCCTTTCAAACCGCGCGCCCGTAGAAATCTCACTCAAAAAAGCCGCGAGGACATTTAACGCATCGAGAGGAAAAAAGACATTCGCGAGAGGAAAAGCGAAGTTTGCGCGCAATATGATCACCACAACCGCGCACTTCTTAGTTTTGTGCTGTGGAGTTTCACATTTGCGCTCGCGGAATTTTTGCGGCAAGCCATTTTGCGCGCTCTAGTTTTGATGTGCCCTTGATGTGACGCCGTAGGCGGCGGAGCGAGCTGAGAAGCGAAACACGAAAGCGATACAAAACGCACATGCGCTAGGAGTTTTCTGGACGGGCGGGGAAGCGAGCTGTCGGCTTTGACGGGGCAGAAAAGCACAACTGGAAAGCGAAGTACGTGCTGTCTGTTTAACAATAACGTTAGGATTTATACTCGATGGTCACGATATAGTCATTTACTACGTTGCACGTGGAACAAGCCGAGATACATCGAGTCTATTCGATATGTCGCCCACCCCTACCTTGTATAGTGCACTACATAGGGGACACAACTGATGATATTACACGTGTGTACTGCACGGAGCGACTGAATCGGGCGTTAACCTCAGTGAGGTCTGAAATAGGTTTCAGCTGCAAGCGCGCGTTATAACGGTCTTAAAAGGTCTTAAATTGAACTTGGCGAAAGCTGCAAGAACCCTGTTTAAATATAAAACTGAAAAATCGTCACGTCAGCGTTCATAAAGCTGTACGACATGACTGAAATCTCATATCCCGATAGCCGTAATGCATCACGGTACTGTAGTTTTTTGTAAATTCTGTGACTTATTGTACGTTTATATGTAATGACCACATGGAAAGCACTTACAAAGTTGACTTTGACTTCAGTTGAGTTCAGATTTTCTCTCTGATAAAAATCAGTAATTGGTGCGTACCGGTTACGGAGTTGGTCCTGTGATCGGCGGGCGATTGGTTCAAGTCCCGGCCCGGCAAAGGTACCGTACCTCAAGCAAAACCTGGTGTCTGCGTGCTCTACTCTGCCTACCTTCGCGCTGAGATCGACGGAACGCCAAAGCTGCCGCAATTCGCTGTAAAGGCACCTGACAAGAGCCGCCGCCTCTTACAGACGTTTTACAGTGTGAAAAGCGGCGTTCGAACACGTCACTAGATACCCGCAAAATGCGATGTTGTCAAGTTGATCCGGCCGATTCATGACTCACCCGGGTGAGTCACCCGAATCCATTGAATGACTCACGAATCTGAGGTCTCCGTTAATCCATTGACTAAAATATAAACCCCGTCACGTCCATACGTCTTTTAATCATTTCAAGCTCGTTACAAGATCAATACAGCCGTAGTGTCAAGTACAGCTGCTAAAAATCTCATCACTTGCAGTTCGTTTGCATCACCGCACTCAAATGAGGGATCCTAACAACTTCCTACACAGTTGAATCCTCTTTGTAGACTGTGGGACTCGTGTCAGTCGAATCAGTAGCGCGGCGCGAAGCACACGCGTTCGTGAGCGAATCTGTCGGTTAACTTCCTCTAGTGCCGGAAACGCGCGCGAATCTGATACCCTCCCCCGAGTGGGTTAGCGCTCCTCGAAGCACGTACAGTCAGGAGCGAATCCGCCGCGGCTGCCACTTGAAAATCAATCTTTGCCGCTCTGGTAGCCGTGTCTCGATGCTTTGTCGTTTATTTGGAAGTGCATTCCTTCTCAACACAAGCCACGTATACTTTCGTCTGGGAAAACCAAACGATTCAGCCGGCGATTTGACGGTACTGACTCAAGTGACTCGCACACTCGGATCAGTTTAGCGTGTGACTCAGAGGGAGCCGAATGCCGCAAAACCGGCGTTTTACAGTGGTTAAACCGCATAAACGGGTGATTTACTGTCAATTGCGTAAAAATACAGGCGAATTGTGGCACCTTTGGCGTTCCATATGAATGCAAGCGGAGCGTTTCGACCAAGTTTAGGCGCGGGAGTCGAATGCGCGCCGACACAAGATTTTGTTTGCGAAAGTTCCACTGAATTTACAGAAAATGTACTATATTGTGATATATCGTTATCGGGACGTGAGATTTTGATCATATCGCCGTCTGCTGTCGATCTCCTCATCCCGGATATATTGTCACGTAGCACAGCTCTAACTACTCTGAAGCAGTGCAACGTCGTGCCTCATGTTCTCTAAATGTTTTCTTTCCTTCCCCACCTCACTCCCGTCTCCCTGCAGGGAGAGATTAAATTAGCGGTCACCATCGAGGACGAGGGCAACAAGGAGCTGCCGTCGGCGGTGCAGCTGTTCCGGCCGGTGCGCCAGTACGTCTACGGCGTTCTCTTCAGCCTGGCCGAGGCCAAGAGGAAAGCCGAGAGAATGGCCGTGAGGAGAAACTGCCTCCCCGAATGTGAGCCCTCTCTCCGTCCACCCCAATCACGCCCATCTGCCCTCCCCTCCCGCCCGGTTCGTTACCTTAGAAACACGCTCCACGCAAATACCATAAATCACACGCCCTCGGCGCTCCCGTGCTGATGGATTCTACATTGCCTCCGCATCGCCTCGGGCCGTCTTTTTTGCAATATTACACTCCTAATGTACAATAGCTTCATTTGTTTTCCCCTTTTTGTCTCATAAACGCGCTCGTGGAGTCGAGGCCGGGCAGCTGGAGGTTTGGTTGGAGGTGAAGAATATGCGTTTCCATTAAAAAAAAAACGGCTGAAGAATGGTGTTATTTTGCTGCGAAAAACAAGTTATTCTGTTTTCGGTGATGAATTTTAGAGACCTCCGAACTCCAAGTTATTCAGAAAATGTTCCGGTTTCCTTCATATCTTGCCTCCAAATGTTGCCCCACACCATTTGGAGTCACACTCTCTGCAACCTGACCTTCAACCACCAAGAATCATGACGCATAAATGAGATTTCTCGCAAGGTAAACACACGCTCTGCGTTTGTTAGCACTCACGACTCGCAGGAAATGCTAACATTCATTAAAATGTTCCAGTTCAGTTAAATTACGGCTGGGCGATATGGCATAAAAATAATATAATAAATATAATATTTTTAAGCTATATCACGATACACAATATATACCTCAATACCTTGAAATTTCCTCTAAATTATTGTATAAATGATCAATTCGGCCCGATGTTGCATAAAATGACACCAATATAATGAATTTAGCCAAAGTTTAACATAGTAAATGTCCCATTTTAAAACTTTGAACTGCTGTTAATTCGGTGTTAATTTTCTAGTAAACAGAATGTTGGAGCACACTAACATTTATGAAGCACCATCAACTTTCAGCTTTCCAAATAAATAATATTCCAGATGTTTATCTGACAATTTAGTTAAAGTTAAATTTTTGTCTAGGTAAAAAAAACCCTCGGACTAGGCCAGTGTGGAAAATGAAATACAAATATTTAACGTTTTCCAGTAGGGCCGGGCAGATTAATCTGAAATCAGAAACGACATTCAGAACCTCGTAACGCCTCGGAACAGCGTAACACACACTCGCTCCTCAGAGTTCACCCCAGGCTAGATGACGGAGCGCGTGGTTTCGCACCAGAACTCTCGGCTTACAGAATGAAACCATTAACACAGCAGTGACCCGCTCTGCTGCGTTAACTCCAGCACTTTTCCTCACTAAACAGCCGCTTTTAGCTGATAAAGTGCTGCACTGTAACTAAAGCTGCACTGTAGCTAATTAAGAGCACAGAGTGAGAGGTTTGTGAGAGCTGCTGACAATACACTAACGTTGTGAAAAACGGAGAGAGTTGGTCAATTATGATTTCATCACAATATTGCACTTCTAGAAGCAAAGGATCACTGTTTGATGTGTGTGTAAATCAATTTTAGATTACAGCAATTTATTACAAATAGTTTTTGATTTCAGATTAGCTATATCTCCTGTAATTAAGCCTGTAATTCTCTATTTTGGCCACAAGGGGCACCACCATTAAAGCTGTAATTCCTTATGTTGGCCACAAGGGGCACCACAATTAAAGCTGTACTGTCTTATTTTGGCCACAAGGGGCACCACAATTAAAGCTGTAATTCCTTCTTTTGGCCACAAGGGGCACCACCATTAAAGCTGTAATTCTCTATTTTGGCCACAAGGGGTTATAAGGGGTCACATATTTATCTGTAAATTCCAAGATCTAATAGTTTATTTATAATGACCACATAAAATTTATGTTTTTACTTTTCCTTTTAAATATATGCATATAAATAAATGGTACTTATCGTGGTTATTTTTCTCCTTTTATATCGAACGTCTAGGCCAGCGTTTCCCAATGCCCGTCCTCGCGGCCCACCGCTCTGCACAGATTCGACTTTCCCGACCCACAGCACAGCTGATGCTACTGATTAGCTAATTAGCAGCGTAGAACCAGCATCCGACAGTGCAGGAAATACCAAAAATATGCAGAGCGGTGGGCTGCGAGCACTGGGATTGGGAATCGCTGGTCTAGGCTAACATTTTATTAAAAATGTAAAAATAAAACATAAACGATCAGGCGCGGTTATCAAGCTGTTGCAGTAGACAATACGGCCAGTAGGTGTCACTGTAGAGACGTCAAAGCAAAGCCAGACATGAATCCCCTGTAAACGCAACCTGATTCGGATTGTTTCTGATCAGTTCACATAGCCTGTGTTGTTTATTTTTCCTGCCCACAGATCAGCCGGTAATTGTAAAAGAGTGGGCAGCGTACAAGGGCAAATCTCCGCACACGCCGGAGCTGGTGGAAGCGCTGCCGTTCCGCGAGTGGACCTGCCCCAACCTGAAGAAGCTGTGGCTGGGCAAAGCCGTGGAGGACAAGAACCGCCGCATGAGGGCCTTCCTGGCCTGTATGAGGTCCGACACGCCGGCCATGCTCAACCCTGCCAACGTGCCCACTCCGCTCATGGTGCTCTGCTGCGTACTCCGGTGAGGGAACACACACACACAATCACATACACACACTACTTCAAGGGGCTAATAGTATAAGAGCTACTGGTTTATTTATTACAGCTCCAAAATATGTTTTGGTGCCCGTAGTCCAATTGCATCCCTTTTTTTAGGGAAAAAAACGTATCTCACTAATTTGGCAACAAGGGGCACCACCATAAAGGCTGTAATTCCTTATTATGGCCACAGAGGGTACAACTTGGGGTGCCAATTAAAGCTTTAGTTCTTGATTTTGGCCACAAGGGGCGCCACCGTTAAGGCTGTAATTCCTTATTTTGGCCACAAGGGGAGCCACCGTTAAGGCTGTAACACTTCGTGAGACTCAATAGCTCTAATTTGATCCGCATGAAATCAATAAATGCATAAATATTAGCGCTGATGGGGTTTTATTCTCTTCCACTGGGATCACCGTAATTCCACCAAGAGTATAATGTAATCCTAAATTAAATTCACTCTCTAACAAGATTATTCTTTTTGTCATTAACAAGATATTAGTACTGCAGAACAAGCGCAAAGCTCTAATAATTCTGATTGGATAAGGTTTTTGCCAAATCCTATCATTCAGCGTCGGCTGTATTAGCATGTTTGGTGAGAAAGAAAGTCAGACAAAATATTAAAACGTGACTGAAGAGTGTAAGACTTGACTTGTGCTGCCATTTGGGTCAAAAGCAAGTTGTAAATGGCAAAAACTCTTTATTCCTTCATTTATGATTTTTGATTCAGTTTCGTAATTCATCAAGTATAACCTCTGAATTATTGTGTTAGTCTATGGATTCAGGTTGTTATGTGTAAATTAACCTTTAAGGACAATTTTTGAGAATAATTTGTATTAATCTCTCATTCTAGTTATCTTTATAAAGTGTTTAAAACAACAGTTAGAGTCCAGTGCGTATATTAGGGGTCAACCAATATGTTTTTTTCTTGGCGAGTACCAATTATTTTTAATCAAGGCGAACAGTAACCAATATTTTGAACCGGTATACTGTATGTCTTGTGTGAAAATGAACGTCGGTGTCAAGAAAAGTTTTAAAACTACTAAACACATGCTTTTTATAATGTTCCAAACCCAAAAAGTGCTGATGATTTTATCAACATATCGGTTTCAAAATGATCAATACCCGTAACCTTAAAAATGGCAAATACTAGTGCCGATAATCGGCTGACCCCTAGTATATATATTGACGGTCCAACCAGTAGGGTTTGTGTCTGTTGTTGTATTTCACTGCTCTTGTGTTTTGCTCCAGGTTTATGTTACAATGGCCAGGAGTCCGAATTTTGCGTCGTAACGAACTTGACGCGTTCCTAGCCCAAGCACTTTCTGCTAAACTTTATGAGCCTGACCAGCTCCAGGAACTGAAGGTGATTTTGTGGTGTAACGGATGCGTAACGGAGTGTCCTGGGAACGCTCGGCGCAAATTTACGTAGGGCTTTTGGTTTGTGTCTAAATCAACGTCCCCATCAATGGAAAGGACAAAATGTATTTCCCAGGACACTCCCGACAGCTTCACACGCTGCCCCCTCCTCCTCCTCCCATCCCCCCATGCAGCAGCAGCATGCTTTCATTTAAGAGCTGGCTTTGCAGGAAAGATGATCCAGCTTTTGGGTGGGGGGCTGACCATAAATGAAAGAGGTGTGTGGTTTGCTAGTTTCTGTGTAGCAGGCTTTCGCTTTTGCATTTTGGCTTTTTACAGAACTGTGAAATCACTGCTCTTGGTTCATGTGGGGCAGTTAGTGGGGCGTAGCGGTAAGGGAGTTGGCCCTGTGATCCAGAGGTCGCCGGTTCAAGTCCTGGACTAGTAAAGGCACCACTAAAGTACTCATGAGGAAGGCACCAAGGTTTTGGGGTGGTTTTGGTGCCGGTTTTGCGATACTGTTTTCATCCCCCACTGTAAAAAAACATGGCACCTGTTCCAAATTAGAACCTGGGACCCAAACGGCGGGCACCAGTGCAGTTAAACACAGGTAACGGCTAAACAAACTAATTGGTCCTTATTTTGGGCACAAGGGGTGCCACCTGGTGTGCCATTAAAGCTGTAATTCTTGATTTTCGCCACAAGGGGCACTACAATTACAGCTGTAATTTCTTATTTTGGCCACAAGGGGCGCCACCATTAAGGCTGTAATTTCCAATTTGGCCACAAGGGGCACTACAGTTACGGCTGTAATTTCTTATTTTGGCCACAAGGGGCGCCACCATTAAGGCTGTAATTTCCTATTTGGCCACAAGGGGCACTACAGTTACGGCTGTAATTACTTATTTTGGCCACAAGGGGCGCCACCATTAAAGCTGTAATTTCCTATTTGGCCACAAGGGGCATCACTATTAAGGCTGTAACACTTTGTGCAACTTAATAGCTTTGATTAAATTTGCAAGAAATCAATAAGTGAATAAATATTAGCACTGTTGGGGATTTATTCTTTTCCACTGGGATCACTGTGATTCCACCAAGAGTTAGTTAGTTACTGAACTAACTTATTGGTCCGCTGGCAAAGTTGGTGCCCCATTTCACACTTCCGTAAATCACACTGCCCTGTCGGCTCTTGCCCTTCGTTCTTTCCTCGTGTCTATCAGCTTGTCAAGTCTGCTTGTAAGTTCTCCGAGCATGTCAGCCATCTACTGAAGCTTCATTTGCCTGTGTGTGTGTGTGTGTGTGTGTGTATGTATGTGTGTCTGGCAGGCTGTGTAGGTCGCTCTCGTCGTCTTGTTTTTGGCTGTTGCGTTCCGGCTTGCGCTTGCTGCCGCTTGCCCGCTCCCGCTTCACACCCGAGCACCCAGCCCTTCCGTTTTTGAACTCCACGGACGTAACCGCATGGGCGTTGTCGTCCCCAGATCGAGAGCCTGGAGCCGCGCGGCGTGCAGCTGGCCGCCCTGTTCATGAGCGGCGTGGACATGGCCCTGCTGGCCAATGACGCCTGCGGTCAGCCCATCCCCTGGGAGCACTGCTGCCCCTGGATGTACTTTGACGGCAAGCTGCTGCAGAGCATGTTGATCCAAGCCACGCGGGACAAAGCCCAGCTCATCGACCTCTGTGACGGTCAGGTACGGTCACCCCTAGCGCTTGTTTTACTTTTAACGTGTGTAAGTAGTGCGTTCAGACTCTTTGAAGCGGCACATTGTAAAGGTATCGGCCCTCACTCCGTGATTTCGCTCCCGTCTGTAGGCTGAGCAGGTGGCGAAGGTGGAGAAGATGCGTCAGAGTATCCTGGAGGGTCTGAACTTGTCTCGGCCGCCCCACCCGCTGCCCTTCCCGCCCCCACCTCCTCCTCACGCCATGCCTTTTTATCCTCCCAACCACGCCTTCTACCCACCTCCCCCTATGCTACCGCCGCCGCCGCCACCACCGCCACTCGGCCGGGGCAGGTACATGCCTGGTGAGTGCTGACAGCGTTAAGATTGGTAATAACTAGCCGCGTTACCGTTTTAAAGTAATATCCCCTCGGTTGTTTGTAGGGTCGTCACGATACTAGAATTTCGAACTCGATAACGATACCCAGGAAAATACTCAATATCACGGGGGAAAAAATAATAAAATTGTTAAACGACAAAAATTAGAACAGCGTCATCACAATACAAATTATAGCGATTCGGCGTCTGCCGATAACCCCCGTGTTACGCCATTAACGTGATCGCGACGTTTATGTTTATACGCCGTTTTATTTTTTGTCGTTATATCCGTACTAAAATGCAGATGTTTTGTTAGCAGGACTCCACAGCATCCCGCCCCAGGGAGGAAAGCTGGAGATCGCCGGTACTGTGGTGGGCCAATGGGCGGGGTCTCGGCGTGGCAGGGGGCGGGGCAGCTTCCCCATTCAGGTGGTGTCAGTCGGGGGACCGAACAGGGGGTGAGTCTGAGTCTAAGCGAATGATTTCTTCACCAAAACGACGAGTTCAGGTCTTTCTGGATTTATATATATATATATATAACCGAGATGACGTTAACAAGCAGCTCGTATTAAAAAGTCATGCTAAATAATCCTGACATTTGCGTGTGTGTGGTGTGAAAAATATTTATGCTACGGAGTTTGGAAGTAGTGATGCACCGATACCATTTTTCTGAGACCGAGTACGAGTACCGATATTTATTTTTGGGTACTCACCGATACCGAGTACCGATACCTGTGTAGGTTTGTTATTAATAACAATGACAGTAATAGTAGGCTTTTTTAAGAATGTTTTTTTTTTTTTTACACTTATCTTTTCCCAGCCGACAATAAACTTTTGTTCCTTTTATTTCTGTTAAATTAGTTTTTTGCCCAGCTTGTGTTATATTCCAGGATGTAATGTAATGTAGCAAAGGCCTGAAAAAGTGTCATTTTTACATTGCAGCAACGAGGCTGGACGCAGCAGCGCCGATTAAGTGACAGGACATCATCACTGATCTATCTTTGTTTTGCGTTGCTTTTCGAACTGTTCGTTGCTGCACTAAATAGTACATTTAAATTCAACGAATCATTTGGGTGTGTCGTCTTTTTTGTGCGCTGAATTATACTTTTAGCGAATGCGTTTTCGTGTTTTCAGATAGGCCGCCCCATTTCAGCGAGCCGCACCCAATACGCAGGGTTGTAAAATTGACGTATAAGCTGCGGCCTATCGTTGGGGAAATGCGGTAGTCTAAACGCAAAAAAACACTTTCAAAAACCAGAATATTAATTAAAGTACACTTGAGGCTTATTATGTAATTTTATAATTATATAATTATATAATTATAATTTTTTATCCCTTTATTTGTCCTATATGTATTAAAACATAAAAAAAGCAACAATTAAATTAAATATTAAAATGTTAGTCCGCTTTGCTGCTGTCATTATCATTTATTTTAAAGTACCTCCAGACGGCTGACATTTTTATCTCCGCACAGTTTACGGTTTATTTGGCAAGTGTTGTGGCATTTACACTGCGTGTGGCGGTGAACATAACTACATCGTGTCTTCCACATGTGGTATCGGTAGTAGGTATCGGGGAATTTTGATCCGAGTACGAGTAACTGCACGGGGGTGGTATCGGTAGCGATACCGGTATCGGAATCGGTGCATCCCTACTTGGAAGTGCAAACAGCAACCCGAACTCCTATTGGGCTGCGGTGTTCAACGGTTTGTAATATAATTATTATTGTGTTGAATATCACAATGTGTTGGCGTCCTGCGCTGGTAGCGCTCGTGGCAAGCATGTCCAAAGTCCGAGGTGGGATTTTGTACGCCGCACGCTTTCTGTTTGAAAATGCATGCTGTTATTTTGTGCCAAAATTCTGAGCACGCAGTGAAACGTTGACAAAATCTCTGTTCTTTTTGCACTCGAAACAGGCGCTCTTATCACACTTTTCTATGCGGTAGTATGCATCTCAGGAAATAGCCGGGGTTGTAGCTTAACGGCTCTTTACGCACTAGGTAGTGCACACGGAGTATTACACGCGACCTGTTTGACTAGAAACACTACGTAGGGCGGGAAGTGACTTTTTCTAGAAATGTTGTGTGCGACGCAGGAAATGCTCCGCGCTCACTCCACTCCGCTTTCATGCCCGCTTGACTTGGCGCGGTGTTAGAAACGGCAGAGCTGCGGCGTCATTTTTGAGCCAAAATTCCGAGCGCGCAGTGGAACTTTGGGGAGCAGCAAGAGGCATTGGTATTGGCGGATGTACGCCGACGTCGGCCATTGTGCACCCCTAATAAAAATATTTAAATGTGCTGTTTTTAACAGATAATCTATGGCAGGAACGAGCATAGAAGTGACTTTTCACAAGTCTTTTTGTACAAGAAAAAGTATGAAGACTGCATGTTTGATGCAGCAATAATGCACGACAGGAAGCTGGAAGTGGAGGAAGCTGACAATTAATAAATCAGTTTTATTTTCAATGACGCGTTAAAAAAAAATACCGTTTCTATCATAGCACTCGATATCTTGCCCAGCCCTAATATGATCAACTAACCAAATGTTATTACCCTGTTATATATCCATTAATGTAAATGTGAAGCATTTTAATAACATTCTTTGTGTTTTGAGTAGACGACCAAGAGGCGTGATTTCGACCCCCGTTATAAGGACGTTTGGCCGAGGAACCAGATATTACGGCAGAGGATTTAAGAGTCCGGCACCGTACCAGGTGAGCGGCTCGCATCCGCCTTTATAAGTTATCATAATTGTCAAGCTGCTTGGGGTTCTCCCCAACAAACGTTACCGCCAATATAAAATGAAGTAATCAATTTCTTTTTCCAGAGTAAGCCCATCTCCGTCAACGAGGTGTCGAAGGAGCGGGTGAAGCCCAAACCGGAGATCAAGTCGTCGTCCTCCTCCTCCGAGGGCGTGGCGGCGGCCGAAAACGGGGTGGTGCTGTTGGTGGAAGAGGAAGAGGAGGAGGAAGAGGAGGAGGAGGACAAGAAGGAGACGGAGCAGCTGAACGGGAACAGCGTTGAGAGCGGAGCTCCCGACCAACCAGAAAGTGCCTTTAGCAACGACTCCAAAATGTGCAATATTAACCCTCATCTAAATGCACTAAACGCAGACGGAGAGTGCCGCAGGGACGACGTCTTGAGCGCCTCCGTCTTAAAAACAGAAGAATAAACCTATTTTTATAGAGAGAGCGAGGTAGAGAGGGATGGGGGCGGGTGAGGGAAGGGTCGAAGGAACGTTCAGGGTTAAGGAAAATCCGAAATAAGACGGGAAACCTGCAGTTGCTGTGCGTTTTTCTGCTGAGGAAAATTAAGCGATAAATGAGAAACGTATGAATAATTTTGGTTCGAAATCCCTCGAAAGCCGCTCGTTAATGACGATTATTTCTGGGTAAAAAGGCAAGAGAACGTTATTTTTTCCTTAGAGAACACTAGCGGTATAAGGAGATAAGGCTACGCCCTCCTCACTGATATTTATCTGTTTCAAACTGGTTGCACACCGGCATTTTTATTTGACGTTCTCTTGAATTGCTGAAGCCGAAAATCTCATTTGACCGTCTTTTAGTACTTATAGGTTGGCATTGTAACTGATTTTTGTGTTGTCACAGTTAAATAAAAGCTTTTTTCCTCGTTAGAACTGAAACTCAACAGAAAAACAGAGACCGTGTTTCTCACTCGAGTCATCACTGAGTTGCGCGAAAAATGTGCAGAATCGTTGAGGAAATTAACTAACCTTATGAATAGTGAAGCTTAGGTTATGATGAGCCGTGTCATACGTTTAGCAGTGTAAGAAACATAAAAAAAAAAAAAATCCGCAAACGACGCAAACTAGCCAATGAGCAAAAGTGTTTTGTCAAAACTTGCCATGCATCATGATTGATTACGTGTGATTTCTTGAATCGGTTGTAGAGCATTAGTGCGACGGTTTCAGCAACTTTCTGCATGGTTCACAGTTTAAAAAACAAACAAAAAAGGTGTGTAGTTATTATGCATGTCGTCTTTTTTCTTCCATCTCCTACCAGTACTGTGCCCATTTGCAAAATCTTACCAAGTCTAATAATCAGTAATAGTCCTATAAAAGGTGTTAACTGTTAGTCAGTAACTGATCTGCTCTAACCTTGAAATTTTTTTGTGATTATTGACCTCTGTTGCATTTACTCCCAAAAACTTTTCAGATGTTATCTAGCCACTTTTGAATATCGTTAAGCCTTGTATACTCATCCATCACTGTATCCATCGTTCTTCGTTTCCATTTCTCGCATTCATATTAGCAAACCATGAAGAAAAAAAGGAAAAATCTCTGAAAAAAGCTTTAATCTTTAAAAAGTAACAATCTCCCCCACCTTGTTGTCCGAGCTGGAGCGAGTCGGCCGAACGTGCGACCCGTCCCTTTTGAGAGTTTAGTGTAAGCAGGTGAAGTTGTAATCATTTTTGGCTGTTTTACTTTAGTGTTTTTAAGAGCTTGTTCTACTTTTGGATGAGAATCATTACCCATCTAATCCTCCTGATGCTTCTCATTGCACATTAGTGGTCAGAAATATGGTGTATCCCCCTCCCCCTCGCCCGCAGGATTACATAGGTTACCTTAATGTAAGTTGATCGGAACTTCTTCCTAACTCATGGCCTGTGAAAAGAAAGATCTACTGAGTGATTGTTGATGGATTGTGGTGTGAAGTGTTTGAAGGAACTTGAATGCAACTTACAATGCTTAATAAAAGTCTATTCTTTTAGTATACATTTTTGTGTCGGCGTGAGTCTTGTGTTAAGTCAAAAGTCTCATTAGTACCAAATTTTGGGCAGAGAATTTTTGAAGACTGTCTGCCATCTACTGGTGATGGTTCTGTCTTTATCTTAAAAGGGAAATGCCAGTGAGTTTATTCTTTAGTATCAGCGGCGTATACAAAAATTATCACTCGCCACTTAAGGTTTCAAAAGAAAGAAATGATAGAAATGCAGGTTGCAAAACATGTAACAGCAGGAATTCAGTGAAAAATGCATTCATTAGTCAAGTACAAAGTGAAAGTTACTCATATTAGTCACGCTCAGTTCAAGTACTCAAAGTAACACACATTAAGTACAATTACTATACACTGATTTTTCTGTCTGTGCTGTTTAAGCTTTGGACAAAACGTTAAAGAGGTAAAAAATTTAAACATTTTCACCAAAAGTTATCTTAATGGAATACATGAGACTTGGCACATTTCACATAGATTGTATTAACCAAATCTGTTTTACAATTTTAGAACTATATTAAAAAAAATCTTTAGAATTGTTTTCTATTTTCTATGTTTTATGCATATGTTTATTCTTGCGCTTTAGTTGTTTTCGTAAGATTTTTTTTAACTTAACCTGTAAACTGTTGTTGATTTGCACAGTTATAGATGACAAATAAAGAATCTTGAAACTTGTATTTATAATCATTAACCGAAAGCAAATTGGTCTGCAAAAGGTGATTTTGAAAAATGTGACTTTTCTGAGAGTTTCTGGTTTATGGTGGAACACCGTTTAAATGAATTTAGGGATTTGAGGGATTAATGGAATGGCGGATTTACTCATTCTGTTGTATATGTGTATGTATACATACATATATGTATGTATATATATATACACACACATATATATATATAACAGAATAATATATATATATATATATATATATATATATATATAGTGTGTGTGTGTGTATATATATATATATATATATATATATACACACACACACACACACACACATATATATATATATATATATGTGTGTGTGTGTGTGTATATATATGTGTATATATGTATATATGTATATATGTGTGTGTGTATATATATGTGTATATATGTATATATGTATATATATGTGAATATATGTTATGTAACTATGTCTATATCTATATATATATACTGTATATATAAATGTTTACTTATTTACATATCGCATAACTTTTATATAACCACTTTATATATATATAAATATATAAATATATATATAAATGTACAAGAATAATATAACACTTGCAGACTGAAATATATATCACATATCAAAGGTAAAGGGTTCTTTAGATTTAGATTTTTTACAGTCTGCAACAGTTTTTGAATTATTCTTAAATGCTTTTAGATATTTAGCGAATGTAATACAGTACAATCCCACAACAGGTTACAATCTTATTAAAACAGACCGCATCGTTCCACCTGAAATATTTTTCTCCTGTACAGTCTAGTTGTAGAACTTGTTTTATGCGCTAAACCGCCCGCGTCCCGGTGTATTTTAGGACGCCCCGAATTAGCGAGATGGTTTTACGCCAGCGCGGCAGCACCGTCCTTAATGAGCTTCATTCATCCCGTCGTAGTACTTTTAGGAATTTGTTGACCGCGAAGCACCTGACGTCATATTCATAAGCAAAGGAGGGAGAGAGAGAGAGAGAGAGGTTGAGAGAGAGAGAGAGAATTTTATTGCTTGTGTCGCAGGGGCCTGCATCTCCTTCTATCCGCGAACTGCTTCTGGTGCCTGGAGCATGGAATAAATCATTGCGGCTTTTCCTCTGGTGACGTGTGAAAAAGAATGAACAAAACGCACTAAAAAGAGCGGGGAAAGTGGAGGGATATAGTGGGGGGTCTTCATATTGCCTCTCTCTCTCTCTCTCTCTCTCTCTCTCTCTCTCTCTTTCTCTCAGTCAGTCTCTCTCTCTCTCTCCCTCTCTCTCTCTCTCAGTCTCTCCCTCTCTCTCTCTCTCAGTCTCTCTCCCTCGCTCGCTCTCCGGCGCTGTTGTGAATTGATCTAACATGGCGACTGTACCAGTCTATTGCATCTGCAGGTTACCGTACGACGTGAACCAGTTTATGATCGAATGCGATGCCTGCAAGGACTGGTTTCACGGCAGGTAAAGACCCCCCAATCGACATTTTTCTCCTTCCATTTCGCGTCTCCTTTGCCAAGCTTCGAAAGGCTCGGGTTTGTTCGCGTCGCGACGCGCGGTTTCGTTCGGCGGCTTTCGCGTCACATTTACATTTTCGTATCGCCCTAAAAAAGCCGAGGCCGCTCGGAGAAGAAGGCGGAGTTATATTTAGCAGGCTTGGCTACCGACAATTTTTGTGAACTGAGGCTAAAGAGAGAGAGAGAAATCAGTATATATAGGAAATAAAACACTTCGCTTTATTTTGGCCGCTTTTCTACTTCTTTTGTGGCGCTCGACCGACGACGTTCCTCCTCCTCTCACTCCCTTCACAGTTTGCCTCTTAGATTACGCCAATGTCGGAGAACAGCCAACACGTCTGCGGACACAAATCACTTTAAAACCTGGAAAAAAACTGCTTTTAGATGCCTTTTCGTGCCACATTTTACCTCATAAATGGCACTCTTTGGCCTCGGCGTGCCATTTTATCGCCTTTATTTCGCCCTCCCTGACAGTCGTTGTTTTGTGTGAGGCTAAAAGCAGGACGCCACATATTGTCTGTCCAAACGTGTCGGGAGAATAATAGACAGGCTTGTGCACAGACCTTGCAGATTTGAGGCAAAATGTGGTCATAAGAGTGTTTATTTACAACGGTATACCGTGGATATTAACATTTCTGGGGGTCAAAATTCGCTTTCGGGGCTGTAAGAGGGGTAGATGAGGGGGTTGTTCCAGTGACAGCGGCATGTAAGTCGTAGTAAATGAGTTGAAAGCCCTCTGCAATAATGTCGCCGCGTATTATTGCTACGGCTTTTTACGGCGAGAAAATTGTTCTTTTTCTTTTCTTTTTTTTTTTAAACCTCATGTTTTACTTCACCAAACCGAATTTTGCACGTTTATTATTTGCTGGAAGTAAACATTGACTCCGCGGTTCACTTCATTGACGGAGATATTTACGCGCCTATAATTTTAACCCTTTAATGATCCCAGTGTTGTGTTGCGAAGAAACTGCGAAAAAGACGAGACGCTCGGTTATGAAATATGAAGTTAATGGTAGTTAACCCCATTAAGATGCTCGATTTGAGGTCTATGATTATTGGGGATAAATAGTACACTAAGATTTGATTAATAGTGCAGCAAAAGTGGAATAAAAGAGAAGTCGTGCTGGAATAATTGAATAATCAGCAGATCACTTAGTATAGCAGAGTATAATGGAGTATTAATTTTATGTTTAATACTGGAGCAATGGTTTATGAGTAATATTGGTATAATAAGAGTCATTTCTGAATGATTATGAACAGTATCCACTGAGAAGTAAAGGGATAATTGGTATTAGTTGAGTAACAATGATATAATAACAGAGTTATGGCATATTACTTTAGTAATAGTAAAGCAAATTGTTATGCCATATCTACGATATTACTGAATTATTATTTAATTGTTACACGATTCGATTCCGATTCTTGGGCGCACGATTGGATTCAAAATCGATTCACTGCTCATAAACGATTCACAATTAAACACAGATGAATTTGCTTCCAGATTGCTGTTTTGCGTTACTTTTCCCATTTGACTGACAGATCAACAAAACGAAATCAAATGTAGTTTAGGGTTAGAGTTAGGGTTATGAATCGATTTTTGTAATGCATGAATCGATTTTGAATCGACAGAGAAAGAATCGCGATTCGAGGTTTTGGCACATCCCTAATAACTACGCTATTACTCAGTTATTACTTCATTGTTACCCCATTTAGTAATAGAGCAAAATTGTTTTACCATAACTACTAGGGGTGCATGATTCAGAAAATCTCTCAATTCGATTCAATTTGATTCCGATTCTTGGGCTCACGATTCGATTCAATTACTGCATTAGTCAATGCATAAATTGATACAGAAAGAACCGTGATGCGATTTTTTTTGCACGTCCCTAATAACTACACTATTACTCAGTCATTACTTCATTGTTACTCCGCTCCGTTAGCCCTTTTATTAAAAGTGCAGCAAAATTGTGATGCATGGATAATAGCAGCATAATAGTGGAATATAAGAGTAGTGTAATAATGATGAGTAGAGTAACATTGTGATAGTATGATGCTGAACGCCGAATCCAAAAATTTGACTGTCGTGCGAAAACAGACAGAGGAAAAGCTTTCGAGGCCCGCATCCCATGTATAGTTAATGGGAGAAAACGAATGGGTTCCTATGGGACAAATAAACGACAGAAAACAAGGAAGCAAAAGACGACAGTGACAGATATGAGCCATCGAATACGGCGGCCGTGCAGTAAAATGTCAGAATTTGAGCTCCACGTTAGTCTGTGGGGGAAAAAATGGACAGAACTCGGATCAAAGCACCCCAGGCCGCAATAGGCTGCAGGTTTTAGAGTTGGAACGAAGTTTCTAGCACAAAAACTGTAGGAGGAGGAGCGCTCAGAAAAATTGGATTAAAACTCGGATAACTGTGATTGCTTACCTTAGTCACGTAAAAAGCAGTACAACAAAGAAATAAGCCTTATAGAGTAAATGTAGACTACTAATGCATGAAGCGTTAGTGAAATAAGTCCTTAAAAATAGTTTATTTAAAAAAATGCATGACATTTCCACTCATCGTCATATTAACGTTTACAGTTTAAACACCTCAAGGACTTGGCGAAAGCTTAAAACATTTTTATTGCTCGTTGTTTAAAACTACAAGACGGCGCAGATATAAATTCTTGGTGTATACACGCCAATACTGAACAAGGTTTAATCTGCTGCTTATTTTAAAAAATTTGCTCCATAAACATCTGTTTCATCAGTGACGTCTATTATGATCCCTTGACCAGGATCAGAATCAGCGCAGGACGATTATAAACCAGTTTAAAATCTAGGCTGGCCTTCCTCTCGTTCTTAATACACGTCCATCCTTTATTGTGCGCAAAGCGATTGTAGATAATCACATTATATGGGCTGTAGGGCACATATGGCTCGAGGTGTTTGTCACGTCTTAAAGCTGGACCCATTGTCCGTTTTCTTCTATATCCTTTTGATACTCTCCCTTTGAAGAAACGCAGTAGTTATACAACGTGACTAGAAAAGAGTTGCCGATTTAATTTTTCCCCGCTATAACGTGCCTTGTGTAGGTGTGGTCTGGCTTCAGTGGTGCCGTTGCATGATGTGATTGTTTAGAGATTAATGTTACGATTTGCTGAGCTGTGTTGCTCTTCACAAGGACAAAAAGGGCAGTAACGGGAGACTTGCGAACTCGTCAAATGATGCAGCAAGGTGCGATTCTCGGGATTGTGCACGGAAAGGGTTTTGTTCTGTACTAATGCATCTCGAAAAGTCGAATATTGCAAAAAGGCAAACCCTTACGCATGGCCTATATGTTGCACGCAAAGTAAGTGTTCATGAGTCATATTCAGCAACATTAAAACATGAAACATTTTTGTGTATTAAATATATAAAGAATATTTACCTTTTTGAATCAAAAAACAGAAATTGTCCTTATTCACAATATTTTACAATATTGAGATGCATTAGAACTTTCTAACGGCGCAGCCTTGGAAGTTTGGACGATAGGGGTGTCCAAAAAATTTGCGATTCTTTCTCTGTTGATTCAGAATCGATTCATGCATTCCAAAGAAATCGATTCATATTTTTCAACTTACGTAATGCCACTAGCTCACCAAGATAGACAGACCTCCTTCGCGTGAGCATGCGCGTAAATATGTATCATATTTAGTAAACTACATTTGATTCTGTGATTTTTCTGTTGATCTGCTGCAGTCAAATGGGAGAAGTAACTCAAAAACATCTGGAAATTCATCTATGTATTGATCCGTGAATTGCTTATGAATTGCGAACCGATTTTGAATCGAATTTTTGGAATCATGTACCCCTACTGGACAAATCAGGTTTGAGCTTGCGTTTTGTAAAATTAGTACTGAAATCATCTATACGATAATGGTCGTGATGAAATAGTGAACAGCTTGAACGGGGTTCGTTAACGGCGATGACGTATTAGATCCAAAAATTAGAACTTCAGAAGGTCATTGGTCAAAATGTTAAACCTTTGTCACATGCTTTATTCATTGCACGTCAATTCAGATATTTCAGGACTTCTTATTTTTGTGTAAACATTGACGTTTATAGCTAAACGCTCTTGAAATATTAAGAAAATATGACCGTCCACCCGTTGATTGAGGCGATAAGTGATTATGAGAGATTCCCTTCCGCTGAAAGTGAGGAAGCCCTTAGCCGCCATCCGATACAATGTTGTGTTGATTTGCCGTCGCCGGAATGCAGGCTGTGGAGTTTTGCCGGCGCGTCGGTGTGAGTGGGGCTTCGCGCTCAGCCCCACATGGTCGTGTTTGTTGTGAGTCGGCACGCTCTCCTTTTTGAAGGTGGTAATGCATGACATCATCGCTCTCTCGCTCTCCCTCTTTTACACACACTCTCTCTCCGTCTGCAGGGCACAGTGCCAGTCTCTGGGCATGGCAGCCTGTCTGAGATGAGACTGTTCACAATACGAACTATTCGTGCATCTCGAAACAATACAGATATTAGGAAAAGCATTATGTTTTTTTGGTAATCCTGGATCTCTAGTTTCCGTTAACGTTAAAACAAAAAAATATTTCACTTTTGTGTAATGAACATTTTTGAGAGGCGCTAATAGCCTAGTTCCTAACTGTGCAGCCCTGGAAATTTTGGCGTTTGCAGATTACACCTAAAATTGTTGAAACGACACTGGTAGTGATGGAAGATCAGCATGAAATATTTAAATTTAACAGCTGCTGAGAATCGAAAACCGCTTCCGACTCGGATTCGTACGCCTCCAACGTTAGCGATTCTTCTTAACGATTCTCTCATTTCCCAGCACCGGCGTTTTCCGGTTTTCCCTAGGTTTTGTGTCGCACTACATTACGTCACACCCTCTGCGACTTGACCTTCAACCACCGGGAATCATGACGCATAAATGATATTTTTCATGATGTAGACACACGCTGCGTTTGTTAGCGTGCGCGACTCTCACAGGGAAGTCCGACATTCGTTAAAACCTTCCAGTTCAGTTCAGTCTTCCCATTTGTTACAGACAAAACTTATATTTTAGCTGATAAATAACACAAACAACCAGCGTTCTACTCACGGTACAGCAGTTTACTTGATATTGATTTATTCCCGACGCACGGCCACAGCACTATTGTGCCGCCGCTCTCATATGGAGTGCCCTCGTGACAAAAACGTACTTCTCTCCCAGAAAGGAGTCAAAAATGAGTTCTAGGCCAAAATCAGTCCAAATGCTCAAAAATGACCAAAACTAAGTATTTCTTCATTTCCCATTAATCAGAAAATATTTTTACATTCTATAATGTTAGAGATTAAAAAATGAATATAGAAAAAATGCGTTATTAATCATTTTATTGTATATCCAGGTGGATTCCAAATGAAGTGTTTCCACCTGCACTAACCCTAAGCCATAGAATGTCTCTGCATATTAACAACTCTGAATATCAATATTCGTGTTCACAGTCTTGTGCCGACATCATTTTGGGGAAAAAGAAAATGCTTGCTTTTGGTGCGGAAGACTGTGTAGATTGACTTTTTCCGCACCCTAAGGCCTCGTCCACACGGACGCTCGAAACGAACGCCCTCTGAACGCCATACACGTTTTGGCTGCGTTTCGCAGCTGCGTCCGATTGGCGTTTCACTGGCGTTCGCAATAGCGCCGTTTCCCTCTGGATTTTGACGCCAAGAAAACATTGCATGCAGCGGGCCGGCCGAGCGCCGGCGCTGAACGCCGACGCGTGGACGCTTTGATTTGCTCCAATGAGCAGAAAAACGGTCGGCGTTCAGTCGCCACCAACGCCAGAAAAACGCCTGGTTCAGACGTCCGTGTGAACGAGGCCTAAAAACTACTCAGGAATCGATAAGAGAATTGATAAGGAATTGGACGGATAGACAAAATCGATCAATCTTATCACTTCCCGTCCCTATGTATTAGATGCAAGATCATGGCATTTAATGTTACTTACTTTCTTCGTAGGGCTGGGCGATATCACAACAAATCAATATAACGATTAATTGAATATTTTACATTTTTTTGTGTGTTTTGCTCTAGTTCACTGACTCAAGTAGGGATAAGTACCGAAACCCAGTACTAATCAGGCCCCGGGGCAAAATTTTTAAAGACCAGAGTATCGATAAGATCTGATGTTAACGGCACTGCTTTTGGTACTGGAAGAACGAATAAATCTGATTTAATTGTTTTTATTTGATCAATCAGTGTTAATTATGTTGTTAATTAAATTTTTTCTCCAAAAAGTACCAATAAAAATACCGGTAAAGGTTAGTACTGTAAATATGTAAGTACAGTGTACAGTTTGAAACGAAAGAGTACATATCTTTAGGATTTGAAATTAATTATAAGACTCAACAGACGCAGTGTGTTTTTAAAGAGGCCGTGCATGAACATACACTGGAGAAAATTACCATCGGAATAACCGACACCGCCAAGACGAAGTCGAAAGAATAGAGCACAATAATTTTTCAAGCCGCATGCTTGTAAATCCAGACTGAGTGGACACTTAGTTTAAATCTCTCATCAACTGCAAGGTTTATTGGTGAGGAAAGAAAAATGTGACACTCCACTCAGGCCTCCAATTTGATCGGTCATTTTGAATGTGTGCTTCGACTCCACATCTGCAGCCGACTTCCTGTTTTCATTTCAGGCTTGAACACGTGACCGACTCGGAGTCTGTCGGAGTCTGTGATTTACGGCAAAAAATTATTCCCGTTGTTCGAAAAATGGTTAAAGGGTGGTGAAGCCGTCCTTTGTTTTCAGTACCCCCGTCTGTGACAAGTGAAACAGTAACAGTTTGTGTTACTTCCACATTCAAGGCAACAAATTAAGGGGCAGTTTCACTCAAATGAGCCATAATGGAGCAGTAATGCTGGAATTCCCATGAAATATTGCATGACGATTAGGGCTGCTGGATTATGGAAAAAAACATAATCACGATTAATTTGGTCAATCTTGAAATCCCGATTATTTAACAGGATTAGTCATTGACTCTGGAAACACACAGCATTTATTGCACATAAAAAACAGCAAATGTAAACTTTCCCTTAAAATAACTGGAAGTATAATATTCAAATATTGTATAAAATAGCAAACACAAGTAAACAAAATCAGCGATGTAGTGCAGTTCTGCAATCTCTTGAAAACAAAGAATACAAAATCTATAAATAAAATACAAATTAAATAAAAATAGTTATGACTAATAATATTACAAAGAAAAAATAAGACAAAGTTATTTAGACTACAGGTCGACCGATATGACTTTTTCTAAAGCTGATGCCGATATTTAGAAGTCAGGGTCAGCCGATGGCCGATATACGCTGCCGATAATTTTTTTGGCCAATAATTAGACATTTCCCCTCTGTTTGTGTAGTAAAATATCACACTAATAATAACAAAGGATTTTATAACGAAATTTCTCAACTTAACATTTATTTAACACAGACTAAACATAAATATAAACATAAATAACATAAACTGTAAATGTCTAAACAAGAAATAAATATATAACATTTGAAGTTGACTAATAATTTGTAAACAAAACAAAGTTCTCAAGTTACAAATGACATACCTGAATATCGGCGTACTAAACTCGGATAACGGCCGATGCCGATATCGTAAAAAATGCTAAATATCGGCCCGATATATCGGTCGACCTCTAATTTAGACCAAAATTAATTTGCTCTTTTCGTGCACTGTCGCAACATACTGAAATCCTATACATGTATTCAAAATTCTGGCAAACTGTTTTCAATAAATTCCTGTCAGTAACTCAATCCAAGAACACGGACGGCTGGCCCATTATAGCCCAGAGCAAACAGAAAACATGTTAAGTAGTCTACAGCAGGGCTGGGCGATACGACCTGAAATCAGTATCATGAATGAATTGAATATTTTACCTCCATTATCATTAGGGCTGCAACACATGATTATTTTAGTAATCGAATAATCTATCGATTATTTTATCGATTTATCGATTAATCAAGTAATTGGATACATTTTTAAAAAACAAAAATGACAATACATTTGTTATTAGGCTTATTGGAGTGTGAGTAGAAGTTGGTCATATGCGCTTTATGTTGTATTCAATTGAAAATGAAGAAACCTGAAGTTCAAGGGTCATTTTGAACCAATTTGGCCAGTAAAATGAGTTGCTTTTGGTTTTTCTGGAAGAGAACTGCATTTCCCACAATCCCCCGCGCACGCCTCGGAGCCGCGTCACAATAAAGAGTTCAGCGCGTTCCGGAACGAACTATGAAAAAATCGATGGGAAAATCTCAATAAATGGCTGTATTGTGAGTGGAACGCTGGTTGTTGTGGTTATTTATCAGCTAAAATATGCGTTTTGTCCGTAATCAAGGGGACGTTTTGACGGAAACGGAGCGTTTTTGCGAGTAATGGCGCTTACGCGGGCGCTCACGCGTTCACAAACACACCGCCCGTGTTTACATCGCAAGGAATGTCATTTATGCGTTTTTGCGCATTTACTTCTGTTTTTGTGCACGCAATATCTCACAAATACATTCACATACAGAGGCATCTATTCTCGTTTTGATCGCGCCACTGAAAATATCGTGCGTCATTAATAAGCGTCTGTGTGAAACACAAGCGGCGCATGCTGTAGCGAGTAAAATGACTTAAACGAAGCTTCGATTCTAGAAAAATTGCCTCGACCATTTTTTGTAATCAAATTATTTTTGTAATCAAGTTATTCGACTAATCGTTTCAGCTCTAATTATGATTAATGAACGACTCTTCTTCTTGTCTGGCTTTTTTCATAGCTCACTGATAATTACCAGCAATTAAAGTCGGGATATTTTTCTGATGGGAGACTGCATATTTTGCGTTTTAAAAATAATTGAAGAAAACGCAGAGGCGACGTGGCAGTGTCATGTCTCAACACATGCGGTCGGTGGTATTATAGTTAAGGGGATGATACGTGAACAGACTGGAGATGGTATTAAGAGAATACTCTTTTTATTATAAACGGTACTTTGAAAATAATTGAAATAATCATCATGTGCAAGATTATGTCGATTAAAGGTTCTCAATGTCGATTTCGATTCATTTTCAATGAATTACCCAGCCCTAATTGCGATGCATTCCATCAATGTTTCGACATTACTCACATTACATGAAGGAGTATTTATTTAATTTACTTTTAAACAACCCATATTATGAAGAATTCACCTTTTCTGTTCTTTGGACATCCATCTGTGACTCTGCACGGCGAAACCAGTCGCTTGTCGCAACGGAGGTTTCCGAGAGAAACGAGCGTTTACGTTGCGTGGGGTAAAATTTTGGATTTTTGGTTTTTAGTGTTTTGAAACAGTGGGAGGTCTATACTGTACTGTTGGGAATCAATTTGGCAGAAAAACTTCCCCTTTCCATCCTAAAAACGTGACTTTCTTGAGGTGAGGAATTCAATTCCAGCAGAATGTTAAAAGTTTTGACCGCTCTACTCCAATATTTACGGTAAACCCACTGGTTGACTAGCGTGAAGATATTTCTCCGGAATCCATCTCCGTCTTCCGACTTCAGTTAACCTAACGCAGGTAGGCTATCCGCGTGGCTGTGAATGCAGCGTAGGCTACCGTAAATGCAAACGTAGCCGCGACCGCACCAAGCGCCTGTGAGTGCTACGGCGATAGTCAACGTCAAAGGCAGATTTCTCCGTTTCTCACTTGGCGTGACAGGAGAAACCCGACTCCTTTGAATGTTGATATCTCAGTCATATGTCGTCCGATTCATTCCATATAGGTATCGTTTTGAAGCTTGATTTATGCCCTTTCATGAACACATCATAACTCAATTTGGAAAATTTGCGATAAGTTGCGACTGGTTTTGCTGTGGAGGGTCATGTTTGGGTCTGAACTGCCTCTACACACACTGTACGTTCGATAAATGTGGTGATCTGTATTAGTATTCATTTACGAATCTGAGAAATCATGTGCTTAAACGAGCCATTTACTTTTGCGTAACAGTAGGGGATATTTGAATAACTTCACCCTCCTATCTGAGAAGCTCCGCCCACCAGGTAGAACTGCTAGTGCTTTCTGATCCGCCATGTTTTCTCACAAGCGGTAGAACGGTCCGAGGAGAAAGACTTTGATTAAAATGCATTGAAGTAAACGGGGATGGAACGAGGGGTGAGAAAAGTAAGAAAAAGACGTGTGCGGGTGGAAACGGATTGAGATGCCTGTTCAGTGGGGTGGTCTGAGGTCGTGTGAAAACAGACGAAGTCAGGCTGTCGAGTCTCAGATCCCATGTGTTCTTAATGGGAGAAAACCAATGGGGAAAAATAACCGACAGGAAAAAAGGATGAAAAAGACGAGTGCGGGTCGTCACAGAAATGCGGACCCTGGAAGCACGTCAAATTAGGTCGTATCGCGAAAAACTCCGGCCGAATGCGAAAGCGTCGAAATTTGGGCTGTTGGCCTATAGAGAAAAAATGGACAGAACTCGTGAACGAGTGAATATCAAAAATGCGTGCATATGAACCCCACAGTAGCGGTCAGTAAAAGTGTGTGGTATAAAAATGGTTTAGGCTTATTTATTTTTTATTATTTATTTTTGAGAATTACACCTTTCAAAGTTGGTCAGCGATTTAGAACTCGAGCCCCAAAACGAGCAGATGTAAGGACGGGCAATAACGACGTTTGTATGGTTCATTGGCAAGTCTAAAAATAAATCGGGGATATATTTTTCACACGATGACACTTGTGGTCAAAGGTTTTCAAAGCGAGAGGACATGAGCACACACTAGGCAAAGTATTAAGATATTTTTAATACTAATTTAACCAAATTTTGCAAATAGTTCAATTTATCGTCATGGCCACAATTAATCGGCGTCAGTTTCAATGAATTTCTGATGAATTGCCCAGCCCTTAGACGAGACACTGTAATCAGCTGCAGTTTTTACGAAATCAATAAATCCACGAGTCGCATCTCAAGGCCGTGCACTGCGTTAAGAGGATTGCGTTTCGAGTTGTGCAGCTGATATTCCCAGTGCCTTCTGCCGTCAGCGTGAGGTTTTTTGTTGTTGAAAGATCTGCCACTCGGATGAATAATTGATGAGTGAACTCTCTCCGTCTGCGCCAGCGCTGTCAATCAGAATGACGCCTCTCGACGATCAGGAAGATCTGGCACGCGTAAAAACGTCCGGTGACCGGGATAATTTCTCGTCTTTTCCACTCGCAATACAGTGACGATTATTTCATGACCAATTAGTTGGACAGTTAGTTCGATTAATCGATTAATTGGTTGTTCTAAAATAAATAAAAATGCCTAAAATATATTTATATATTTATTCTTTTTTTAATTAGACTAAAATGCATTGTTTAAGATTTCTATTAATTCAAATCATTTTAATATTTGCATTTATTTTTTCGAAAGGGACACGATTTCAAAAATTCATAATAAACTACAGAATATTTTCTGCTTTTTAATTTCTTTTCGATTTTTTTTTCTCAGTGTGAGCCGTAAACACATTCACCTTCAGCCGATGATAGCTATTTTAATATTTTAGTAGCGATTTTTATAATCAGTTCTATCAAATAGCTGCCGCACCCATACAGCACAGTTTAACTTTGATTTTAATATTTAATAACACTTTCCGCTCAACGTTGTGTTTTTGACTTAACAAGCCAGCGTTAAAATTGACTACAAAGAGTGTAATTGAGCATTAAGAATTCATATACAGACCTGTGTTGCCAGCGTTTAAAGCTTGTTCTATATTTAGAGAGCTGTTTGAGACGAGTGGGTTTCTGATTAGCGCTGTATATGCTCGGTGGTGTTGTGTGAAAACACATTATTGTCAAACAACGCATAACAACGTCTCGACTCGGGGCAAAATTTAACTACAGACTGCGAAGCACGTTAGCAAGGATGTCAATTAATGCGCCGGCTTTAACAACTAGCAGTGTACGTTAGCAACTTACATAGTGCACATTAGCAACTAGCATAGTGTACGTTAGCAACTAACACAGTGTACATTAGCAACTAACATAGTGTACGTTAGCAACTAACATAGTGCACATTAGAAACTTACATAGTGTACATTAGCAACTTACATAGTGCACATTAGCAACTAACACAGTGTACATTAGCAAGTATCATAGTGCACATTAGCAACTTACATAGTGCACATTAGCAACTAACACAGTGTACATTAGCAACTAACATAGTGCACATTAGCAACTTACAGTGTACATTAGAAACTAACATAGTGCACATTAGCAACTAACATAGCGTACATTAGCAACTTACATAGCGTACATTAGCAACTAACATAGTGTACATTAGCATCTAACATAGTGCACATTAGCAACTAACATAGTGTACGTTAACAGCTAACACAATGTACGTTAGCAACTAACACAGTGCACGTTAGCAACTTACATAGTGCACATTAGCAACTAACACAGTGTATATTAGCAACTAACATAGCATACATTAGCAACTAACATAGCATACATTAGCAACTAACATAGCGTACATTAGCAACTTACGTATGCTTTTGACATAGTGTACATTAGCAACTAGCATAGTGTACATTAGCAACTAACATAGTTCACATTAGCAACTAACATAGTGTACATTAGCAACAAACATAGTGCACATTAGCAACTAACATAGTGTACACTAGCAACTAGCATAGTGTACATTAGCAACTAACATAGTGTACATTAGCAACTAACACAGTGTACATTAGCAACTAACATAGTGCACATTAGCTACTTACAGTGTACATTAGAAACTAACATAGTGCACATTAGCAACTAACATAGTGTACATTAGCAACTAACATAGTGCACATTAGCAACTAACATAGTGCACATTAGCAACTAACATAGTGTACATTAGCAACTAACAGTATACGTTAGCAACTAACATAGTGCACATTAGCAACTATCATAGTGTACATTAGCAACTAACAGTGTACATTAGCAACTAACACAGTGTACATTAGCAACTAGCATAGTGTACATTAGCAACTAACATAGTTCACATTAGCAACTTACATAGTGTACATTAGCTACTAGCATAGTTCACATTAGCAACTAGCATAGTGTACATTAACAACTAACATAGTGTACATTAGCAACTAACATAGTGTACATTAGCAACTAACATAGTGTACATTAGCAACTAGCATAGTGTACATTAGCAACTAGCATAGTGTACATTAACAACTAACATAGTGTACATTAGCAACTTACATAGTGTACACTAGCAACTAACATAGTGTACATTAGCAACTAGCATAGTGTACATTAGCAACTAACATAGTTCACATTAGCAACTAACATAGTGTACATTAGTAACAAACATAGTGCACATTAACAACTAACATAGTGTACACTAGCAACTAGCATAGTGTACATTAGCAACTTACATAGTGTACATTAGCAACTAACACAGTGTACATTAGCAACTAACATAGTGCACATTAGCTACTTACAGTGTACATTAGAAACTAACATAGTGTACATTAGCAACTAACATAGTGCACATTAGCTACTTACAGTGTACATTAGAAACTAACATAGTGCACATTAGCAACTAACATAGTGTACACTAGCAACTAGCATAGTGTACATTAGCAACTAACATAGTGCACATTAGCAACTAACATAGTGTACATTAGCAACTAACAGTATACGTTAGCAACTAACATAGTGCACGTTAGCAACTAACACAGTGTACATTAGCTACTAGCATAGTGCACGTTAGCAACTAACACAGTGTACATTAGCTACTAGCATAGTGTTATTAATGTAGTTAGCAATATGTTAGCAGCTATGCTTTTGGGAAACGCAGCCCAGATCTATGGAAAGCCGGAGGGGCCAGTTCGCCTCAAAGACACCTCACTAGAGCTCCGTAAAAGAAGCGCCGCGTTTTGTCTGAATTGTACGGCGTAAAAAGCAGCATTTGACCACACGTCACTAGAGCGCCTCAGGAAGTGGTGTATCCTCACGCTTCTCGTCCTCCTCGGGCCCCCTCTCCAGCACTTTCTCCTCGTCTTCCTCCTCTTCGTCCTCCTCCTTTCATCCTCCTCCTCTTCTTCTTCGTCCTCCTCCTCGTCCTCCTTCTCCATCTCCTTGTCCTACTCCATCTCCTCCTCTTAATCCTTTCTCCTCCTCTTCCTCTTCCACTTCCTCCTTTTCCTCATCCTCTTCCTCCTCCTCCTCCTCCTCATCTTCCTTCTTCACCACCTTATAGTGTGCTCAGCCTTCTCCTCTTCATCTTCCTCTTCTTCGTCCTCGTCTTCCTCCTCTTCTTCCTCAACCTCTTCGTCCTGTCTCCTCCTGCTCCTCCTCTTCTTTGTTCTCCTCGTCCCCGTCTTCCTTCTTCACCACCTTGTCCTCCTCCTCCTCCTCTTCTTCCTCAACCACCTGCTCTTTCTCCTCTCCCTCATCCTTTGCCTTGTCTTCCTCCTCTCCTTCGTCCTCCTCGTCCTTTTCCTCCTCCTCGTCCTCCTTCTTCCCCACCTTATCCTCGTCCTCCTCCACATCCTCATCTTTTTCTTTGTCCCCCGCTTCCTCCTCCTTACCTCTTCTCCTTCTCCTCCTTTGTAACTCATCTTCCTCCTCTTCTCCCTCAACCTCTTCATCCTTTCTCCTCCTCTTGCTTCACCACCTCCTCATCTCCCTCCTCCTCCTATTCTTCATTCTCCTCGTCCTCATCTTCCTTCTCACCACCTTGTCCTCATCCTCCCCCTCTTCTTTCCCCACCTCCTCTTCCTCCTCTCCCTCATCCTCATCCTCATCCTCATCTTCATCCCTTGTCCTCCTCATTCTCCTCCCTATCCTCCTCCTTCTAAACATCTTCCTCTTCCTCATCACCCCTTCATCCTTCTTCCCCCCTTTCCTTCCTTCCTTCCTCCTCCTCCTCCTCCCCCTCTTCCTCCTTCTTTGCCCTGTTCTCCTCTTCCTCTTTGTCTTCCTTCTCCTTCCTCATCCTCCTCCTCATCTTCCCCCTGTTCCACGTCATTACCTTCTTACTCGTCCTCTTCCTCCTTCCCCCTTTTTTTGCTCCTCTTCTTCTTCCTCCTCATTCTCCTCCACGTCTCAGAGCAGGCAGGATATTAGTCAGACTCCCATCATACGGTAGTAATATCGGGCTGGAGCCGAGCCCGTGCGGGAGACTCCCACCGCCGTATCCGCTCTGGCCGCGCTGCCCCCTGCTGGCAGGAATGTGGAGCTGGCAAAACTCAGCTGCTCGGGAAACACCATCGCCACCTTCACCGCTCGCTTGGGGTGTTTTCGTTTGATAATAATAATAATAATAATAATAATAATGTATGATGCAGGGTTGCAGTGATGTATTTATTTTTATGACCCCGTGTCATACCGAATCTGCTTGTCCGTTTGGACCTAGGAGTTTGATATTATGCATGTTTGTTTTATAAATCTAATTAGGCGAAAGTTCAACGTCCCGTTTTGCAAGACCTCCGATTTAAACCAAGTAATTATCCCAAAAAAGATTTTTTATTGTAGGCCACAGGGTTCAAGAGTTAGAAGCCAAAATGCATTTGCCTTTGTTATGGCGCCCCCTGCAGGCCGATTGCTCAACGTTTTCCCGCCTGCTGAGTTACTGTACGTGCTCGGATTCCTCAAGATAAAAGCACAAAAATAATAATAGTGATAAATATTGTTTAAGCTAAACACTGAAAAGCCTGTCAAACAGCGGAAATACATATTCTATAAGAGAGGGATAATCGTGCTGTTTTAAATCAATATTTCCGGAATTAGATGTGTGTTTACTGACGTATCGGTTTGTGTTTCGTTGTGTTGCAGCTGCGTGGGGGTGGAGGAGGACGATGCACCCGATATCGACATCTACCACTGCCCCAACTGTGAGGAGACACACGGAAAATCCACCCGTAAGTATCGTTCTGAGCTATTCACAATAAAAATGCCCCGTTCACACGTAGCCGGGATATTACCCACATCGTACCCACGAATCCGGATTAATACGCCATGAAGAGCTGCGTAGAGCCATGTCAGCCAATCAGAATCATGGAAAAAAAAGGACGAATTACACCCGGGCTTCGGTCTGCACCGTGAACAAACGTCGCGCACCTGACGTCAAGGCGTTTCCTGTTCCCTACACTTGCGACGCCATGAAGCTTAAACCCTGTTTTCCCGTCCACACGTAGTCACTGAGTTCTCAGAAATCTCCACGTTGGCCGGAGTTTTCAAAAACGGTCGGCTTTTAGTGACTGAAACCTCCGTTTACGAACGAACGACAGGTGCAACCGCGTTAAAAAATATCTGACTTTTGAAAATCTGAAGAATGCACATGTATATCTTTACAACTAAATTTGTGACTCATCCATTGTTACGACTAAACAACAGACACTTTTTTAAACTGAAAAGACAAATTATTCGTGCTTCTCCCTCTTTGATAGTGTGTTTTGGAGTGTGTGTTATTTGGATGTAATTTTGGGTGTGTTTTCGACACTCGTGTGCCTTTTTGCTTCTGCAGTGAAAAAACGAAAGAACTGGAATAAACACGACACGGGGCAAAGCGGCGATGTTCGACCGGTTCAGAACGGCAGTCAGGTGTTCATCAAGGAGCTGCGCAGTCGAACCTTCCCCAGGTAAATCTACAGCTTTTTAAGATATTTACTGCATTATTATTAAAGTCGCCGTTCATTCCTACACTCAATCGCTTAATCCTAGGGAATCACGCTAATATCAGAATCGTCAGATGAGCGTTTTATAGCGCATCGATGCGTAGATTTGCCCAATATTTTCCGCCGATATCTTATGATACATTTCTTGTACGTGGGAAAGGTAGGACTTGTGCCGGGCATGTCCAAAATAATTGTGCCAAAATTCCGAGAACGCAGTGGAACGTTCACAATAAAAATCTCATGTCTTTACGCGCTCAAAGCTACCCGCACACATGGAATTTTTTAACTGACTAAATTGCGTGCTCTCACATGGGCTGTGTCCCGAGCCACATACTACTGCACTTCTTAGTATGGTAGGTAAGAGGCTCTTATCATACTTTTCTATGTGGTAGTATGTATCTCAGGAAATAGCCGGGGTTGTAGCGTAACGGCTCTCTACGCACTAGGTAGTGCACATGGAGAGATACACGCGCCCTGTTTCACTTGATACACCACATAGGGCAGGAAGTGACTTTTGCTTAAAATGCTGTAGATTAACGGGTCTCTATGCACTAGGTAGTGCACATGGAGAGTCATACGTGCACTATTTGACTTGGTACACCACATAGGGCAGAAAGTTACTTTTTCTTAAAATGCTGTAGATTAACGCCTCTCTATGCACTAGGTAGTGCACATGGAGAGTCACACGCGCACTATTTGACTTGGTACATTACATAGGGCAGAAAGTTACTTTTTCTTAAAATGTCATATATTAGCAGCTCTCTATGCACTAGGTAGTGCACATGGAGAGATAAACGTGCACTATTTGACTTGGTACACTACATAGGGCAGAAAGTGACTTTTACTTAAAATGTTGTAGCTTAACGGCTCTCTATGCACTAGGTAGTGCACATGGAGAGATATACGTGCCCTGTTTCACTTGATACACCACATAGGGTGGGAAGTGACTTTTACTTAAAATGCTGTAGATTAACAGCTCTTTATGCACTAGGTAGTGCATGTGGAGAGTCATACACGCACTATTTGACTTGGTACACTACATAGGGCAGAAAGTGACTTTTACTTAAAATGTTGTGTATTAACGGCTCTCTATGGACTAGGTAGTGCGCATGGAGAGATACACGCGCCCTGTTTCACTTGATACACAACATAGGGCGGGAAGTGACTTTTTCTTAAAATGTTGTATATTAACGGCTCTCTACGCACTAGGTAGTGCACATGGAGTGTCACACAGACTGTCAGTAGATGGCGCTCTCTCCTCATTGTTCAGCACGTTACGGGAAACGGAGATGCGAAACCTGCAAGCTGGAAGAAAATGTATAAGTCATATGTGATGTTTACATTCCCGTTTTTCAGCTCGGAGGACGTGGTGGTGAAACTGAGCGGAACGCAGCTCACCATGGACTACCTGGAGGAGAACGGCTTCAGCGAGCCCATCCTGGTGCAGAAGAAGGAGGGACTGTGGATGACCCTGCCGGCTCCCACCTTCTACGTCAGCGACGTGGAAAACTACGTCGGTAAGAAGTCGGTTGGGACGAGTAAAGAGGGGTCTCATTCGTTACTCGTTTTCATGTTGATTATAATGTGAATTATAATTGTAGTTTATTTCACTTATTACGTTTCCTGTTAACTTATAATACAACGTATTACACATTTTATTATATATATATATACATATAAAAAATAAATAAAAAAAAAACTATATATATATATATATATATATATATATATATATATATATATATATATAAATGTAATACATTGTATTATAAATAACAGGAAATGTAATAAATGATAATATATTATGTGGTTTATGTATTAAATTATGTGTATTTCATTATATATATACTATGTTAATTATAATGTAATTTGTTTTTGGGTGAATTTACAATTATTCTGTACATACATATTACATATTGATTTTTTATATGTGTAAAAATTAATAAAAAAGAAAATGAACAATTATTCATATATGTAACATGTCATTTTAATTAAAGCAAAATCCTAAATTTAACCTCAAATATGGAAACATTTAAGGACATGTATTACTTCTTTATTTGTCTGGTCACTTATTTATTTATACACCATAATCTGTCACACCATAATCTGTCAACCTGAATGCATCACAAAATATATATAATTTTAATTCATTTAAAATCCGTAATTTAAGCTCAGAGTCTGGTGTCTTTTTTGGTAGCATTTTTGGAGATTTATTAGAAGCACATTTTCTCTAAATAAGCATTTTAAAATGTTTATTTGTTTATTTATTTATTTATTTATTAGGCATGCACCATATTGCGTCATATCTTTGTGTGGTAAACGTTCGCACAAGATGAATATAATTTTTAGAAATACCTGAATTCAGCCTGAATACATCACAGTTTCTCTTTCGGAGGAATTAAAAGTGTTTAAACTTGATTACGCCTCTCAGTATTTAAATGTAGACGTCAGTTTATGGAAAATTACACTGAATTGTTAAAGGGATTAATGGATTGAAACGGACTAAAAGAAATGGATAAATAGTATTTTACAATCTTTAGCCAGTGACTGGTATTTGAGTCCGGTTCACCCACTAGAGGGAGACCACTCCACGGACCCTCCTATGATTTCCGAATTTCCTTTAAGCCCCGCGTTCAGGCAGTGCCCGGAATAATCCTGAATGGTGGTCCTTGTGTCTGAACTGCACATTTTTCTGTCCCTAATTGTTTCCTGCTCCCCGCCTGCAGGCTCCCCGGGACAAGCTTCCTAGGACGGTGACTACTAAACAGACGGACAGCAAAATGAAGCTGAAGGAGTTTGTAGATTATTATTACAGCACAAACAGGAAGAAAGTGTTAAACGTCATCAATCTGGAGTTCTCAGACACCAGGTGAGTCACTTCATCAAATAATAATAATAATGACGTCATTAATAACGTAATAACAACGTTCATAATAACGCAAGTTAGCAGGTTATTACTGGCGAGTCGGAACAACCTTCAGGGGCTCCATTTGTCCAAAAAAAAAAGAATAATTCTTTAAATAATTATTTATCTTTAAATTAGTTTTATTTACAGCCACAGAAGATTATAAAAATATAATGTTTTAAAAATATAAATACACAATTAAATATAGCTTTGTAAATATATGTCAGAGAAATGTCAATTATTTTTAATATTTTTTGTTAAACACAATGTTTTCATACGTAATGTTTTTACATAGAAATAAAATATTAAAATATTAAATTATAAAAAAAAATAGGAAAGTGTAAAAGTCAGAGAAATGTCAATTATTTTTATTAAATCTTTTTGAAAGATAATGTTTTAAAAAGTAGTGTTTGTAAATAAAAAAATAAAAGATATAATTGTAAACAAAATAGGACAGTGTATAAGTCAGAGAACTGTATTTTTATTTACATAAATCCTAAACCAGAGCTCTTTAAAATTGTATTTTAAAATAAATCAAATTTTAACTAAAATATAGAATTATCAATCAAATCATGACATTTTTTAGTTTGAAAATCTAATGTTTTTAAATCTAAATAATTGTAAATTTAATTTTTTTAATAAAAGAAGAAAGTATAAATGTCAGACAAATTGTATTTTTTATTAACACAAAACTTTTACCCAGGACTTTACCCCTGTGTGATGTTGCCCAGCTCGGTCACTTGGAGATTCTGTTACTATGTGTGTCATCACGAGACTGTGCTCCGTCTGTTCTGCCCCTACCTCTGAATAATCGTTCATTAATCGTCATCGGGGTTTGATTAATCGTGATATTGACTAGAGCTGGTATCGTCCCGTCCTGCACTAAACGTCCTGCGTGTTGTTATGACGCTGCAGGATGTCCAGTATTGTGGAGAGTCCGCAGATCGTGAGGAGGTTGTCCTGGGTGGAGAACTACTGGCCCGACGACGCTCTCCTGGGCAAACCCAAAGTCACGAAATACTGCCTGATCTGCGTGAAGGACAGTTACACCGACTTCCACATCGAGTGCGGCGGCGCCTCCGTCTGGTACCACGTGCTGAAGGTGAGAACCCACGAGGACTTAAGCTGTTATTTTTAACGATGCGATGTGATACGATACGAAAATTCAATTCCGATACGCAGGGATTTGAGAGCTATGCTGATGATGAAATGTATCGATGTTGAAAATGTAAATGTTGTGTCTTTGTTATTCTTCATCGCTTATTTGGTGTGCGTCCAATTTAAGGCCTCCGCCCACGCGATCGCTCAATGAACACCTTCGAACGCTTACACGCTGGCGTTGTGAGCGCGCTCGAAGCGGGCGTTTCACCATGCTTCGCATAGCGCTGCTTCGTGACCGGATTTTGACGCTAAGAATCCGCCGCAGCGCGTATTTGACGCCACCCGAACGCGCAGCCGGCCGAACGCCCGTGTGTACCACGTCGCCACATGGATGTAGACACAGGGAATACTACGTTGTTATATTTATGGGTTACTGAGCGTGTCTGCGTGTGCTCAATCCTGCTCAAGGCGATTTATTTGAACGCCAACGGTGCCACACTTCGCCACCTTACTAGAGCACAGTAGCTGCCCTTTACAGACATTTAAACGGTGCAAAAAGCAGCGCTTGACCACAAAAACTTTTTTTTAGTGTACTATAATTATATAAAAAATTGCATAAAAATATAGACGAATTGTGGCACTTTTGGCCTTCCATATCAGCTTGAACAGAGTATTTAGAGCGGGAGATGTTTCGTGCGTCCCATTTGCCGTCGGTGCTCAGTTTGCTATACACTTTAGTGTGGTTTGTGTTCAATTTGGTCAACCGTGATAATGCATTCAGTTGCCGGTAGTCAGTAGACGTGTTGCTACGGTCATGTTATACGTGAAATAGCAGGTTATGTGTCGTGTATCAAGTAGCGATGCTAAATTGGCTGGTCGACGTCGCTACTAACAAATGACTAGCCTAGTTAGCCGAACAGGATCAGTAACTCGACGGAAAATCCCGATTAAAATCTTCTATCCGAGTGCAAATCTCCAAATGGAACGCCTCCGATTCGGCTTTTCGAAATTCATTTTAGCGGACGCGACATCTCGGCCGATCAATTCGATCCGGTGGCAAATGGAACGTAGCGTTTGCTTGAAAGTTCCACTGAATTTACCGAAAAACTTAAAATACTGTGATATATATATCGTTATCGGGATACGATAAATGTCCTTGAAATGCTGTGATGTCATTTCGAGCCCGTACCGTCCGCAACTCGAGTGTGTTTTGTAAGTAAGTGAATGAGTCATTAGCACACCCTCTGTTTATTTCCCGCTCCATTGACCGCCACCTATTTCACAGCGCTCTCAAACGCTTACCAGACTTCGCTGACCAAATCTGTTTGCTTGTGACTCACCGATTCCTCTAAAATATTTTCGTCTCGACATGAAAAACCGGCTCGGTCTCTCAGCATGTTCCGCAGAACTATTGCCGTGAACGGGTTGTCAGAACGGGCCACTCTGCAACGTTTACCCCACGCCATACCTTACACGCCACACACAAGAGACCGAGGAAATCGCTCGAAATCATACCCCTTAAAAAAAAAAAGAAGTGCAGAAATGTAGGTTCGGACGCTTGAACACACACACACAAACACACATCCCAAAGGTGCGAAGCGAGGTTAAAAGCTGAGTGTGAGGAAACATCAACACGGAGAAGTATTTTTATTAGAGCGCTGGACCGGCGCAGCCTGCCAAAGCAGCTTGGCATGGAGTCGGGGAGGGAAAACACTCTGTTCGCCTTCGAGGTGGCTGCTTCCAGTCCGGCGCTGTCCGCGTAGAGGCCTTGACTTCATTTCTGTGATAAAACTCAGACGTGCGACGTTGCATTTTCCAGGGCGAAAAAATATTCTTCCTGATCGTTCCACGCTGCCAACCTGTCCTTTGCACGAAGGCTTATATTGCCTTCCAACCACTGCGAGATGTTTCACGATCAGGTGGACAAGTGTTATAAGTGCACGCTTTCAACCAAGGCTAGACGCTTTCATTCCGCATAGGTGGTTTTATTCCAAGCCAGCGCGGAGTACATAGGACTGGGGATGCACGAGCACACGGAAACGGCCGGCGATTGCTTTTTTTAAAAGTCACCGGCGCTTAAATTTGCCCGATATTTTTCGCCGACATTCGACGACGCATGTACCGGACGTGGGAAAGGTAGCGCTTGTGCCAGACATGTTCCAAAGTTTTACAGCATGCGCCTTCTGTCGTTAAATGTATGGCGCACTATGCTTGTCTTACCTCATAGTGTGAGTCTTTATTACGGCCCGCGTCCCAAAACGCACACTACCACACTTAGTAGTACGGTAGGTACAGCACTCTCATCAGACTTTTCTATATGGTAGTATGCATCTCGGGAAATAGCCAGGGTTGTAGCTTAACGTTTCCACGCACTAGGTAGCGCACATGGAGAGTCACACGCACCCTATTTGACTGGATACACCACACAGGCGGAAGTGACTTTTTTCTTGTGTCGTCGGCACTACGCAGGAAATGTTCGCCCTCGCTTCACTCTGCTTTTACGCTCGCTCGACGTGGCACTGTCAGAAATCTGAGTGCGCACTAGAACTTTGGCGAGCAAAATATCTTGTCGTTTCCCCGCTCAACTCCGCTTTGCCGTTTATCGCCGCCGGCATGGAAAAATATCGACATCAGACCGCCAGTAATTCCCATATCGTTCATCCCTAATGTACGCCTTGTGCGGAGCGCTGTTGATATATTTGACCTCTTGCTCTCGTGCCCGTGCGCTGCAGGTTGGATCTACGCTGTGCTGACGCCGTGGACTGCTTGACCTTCGCCGGCCACTTCGTCCACAACCTGAGCGTGGAAATGCAGATGAGGTGAGCACTTTACCGCTCATCATTGTCGTCGGGCGTTCGTCCACATGTTGACGCCACAGATTCGGGCTCAGGGCGTACGAGGTGGAGAAGAGGCTCAAGGTGGCCAGCCTCACCCCATTTCCCAATTTCGAGACGGCCTGCTGGTACGTGGGGAAGCACTACCTGGAGTGAGGCGAAGCCATTGCGCCGACTTCCAGCGCCTCCCAGGACTCCACCCCATACCCTGCGTCAGTCACAGCGCTCAATAACTCGGCTCCTCACAGATCCGAATCACAGCCAACTTCACGCACACACACACACATCAGCCAAAATAAACCGGGTGACCGAGTTCCGTCTCTCTGGTTTCACACCTGAGTTGCAAAGCTAACATTTCCTCCTACCATCGTCCTGCTGCTGTAATCCCTTCTGTTGTTGAATGAAAGTAAAAGGGAAGATCTGGACCCCAAACCCGAGCCTTACTGACCAACAATATTAGAGATAAACTGAGACGTAACACATCGGATTAAAACAAAAGCCTCCTGTTATAACATTATTAGACTCTAGCACTGCAGGATGACAAGCCGAGATTAGCACACAGCACACACACAATATTTTGAGGAGGAGGGGTTTGTTTATTTAGTTCATTCATTCATTTAATTTTGTGAATTTATTTTTTGTATTATTATTACTCTTACATTACCTATTATTATTATTATTTAGTAGTAGTAGTGGTACTAGTAATTCTATATTATATTTTTGTACATTTATAATATTAATAGTAGTAGTGTTAGTGGTACCAATATTAATTTAGAATTACATGTATTATTACACATATACACACACACACACACACACACACACACAGTAGTAGTAGTAGTGGTAGTGTTGCTAATTAATTCTAGAATTGTAATTTATTTATTTTTATCTATCTATCTATCTATCCATCTATCTATCTATTCTATCTATCTATCTATTATTACACACACACACAATAATAATAATAATAAATGCTAATAATAGTTGTATGTTAGTATTAGTTCTAGAATTTGTTCTATTAATCAACCATCATTATTAAATTATTACTTATTTATTATTTATAACAATAATACACTATTACTATTATCAATTATTAATTGTATTAGTAGTAGTATTGCCATATTATTGTTATCATTTGTGACATTTTGTCTTCATCAGTTATGACTTCTTGTGACGCTTAGAATGAGTACTTTAATAATGATTTATTATTCATTATAATTATTAATTTTATTTTCATTTGTGCTAGTAAGTAGCTGCTATTGCTTAAAACATTGTGATTGTGAAGTTATTACTGTGCTGCTATTTATTAATTATGATAAATATACCACGACAAAATGATGAGGCTGCATTAAATCCGTAAGAGCAGTCAGGGAGGAATCAAGAGCTGCAAAATGAAACCCAGATTTAGAATTTTTGGGGCTGTTTATGTTCCAGATTGAAGCAACACGGACCTCAGGAAAAAAGGCAGTTTTGTTCTTGCGTGTGTGTGTGTGTGTGTGGAGGTCGTCCTGCAGCGCAGATGAGGAGCAGCACAGCATTACTACGGCCGTTAGATCCTGCCACATCCACTCGCCCAGATGATTAGGTTCAAACGGCAGAATCACTTGCTCCATTACAGCCTGGTGTTTAAACTCCACCCAGCTGCTCTCCAAGACTTCTCTCTCTCTCTCTCTCTCTCTCTCTCATACCTCTATCTCTCACTCTCTATCTTCTCACTCTCTCTCTCTTCACTCACTGGCCCTTCACTTTCTCTCTACTCTCCCCCTCTTCTCTTTCTCTCTCTCATTCCCTCTATCGCTTTCCCTCACTTTCTCTCACTCTCTTCAAGGATTTTCTCTTTCTTCACTCACTCTTCTCTCTCTCTCTCACTCCATTCTCTATCTCACTCTTCTCTCACTCTTTCCGCCCTCTCTCCTTTCTCTTTCTCTCACTCTCTCTCTTCACTCTCTCTCTCTCTCCTCACACCTCATCTCTTCTCAATTCTCTCTCACCTCCCCCCTCTCTCTTTTCTCTCTCTCTGTCTCTCTCTCTCTTTCTCTCTTCACTCTGTCTCTCTTTCTCTCTCTCTCTCTCTCTCACACTTTCTTTTCTCTCTGCCTCCCTCTCCTTTCTCTCTCTTTCTCTCTCTCACCTCTCACCCTCTCTCTCCCCACCTCACACTCTCTCTTTCTCTTACTCACCCTCCTCTCTATCTCTCTCTCTCCTCTCATTCACTCTTTTCTTTCTCTTTTTCTTTCTCTCTCTCTCTCTTCCCCCTCTCTCTCTCTAGTTTTATCTTTCTCAATCACTCTTTTCTTCTTTTTCTGCTCTCGCTTTCTTGATTTCCTGTTCTGTTCTTTCTGCTTCTCCATGATCACTCTGTCGTTGGTTCTTCATGTGCAGTAAAACCTGAGCCCAGACAGCGCACGGTGCTTCAGCACTCACTTCTGAAGCGTGAGCGTATGTGATTCCTTTTTACCCCGTATGTCAGTGTGGGGTCGGTTTGTCGGCAGACAGGTTTGGGCCGCTTGAGTTTAACGATGAGTTTCGGGGTCTTTCCGGTCTTCGGGTCGTGGTGGCTGTGGATTTCTGCTCCTCCTCTTCTCCTCCTTTCTCTTCCCCTCCCCTCTTCCTTTTTCTTCCTCCTCCTCCTCTTTTTTTTTTCTCCTTTTCTTCCTTTTTCTTGTTTCCTCTTCCACATCCTCTTCCTCCTCCTCCTCCCCCCCCCCCCTTGCCTGCCTCTCCTCCTCTCTTCATCCCCTTTCTCCCCTCCCTCCCTCTCTCCATCTCTCCCTCTTCCTCCTTTCCTTTCTTCCTTTCTCCTCCTCTCCTTCTTTCCCTCTCTCCTTCTTTCACATCCTCCACTTCCTCTCTCCTCCCTCCTCCTCCTCCCACTTCTTCCACCTCCCCACTTTCCTTATTTTCCTCCCTCTTGCTCCTCCTCGTCTTCTTCCCTTCCTACCTCTCCTCTCCTCCTCCCCTTTCTTCCCCCTTCCTGCTCGTCTTTCTCCCTCCCTCCCCTTCTCCTCTACTCCCCCTCCCTCCCTCCCTCCTACTGCCCTCACCACCTCTACTCTGCTTCCTTTCTCCTCCTCCTTTCTCCCTTCACCTCCTCCTCCCCTCCTCCCACTGCTTCTCTTCTTCCTTCTCTTCTACATCTTCCTACTCTCCTCTCCCTCCCCCTCATCCTCTTTCCCTCTCCTACTCCTCTTCATCCTGTCTTCCCCTCTTCCTCCCTCTTTCTCCCTCGCTCTTCCTTCCACCTCTTCTCCTCTCTCCTCTTCTCTTCCTCCTGCTCGGCTCTTTCCCCCCTCCTCCTCCTCCTCCTCCTCCCCCTCCTCCTCCCTTCTTCCTCCTCTACCTCCCCCTCCTCCTCCTCCTCCTCCTACTGCTCCTCGCCACCCTTGCTCGTTTTTCTCCTACTTCTTCAATTTCCACTCTTCCTCGCTCTTCATCCTCTCCTCCCTCTTTCTCCTCGCCTCCTTCCTACCTCTTCCTCTCCTCCCCCTTCTGCTTCTGCTCGCTCTTCCTCCTCCCCTTTCTCCTCTACCTTCTCTACCTCCTCCTCCTCCCACTGCCTCGCCCCACCTCCTGTTCGCCTTTCTCGCTCCCTATCCCTCTCTTCCTCCCCTTTCTCCCCACTCCTCCCCATCCTCCTCCCTCCCACTGTCTGGCCAACACCTCATGCTGTTCACAGTTTTTCTCGCTCTCCCTCTTCTCCTCCTCCCTCCTTCTTTCTCCCCTCTATCACCTCTATCTCTCTCCTCCTCCTCCTACTGCCTCGGCCACCTCCTGTTCGCCTTTCTCGCTCCCTCCTCCTTCCTCCTCCTCCTCTTCCTCCTCCTCCTCTTTCTCCTCTACCTCCTCTATCTCCCTCCCTCCTCCTACTGCCTCGGCCACCTCCTGTCTGCCCTCCTCCTCTTCCCCCTCCTCTTCCTCCTCCTCCTCCTTTTCTCCTCTAATTTCCTCTATCTCCTCCTCCTCCCACTGCCTCGCCACCTCCTGTCTGCCTTTCCCCTGCCTCCCTCCTCCCTTCCTCCTTCCTCCTCGGCCCTCTACTCCCCACCTCCTCTATCTCCCTCTCCTCCCACTGCCTTCGGCCACCCTCCTGTTCGCCTTTTCTCGCTCCCTCCTCCTCTTCCTCCCTCCTCCTCTTCCTCCCTCCCTCCTTTCTCCCCACCTCCTCTATCTCCTCCTCCTCCCATTGCCTCGCTACACCTCCTGTCTGCCTTTCTCTCTGCCTCCCTCCTCCCTCTTCCTACTCCTCCTCTTCCTCCTCCTCCCTCTTTTCTCCCTACCTCCCTCTATCTCCTCCTCCTCCCACGCCACCTCCTGTCTGCCTTTCTTGTCTCCTCCTCCCTCCCCCTCCTCCTCCTCTCTGTGCGGTTTTTCCTGGCGTGCTCGGTGTTATTAACGTAACTGCCGTGTGCAGCGTTTCCCGCAGCGGCTGCAGATGCAGTCCAGCGTAATCAGTACTGAAGCGTGCCTTTTCGAGATGAAGAAAGGCACGCGTTCGTTTGGAGCCCCAGAGGACCTGAGCAATCAGTTTGATGTATGAAGGGCCGCTGTGTATTAAACGCTAATGGCTTCGCCTGCCAACGCCTCCCTTTTATTATTATTATTGTTCGGACAGAAAGACCCCCTTCCCACCCGCGCACCTTTCAGCCGAGTGTCATGCTCCGAGTGTTTCTGACAGAGCGAGGTGGGCGGCGCGCTCCGGACCACCGCCGCTAACGATTTAGGGGAAACTTGGGAATGTTCCAAGGTCATTCCCAAATCAGTGTCATGGCATGTGGCGCGTCGTGTAAATTCTACGAGGGCTGTCAACGAGCGTAATTAAAATGGGGTTATAAAAATACTATACAAGTCCACAGGTACCCCCCTCTTCCTCCCCTCCTCCTCCTCCCTCCCCTCCTCCTTCCTCTTCCTCCTTCCCATCCTAATCTCCCTCTTCCATCTCTCCCTCCTCCTCATCCCTCTCCCCCTCTCCTCCCTCCCCCTTCCCTCCCCCTCTCCTCTCTTCCCTCCTCATCTCTCCCATCCTACCCTCCTCTTTCCATCTCTCCTCCCTCCGTGATCCCTCCTCTTTCTCCTCCCTCCCCTCTTTCCTCCCTCTCCTCCTCCTCCTCCTCTTCCTCTTCCCTTTCCTCCTACTCCTCCTCTTCCATCTCTCCTCCTCCTCATCCCTCTCCTCTTCTCCTCCCTCCCCTCTTCCTCCTCTCCTCTTCCTCCTCATCTCTCCCCATCCTACTCCCTCCTCTTCCATCCTCCTCCTCCTCCCTCTCCCTCTCCTCCCCGTCCCTCTTCCTCCTCTCCTCCTCCTCATCTCCTCCTCCTCCTCATTCTCCTCCTCCTCTCCCCATCGTGACTCCTCCTCTTCCATCTCCTCCTCTCATCCCTTCTTTCTTCCCTCCCCCCCTCTTCCTCCTCTCCTCCTCCTCATCCCTCCCCCCTTCCTCCTCCTCTTCCATCTCTCCTTCTCCACATCCCTCTCCTCTTCTCCTCCCTCCCCCTCTTCCCCCTCCCTCTCCCCCTCCCTCATCCTTCCCCCTTCCTCCTCCCGCTTCCTGCTCTTCCTTCTTCCACCCTCTCATCCCTCCCCTATCCCTCTCCTCTTCTCTTCCCTCCCCTCTTCCTCCTCTCCTCCTCCTCATCCTTCCCCTCTTCCTCCTCCCCATCCTACTCCTCCTCTTCCACCTCTCCTCCTCCTCATCCCTCTCCTCATCTCCTCCTTTCCCGCTTCCTCCGCCTCTTCCTCCTCATCCTCTTCCTCCTCCTTCCCTCTTCCTCCTCGTCATTCCTCTCCTCTTCCTCCTCCACCTCTTTCTCTCCTTCCTCCTCTCCTCCTCCACTTTCTTCTTCTCCTGCTCCTCTTCCACCTTTCCTCCTTCCGCCTCTGCCTCCTGCCCTCTTTCCTTCTCCTCTTCTCTTTCTCCTGTCCTCCTCGCCCTCCTTCTCCTCTTTTTCTCCTCCTCCCCTCGCCCTCTCCTTGTCCTGTTCTCCACCATCTCTTCCGCCCTCCTCCTCTTTCTTCTTTTTTTTTGTCCCTGTAAACAACGATCTCACAACTTCTTCCGTAACTGATCAAACTACGTACGTTCTCTACAAATATCTCCATATCCATAACCGCAAATAGCTCTGTAGGTAATATCGTGTACTTTGGGCTGTTTCTAGCTGTGAAATATCATTAATCATATGGTAAATAAATAATGCAAAAATGTGACTCTGCACGGCAAAACCAGTCGCTTATCGCAACGGAGGTTTCAGAAAAAACGAGCGCCAGGTTATGTGGGCAAATTCTTGGATTTTTGTTTTTAGTGTTTTGAAACAGTGGAGGTCTATACTGTACTGATGGGAATAAATTTGGCTGAAAAACTTACCCTTTCCATCCTAAAAACGTGACTTTAATATTTACGGTAAATCCACCGGTCGACTAGCGTGACGATATTTCTCCGGAATCCACTCCGTCTCCCAGTTCAGTTAACCTAACGCAGGTAGGCTGTCCGTGGCTGTGAATGCAGCGAGGTTAACAAATGCAAACGAGTCAGACCGCATTCAAGCGCCCATGTGAGTGCTACATGTCATAGTCAACGGCCAAAGGCAGATTTTCTCCGCTTCACTTGGCGGACGGAGAAAACCCGACTTTTGAACAACAAGTTGATATCTCAGTCATATGTCAGTCCGATTCGCTCGTAGGTATCGCCAGAAGGTTGGTTCATGCTTTCATGAAAAACATAATTCAGTTTGGAAAATTTACGACTGGTTTTGCTGTGAGGAAGCAAATGTTGTGTCAGTCATACGGTAATCCCAGGAAAATTCCACTGTGTTCTACAGGTTTACATAAGGCAAATAAACAGCCTGCTCCTTACCTGGTACATGGTGCCAAAATCATCAACGGAGCCTTCAGATCGTGGACTAAAAAACAGGTAGAATAAGGAAACTACTTCTACAGCGATTCACCATTTGTCTCGTATAATCAGCTGAAATATCAACCGATGTTTGTTTTGTGTCGAAGGCCCTTCTAGAGCACGAAGATGAACTTCCTGAAAACGTAAAGCCAACACAACTCATTAAAGACCTTGCCAAAGAGATTCGGATTGCTGAAGTGAGTATATATACCGCAGCATGCTATAAAGAGCAAAAATGTCTCATTAAAATTAATATTAAAAACAGTTATTCTGACCATAATCGCAGATTAAAGCTGGAGTATTTTTGCACTGTAGTTCATTCCAAGCTGAAAATTTTATTATTATTACATATTTATATATTATATTTTTTATTTTCATGTTTTGACTTTGACTGGGAAAATGATTTCTTTGGATTTAATAGAAATTTACTGGATCATGAATAATAATATGTTTATGATAAAATAATGATTTAAATGTGGGACGCCTTAAAGAGTTAAATTTTTGAATAATTTAAATTTTCAGCAAGTAAACAGAGGGATATTATTGATGTTAAATATAAAATAAAAATGTTACGTTAATGGCTAGTGTATTCTTTTAGGGGGTCACAATTTACAATGTTGTCCCTGTATTTTGTTCTAAAAAATATATAAAATATATAAAATTGCAATTAAATGTTAAACATTTTTTACTTCAGTTAAAATTTAATTTAGTTTGCTATTTTTAGCACAGATTTATTCAATCAAGTATCAGTATCGCTGCCAATGCGGATCACGTAGTATATCGGATCGGGACTAACCTTTCATGTTTAATCGCCTCTCCAGAATGCAACTAAAAGCCATAAAGAGCTGGCGCCGAAAGAACTCAAAGCTCCCCGGGCGGAGGAAGCTCCTCGCCCCCGCCGGAGCCGACTTGAGCCCACGGCCCCTCGACACTGACCAAGACAAATCGCCCGAAGAAAGCCAATTAAACCACCTAAACTCCTCAAATCACTTTTAAACCTACCTAAAAATGCTCTGCCCAAGGTGAAGGAGGGAGGGAAGAAGAAAGCGAAGAAGGTGAAGGAGGGAGGTCTGCCCGAGAAGAAGCCGTCCAGCCTGGCTAATCTCGAGTCACACGCCAAGGAAATCCTCTCCAAGATGGACCAGGCCAAAAAACCCAAGGTGGGTCAATCCAGCACATGAAAAAGATTCTGCTTTAATCGTTATCATGATTTAACGTTTGAGCCACGAGCCACATTCAGTTTGATAACGAGCTGGAATCATCTCAGAAATCTGGGCCGGCGTTTCACTGAAGACGGCATCTACAGAACTAGGATTCGAGACGCAACAGTCTGGAATCTTTAATCTGGAGATGCTTTTAGCGAGTTAACAACATTATTCCGGATCGTGGGGCAACGCTAGATCAACCAGTGTGAGATTAAAGACAGAATATTTTACATTCTGGTGCATAATAAGCAAACACCTATTTTTTATGTTCTGGCTAAGAATGGGTATGGATGGAAAGATTTTTATGGAATTATTATTATTATTATTATTAGTAGTAGTAGTAGCAGTAGTAGTAGTATTAATAGTATTATGATAAAAATTTGATTGGAGATGATTATCATGATTTAACAGTACTGTAACACACACACACACACACAATAATAATAATAATAATGATGAATTCATAATTTTAATATTTTAAATAACATCAAAATAAATGTTTATAATAACAGATGTTATATTATTATATTATTAACTATTATATTATTATCAACATTATTTATTATATTGATGTTAAATATTATTATTATTAATAATCATCATTATTTTTTTTTATGTTCTGGCTAAGGATTGACTGGATGAATAAGATTTTTATTTACACACACATAATAATAATAACAATAATAATAACAATAATAATAATAATTCCAATATAAAAAAGAATATTTGTAATAATGTATTAATTATATTGACATTATTATAAACATTATTTATTATATTGATATTATTTTTAATATTGACATCATTATTAATTAATCATTGTTATTATTCATTATTCTTTAATGCTTAGTGTTATTAGTGATATTATTTTAAGCAGAAACATTATTTCATTATAACATTATTATTGTTTTTATGATTTGATTGATGTGTAAGATTTTAGTGGTACTACCACGCTAATATTAATATAATTTTTGCTACTATTCTGAGCAGAAATATTGGTTTTTACTTTGGAACTATTACTAAGCGGTACCGCTTATAACTTCGGTACTTTTCCAGTTCTTTATGTCTGATTCACAAGTGAATAGTGTGATGAAGTAATGATTTGAAGTTTATTTTTGTTTCAATATAAATAAAGTTAAAACGACATCTATACGTTTCCATTAAAGCAGTTATATTCAGTGTATTTTTCAGCAGGGACTCGTGCGCTGTACCGGTGTTGAAATGGATGATTTTGGCGGTGCTGGGTGCAATCACGGTTCTGTTTTTACTGCAGTAATCCTGGCCCGTCCTTGTAGAATCAGTGGTTTTCCTGATTTGACAGGCTCCGAAGACCATGATGAGCTTCATGGAGAAAGAGACGAACAAACAGAACGACGTGGAGAAGTTCGAGATTCGGGAACACAACAAAAACAAAACAGAAGCCAAATGGAAGTACAAGGTTAGTCGGCATTCAACCAACATTCACTTAAGCGTTCCCGCTCCTTCAAATCTAACCCTTTACTACAGAACTTATATATTTAGCAGATAAATATCAAAAACAACCAGCGTTCTACTCACAGCACGGCCGTTTACTTGATGTTTTCCGTGTTATTGTGTGGAACGCCATCGTGTCAAACGACTCTCACGTGGAACGCCGTCGTGTCAGAAATGTAGTTCTCTCCCAGAAACCAGTTATAGGTCAGAATGAGCCCAGATTGGCTCAAAAAAATGGCCCAAACTTCAGTATTTCTTCGTTTTCAATTAATCAGAAAATATTTTTACTTTATATAATGTTAGAGAGTAAAAAATAAATATAAAAAGTGCATTATTTGTTACTAAATAATTTTATTCTGTATCCAGATGGATTCCAAATGGATAAAGAAGCTTATCCTGCTGTCACTAACCTTTGTTTTCTTCACAGTACTAAGCCATAGAATGTAATAAAAACTCTGCAAGGCAATAAAACAGATAGTTTTTACTATTTCTCGTTGTTATAACTACAATTTCAGCACTTTTATACCACATAAAGCTTAAAAAACTAAATATTCCACAGGTGCAAATAAGTTTTCATCAGAAATGGGCTAATTTCAAGACTGTGTCAGCATTTAGACATCAAGCTATGATAAATCTCAGTAGTGCAGGACGTCCTGAATTGGGCCGTGCCAAAAAAACGATACAGCAATATATCGCAATTTTCCTTTCACAATATACAATATCGATTTCTAGCTCCAAAAATCGATGTTTCCGTAGGGGGAGAATCATGCACCACAAGCAGCCTCAGATAACTGACTGGTCACTTTAATCTCTTATTTTCTAACACTTATGCACTTCATCTTAACGTTTTTGGTGTCCACTAGTTCAGTGTGTTAAAATGCAAAGACAATAAAGCTAAAGTTCAGTTCTGAGTTACGTTGTTTTGGCTGAATTATTAATGTAATGCGATTGATTAAGACCACCCAGATCGCACACAGCAACTCGCATTTCAGCTCTGTTTTTACCTTTTCAGTGAACTGTAGAATATCGCAGTATGTATAGTATCGCAATATATCGTGACCCACGTATCGTGATACGTGTCGCATCGTGAGGTCCTTGCCAATACGCACCCCTAGTTCTGAACATGACAACATAAAGCACGTACGACTAATTTATACACGCACACTAGCGTAAGCATAAGTTCCCCATTTTCTCCTGGTACTGGTATCGGACGGGTACTCGGGATCGGCCGATACCCAAAGCCCAAGTATCGGCATCGGTATCGGAACTGAAAAAGTTGGCTCGGCGCATCCCTAGTTATGACACCATCAGCATTTCATCATTCGGACGATTCTTTAACGCAGAGAGCCCTTTGAAAGTCCTTAAAGTTTACATGAATAAATCACTGACATGTCGCGAAGTTGCATGAAGAGAACGGGGAGGAGGAGGGTTCACGGCGTCGTCCAAAAGTCGTTTACACGTCTCAGATCAAAAGCAATCAGCAGTAATAACTGGAAAGCTCATCAGAGACCCTGCGCTTTACCTAACGCTCTGTCTTTCGCCGCGCAAACGGCACGCTCCTCGCTAAAGTGTTCACACGTGCGTCCCTCTCGCGTTGTGTCGTTTTGTCGGACGAGGCGGGACGGACTTTTTTGGAAGAGTAAAAGCTTGATTCTGGTGAACGGAAGACATTAGGGGGGAGGATTCGCGTTTGGAGGCCTCCAGAAAATGTTTGTAGTCGCTCCAAAGCGAGCGCCAGGCCGAGCGATTCCATGCAGCTCTTCCCACTTCCCAAGCGCTTGCAGATGGCGTCTTCTAGGGCTGGACGATACGACCTCAAATCAGTATCACGGTTAAACGAAGACTTCACCTTGATTGTGATTAATTATGATTTTTGTGTTTTTGAGATTGTAAATTCTGGTTGTTTTTTGCCTTCAGATTTCACAAGTTGCAAATTAGCGCTGGACGATACGAGCTTCAATCGATATCTCGATTAATCGACCATTTTACCTTGATTGCCATTTATGAACAGTTATTTTCTCGTTTATTTGTTTTTTTTTTGTTTGATTTTTGCCATCGTAGTTTACTGACAAGGTTTGTCTTTAATTTGTAAATCAGGGCTGGACGATACGACCTAAAATCAGTATCACGATTAATTGAATACTACCTCCATTGAGATTGTTTTTTGTCTTTTTGAGATTTTTAAGTTTTGTCATTTTTTTGCCATCATAGTTTATTGACGAGGTTTGTACTGTAAATTAAGGCTGGACGATACAATCTAAAATCAGTATCACAATTAATCGAAGGCTTTAGCTCGATTACGATTAATTTTACCACGATTTATGAACAATTATTCTGTTTTGGTTTTTAATTTTTTTTGCCGTCATAGTTCACTGACAAGGTTTGTATCGTAATTTGTAAATTAGGGCTGAACGATACCACCTCAAATCAGTATCACGATTAATCGAACATTTTACATTGATTATGATTAATGAGCAGTTATTTTGGTTTGGTTTGTTTTTTGTGATCATAGTTTACGAACAAGGTTTGTGCACGTTTAATCAAACATTTTACCTTATTTACAATCATTTCTCAGGTCCGTACACTGTAAATAATAATTTAATCAACACTTTATTAACTTCAACATAAAAAACAATAATTCAATGTTCATTTTTCAGTCTCACAGATTAGGTTTTTAAGTCAGTTCGCAGCTATAAAAATGTAGATAATTATTTATAACATAATAATTAATTAACTTGAATTATGGCTACGTTTAAAAGCGAATATATTAACACGCCACACAAAGATTTTCTGTCTGCTTCAGCATAAAAAGTTAACACCGTAAAGTGTCAAGTAAAACCAAATCAAATTGGATATAATAATTATTTCAAGATTTCATCAGTTTAACTCAGTTTTAGCTTTGTATTGCTTATAAATGTTGCTCATGAAAACATAGAAAAGTTGCAGAAATGATTGTTTTACGTTAAAAAAGTATGGTAATGTTTTAAAGTGTATCAGTGTCAGATGCTTGCATTGAGTACTTAGTGAATTTTTCTTTTAACACAGAGTTTTTATTTCCATTTTAGTCTAAAAATATTAACCGAAAATCTCTTTTTGTTTACAGAACAGCAAACCGGACTCGTTACTGAAAATGGAAGAAGAGCACAAATTTGAGAAAACGCCACTGGGACATAAAGATAACAAATTTTCTTTTTCCATGTCTAACAAGAAGTTGTTGGGGTACGTAAACGAACACTATTGTACGTTTTCTACTGTATTTTAAACTTGAGTTTTGACAACGTTTTTCGGAATTTTTTCACTGTCGCATTCCGAATTAAATTGACACGTAGCTGCAAGTTGTTGCAAAAAACTCTTTCAAAAATTGCCTGGACGATGACATCATCGTGACATAATTTGAGCGGTGGTGCTGGCGTCTGTGCAAAAACGGGATGATTTTCGTTTCTAGCCGTTGGCTCGACAACTTTCCAAGACATAACAAAAATCTGCCGTTTGCGAAAAATAAACCTGTCGAAAATTTCACCTGACCGTCTGACTTCAGGGCCAAGACGATGAAGACGCCGACCAACTCCGGCGTCTTCAGCTCCTTACAGAACACGAAAGAGGACAAGGCCAAGCCGGTACGGGACGAGTACGAGTACGTCTCGGACGAGGGCGAGCTGAAGATAGACGAGTTCCCCATCAGACGGAAAAAGACTCCGGTCAAGAGGGACTTTTCCTGTGAGTAGAGCCTGTGGGACACCTGCCGAGGGATGCGCTTCGCAGTTTTTTAAACACCTTGTAAATATAAACGATCACATTTAAAACTCGGCCGGTTACAGGCCTGGAGGATTATTAGTAGGGATGCACCGATACCACTTTTTCACAAACCGATACGAGTACGAGTATTTTTATTTGTGTACTTGCCGATACCGAGTACCGATACTTCTTAGATTCTTAGATGTAATTCATTGGGAGGCAGATTTTATTTTCTGCAGATTATCATAAGGCTAAATATCAAATCATTAACACAAGGCTATTCCACGCCAAAAATAAACAGATCTTTCTGGTTGTAACAAAAAAAGTGTCATCACATTAGACAAAATGTAAATATACGCAGAGAAATGAAATGAAATGTACTGCGTAGTTAACACAGGCAACTTAAAAGTCAGCAAAACTTACTCTGTTGACACATTCAGGGCTCCAGACAAAAGAAAGAAGTTAGGAGCCTGGCTTATATTTACACTATGACTAACGCTTCCTCGATTTTGATTGGCTAGCAAAAGAGAAGCGATACTGACGAGCAAAGCGCCGTTCTAGAAGCTGAACCGATTTTCAACTTGAAGCACTCTGAGCGCTGCGGTAAAAAAAAAAAAAAAAACAACCTGTCCACCAAACGCTTTTTTTTAGCGCTGAGAGTGGATCAAAACCTCACTTCCAAAGCACTTTCTCGGCACTTGTTGTTGCCAAGTTACAAAAAGCGTCGGTCGCGCTGGCGAACATTGTAGTCGCCATCTGGAGCCCTGAATTTCACGCGAGCTTGTGGGCAGGACCTCTGAAGCTAAGTTTCTGGATGGTTGTTGTCCCACTAGCCATGGAAGTCAGGTAGGACAACAAATTACATCCGCCGACTACGACGTTTGTTGTAGTGAAATACCATTGAGTGGTATCGGTGCATGGTATCGGCAATTTATTTACGAGTACGAGTATATTAATGAAGTATCGGCCCGATACCCGATACTGGTATCGGTATCGGTACAACCCTAATTATTAGCATCGATATTTCGTATTTTTATGGTTATGAGTATTGCTGTGCAGTATGACCAAAATCATCACGTCATATCGCGATAACGATGTATATCACAATACAGTACATTTTCTGTAAATTCAGTGGAAGCAAAATCTTGTATCTGTGCGTTCTCATATGACCAAAGGTGCTACAATTTGTCTGTATTTTTACACAGCTGAAATGTATGGACGCTCGTTATACCGTTTTTACGTCGTTTTTTTTTTTTTGCGGCGCTCTAGTGACTTTACTAATTGCTGTAAAAAAATTGCTATCGCTCAACCCCTAAACCCGTCTGAAACTTGTTCTCTTTTGTGTGCAGTTTTATCAAACATCAGAGAGTCCATTCAGCCAACGAAAAAGCCAAAACTTCACCCTTCAGTTATTAAGGTAAGCGCGATGATTCGTTTAGTAGGGACGCAAGAGTACATTATTTTAAATTTTTTTCCTGCGACAAAAAAAGTGAAATTTGGGAGTCAAATGCACAAAACACCGCAGAGAAGTTCACAGCACCACCACTCACAACACAGTTGAACAATCCATCTTGTGTGTTTCTATTCGTTTTGCTATTTTATCAGCCGTTATACGCTCCGGTACCGACGTATTGACTGATCATCGGCTGATAATGGTCGGAGGGAACGAGGCAATAAAACAACACCGATGAACTAGAACGCCAATGCGATCTGCTCAAGTTTTTTGTAGCTGTGACGTGAAAACTGGCCCAGTAAAAAGACTTTGATTAATGAGTGAGGAATGAACGAGGGATGATAAAAGCGAGAAAAAGACGAGTGCAGGTGGAAACAGATTGAGGTGTGTGTTCAGTGAGGTGGTCTAAGCACTGTCGTGTGAAAACAGGCGAAGTATCACAAGCTTTCGAGTCTCAACTCCCGCGTATTGTTAATGGGAGAGAAACGGATGGGGGGGGGGAATAAACGACGGAAAGAAAAGGTGGAAAAAGACGAGTGCGGGTCGTGACGGTTACAGTTATGCGAAGAGAAACTTCGGTGGCTTAGTGAAGAACGGCGGCCGTGCGGTAAAGCGTGGAAATGTGAGCTCCATGTTAGTCTATGGGGAAAAACGGAGGGGAGAAAATGGACGGAACTTGTGAACGAGTGCGCGTATCGAAAAACGTGTATATACGAACAGTATGTAGGACGCACAAGAACTGTGGGAGAGGTCAGAAAAAGTGTGAAAGAAAAATCCGATGAATAAATAAAATGATTGATAATCGACTGATAACATCGGCTCGCTGATTTATCGGCGACCGGTCGACAGGAAAAACACAATAAAGCGCCGCTGATTAATTCTAAATTGTAGGAAAACAGGGACGTAATCACCACCCACATCTTCATGAAGCAACTAACGCGTTCCTCCTGGAACGGCGGAGCTCACACGTGCGGCTCGTCAGCTCCCCTCCCGCCTCGGCCTGTCGTTCGGGGGGCTTTTTCGCTAACTCTTTTTAATGTTCCGACTTAAACCAACACACACGGCATATCAAAGAGAGAGAAAGCAACGGGGCCGAGCCAAGAAACGCCGCAAGACTGATGAGGGGAACGGTTGCGGTGCGAATCGAGGCGACGCTAAACCACAACACACGAGAAGCCGCGCGGTGCAGCACAAGGTCGCCCGGGGTCGGGTTGTGACTTCTTGAAGAGATTTTTCGGGGGGGGATTCATTCTGAATACAGGCACTGACCACGTTATTAGCAACCCCGGCTTCGAGGGGCAGTGTATTGAGATGTTTTTGGTTTCATGTTTTAAATCAGAGCCCAGACTCTTCGGACGAGGAATCGCTCCACATAGACACGGAGACCAAGACGGAGGTCAAAGGTCGAAATTCCAAGACCTCCAAGAAGAAAGGAGGCAGTGCGGCCGGAATCCTGGACCTCCTGCAGGCCAGCAAGCAAGTGGGAGGCATCGACTACAGCAACAACAGGTAAACACGCCGAAGGGCTGGGCGATGTCATCCTCAAATCGGTATCGCGATTCATACGACATATTAGCCATTTACCATTAACGAGCGACTGCTTTGTATTTTGTACGTTTTTTGCCCTTGTAGTTCACTGACGAGGTTTGTGCTGGACGATTCCACCTCAAATCCATATCATGAGCAATTAAAATTTTTTAACTCGTTTATTGTTAATGAACGATTATTTCGTTTTTTGTTTGTTTTTTGCTTTCATCGGTAAGCGACAAGGTTTGTAAGCTGGGGCTGGACGATACGACTTTAAATCAGTATCATGATTAATTGAAAATTTTGACCTTGTTTATGATTAATGAACGATTATTTCATTTTTTTATTTGTTTTTTGCTTTCATCGTTAAACGACAAGGTTTGTAAGCTGTGGCTGGACGATACGACTTTAAATCAGTATCATGATTAATTGAAAATTTTGACCTCGTTTATGATTAATGAACGATTATTTCGTTTTTTGTTTGTTTTTTGCTTTCATCGTTAAGCGACAAGGTTTGTAAGCTGTGGCTGGACGATACGACTTTAAATCAGTATCATGATTAATTGAAAATTTTGACCTCGTTTATGATTAGTGAATGATTGTTTCGTTTTTTTGTTTGTTTTTTGCCATCAGAGTTCACTGACGAGTTTTGTACTGTAAATTATAGCTGGACGATATGACCTCAAATCAATAACATGATTAACGATAAACATTTGACTTCATTTATGATTAATGAACGATTCATTCGTTTTTTGGTTTGTTTTTTCACCGTTATCGTTAAGTGACAAGGTTTGTAAATTAGGGCTGAACGATACGTACTCAAATCAGTATCTCAATTAATCCAACATTTTTTTTGATTGTTTTGGTTTTTGTACATTTTTTGGACAATTTTTGCCCTCATAGTTCACTGACGAGGTTTGTACTGTAAATTAGGGCTGGACAATACGACCTCAAATAATAAGCATTTTTATGTAAATCCAAAGTTGAAACAGCCAAAATGATCTCTGTTTGAGTAATTTAGTGGAGAAAATTTCACGTGGCATAACCGTCGAGCGAAGTAGATCGGGCTGAACGCGAGTGGAGGTAAACCGGCCGGCGGTGTGTTTTTCCGGTGATGGAGTGTGTTACCTGTCCCAGCGTGAGAGGAAACACTCCATTAAATTTTCCCGCTAGACCGGCCGTTACTCCTGAAAACTTGAAGTAATAGTTTACGCTTTAGCGGTTCAGTCGGCCGTTTTACGCTCGTGTTTATTACCGGCGCTCTATTAATTTGTCAAAACGCGAGCGTCTCTTTGCGCTCGGGGGCCGTTTCTTTTCCATTCGCTGTTACGTGTTTGGCGTTTCGGGGCCCCGCTTTTTGATGGTCTGTTTCCACTGCACTGAAAGCTGCAAATTAGCTGGAAGGTACCGAGCAGAACGAAAGAAAGAAAGAACGGAGAAGGAAAACATGGTTGAAATATGTTAATTTCTCAAAATTATTTTTGCATGCGTTTGGAGCCTGACGTATGGCCCCAGACGGCGAGAGGAAATGACTCCGCTCAATTATAACCACATTAAACGAGCCCGTTCCTCATTGTTCCAGCTAACTGGTTAACGACTTAATAGGTGGTAATCTGGACAGGCCGAATCTGTATTTTTCCAAGCGAGTTTGGCCAGGCGGACGCAGATGGAAGCGTTATTCTCGTAGCGTAAACGCAAACCAGCGGCGGCTCCGGGGACGTTTGGACAACGTGGGTTTTATTACTCTCACGAAAAACACAAAACGGAGCTACTTAGGGGAGGCTTTTAATAAAAAAGACGTCAAAAAATATGGAACGTCTTTATGCCACTCGGCTGGAAAACTCAAAGGACGTATTTCAGTCGGGTTTGTGCAATGCGAGCAAAATCTCACATCCCGATAACGATATATATATCACAATACAGCACATTTTTCTGTAAATTTAGTGGAACTTGCGCAAGCAACATCTGCAAACCCTAACCCTACACTGATATGGAACGCCAACGGGGCCATAATTCGCCTATATTTTTCAGAGCAGGAAAAACAAAATAACACGTTTAATTTCCTTGACAACACCAGCTCTCGCTCACAATCTCTGTGTTCCTGATGCTTTTAGCGCCGCAGGATTAGGGACCGTCGCAAATTTACACAACTGCATTTAAGCGAATCATTTTTGAGAGGTGATTTTAGGACTAAATGGAGACAGATGATTCCCCTGAAGGGAAAAGCCGAAAGAGGAAGAAGATTTTTGAGAGGTTATTTTAATAATAAATAATTTAGCATCTACATGTGGGTGTGTAATTATTACATTGTTTAAGTCAAGTATTTCCTTAAGCAGAACAGAATAGAAATACACAACTTCGCATCGGCACTCGGGATCGGCCCATATCCAAAGCCCAAGTATCGGCATCGGTATTGGTATCGGAACTGAAAACGTTGCATCGGTTCAACCCCAGTTGTGACCACACTTTATATAGAACGGGAGGTAGGTTTTTTAATAAAAGGGAAGGTTGATGAGCTCAGGAATAGAAAGGATATTTTATTTGCTTCATATCGATCGCCGGCTCCTGAATCGGATCGAATTGAAATCGTTTTGTAGCAGACTTTGTGATATCGGCAGATCTCAAGGGTCGTGCATTGAACCGATGTAATATCGCATCATGATGAAACTTGAAAATACTTGGTAAAAATATTTACCGACCAATAGGAGAAGGGTTTTCATGCCATTTTAAGTAGGGGTGCACGATTCAGAAAATCTCACGATTCGATTCCGATTCTTGGGCTCACGATTCGATTCAAAATTAGTTCACGATTTATATTGATTTACGATTCACACACCGATATGAATCGATTTTGAACCGCTTCAGTTCGCATTCTTGGGCTCACGATTCGATTGGAAATTGGTTCATGAGCGATTCACAATTCTTAAACGATTCATGATTCAATCCATGTACTGATCAGTGCTGTTTTATCTCATTAGTGGGGATCAGGGAACTGCTACTACAAACATGCGGGAGATTTGGGATGTCTGTATTAAATCTATATTAACAGTGTCCGCAGAGACACACTTTTCGGCGTAACACCGGCTCCGCTGAACTGCCGACTCACTCCGATGTGTTAATTATGTTGTGCAGGTGTAGCCTAAGTAAACAAACGAGGTGATTCATTACACCGCCAACTCAGAATATCGCCAAATTCATTTTTTACCTTGGGATTAGCGTGCGCGGTAGGATATGGCACACCCCTAGTGTGTATGTGTGTGTGTGTGTATGTGTGTGTGTGTGTGTCGGGGCGGATACAGAGAGCAGAAGAGCATTGTAAACGTGAAACCCAGCAGAAGCAGAGATGACGTGGCAGAGATCGATTTTGAATCGGCCGAGAAAGAATCGCGATTCGATTCGATTTATTTGCTCCCCCCTAATTTTCAGCTTGTTGAGTAATGATCTGTATTGATACGAGCAGGTAAGTTTATAAGGCGGTCCAGGATTCGAACTGGCAACCTTCCGAACGCATCTGCAGTGTAGTCAGTACGTATTTGAAATACTGAGATTAGCTTTGTGTTTTTAATCCCAGCTGGGGCGCTTTCACGCCACTCAAACAAGACACACCCTTGGCTTCGAGCGGGGTGTGTGTGTGTGTGTGTGTGTGTTTTTGCCTAGCTATTTCTGGACTCATCTGTCAACTGTATGACCTATCCCATCATCTCTAGCTCAGGCTTGTCTCCTTTTCCCATGGTTTTTCTTTTTTACTTCCCCCAAGCAGTAACAGCAGTAACAGCGCGACCCTTTTTCACGTGACGTAAACTCCAGTTACACCTGTTGCCGCCCTCGTCGCTCATCTGCAAAGGGAAAAAAAACGAGACACTTCATCTCCTAATTACGAGGCGAAAGATCACGATGGGTTCGGGGTTCGGGTTTTTGTGAAACTGATTGTTTGGGGGGTTTGTTCAGACCCAGAGTCCCAGGGTGATCTACTTGGAAGTCATCCTATTCAGTTCACCACCAAGTAAACATTCACTGAAGAAGAAGTCATTACTAGGGGTGTTGAAATCAATCACATAGTTGATGCATCGTGATCCCGATGTGGACGATTCTGCATCGATGCAGTGGCAAACTATTATCTGTTATATCATAATGACACTGCTGGGTGATTTTCTGGCTGTGGAAATAAAAATTCTAGTTGAAAAGAACATCTGGGTAGTAATTTTGGCTGCCCGATCTGCGTACAATATGAAATAATGTAGAAGAATTGATGGGATGTATTGGGATATTGAATCGTTGACCTGATACAGTAACTGTAATCGAATCGAATCTTTGACATGATAATTGTAATTGAATCTTTCACATGATAATCGTAATTGAATCATATCGCTGACATGATAACTGTAATCGAATCGAATCTTTGACATGATAATCATAATCGAATCGAATCGTTGACATGATAATCGTAATTGAATCGTTGACATGATAATTATAACTGAATCAAATCGTTAACATGACACTCGTAATTGAATCGAATCTTTGACATGATAATCATAAGTGAATCGAATCTTTGACATGATAATCATAATTGAATCACATCGTTGACCTGATAATTGTAATTGAATAAAATCGTTGACATGATAATCATAATCGAATCAAATCGTTGACATGATAATCGTAATTTAATCGAATCGTTGACATGATAATTGTAATTGAATAGAATCGTTGACATGATAATCATAATTAAATCGTTGACATGATATGATAATCTTTGACATGATAATCATAATAGAATCTTTGACATCATAATCGTAATTGAACCTTTGACATGATAATCATAATTGAATCGAATCGTTGACATGATAATCATAATTGAATCAAATCTTTGACATGATAATTGTAATTGAATCGAATCTTTGACATGATAATCATAATCGAAACCGAATCTTTGACATGATAATTGTAATTGAATCGAATTTTTGACATGATGATCATAATTGCAGCAATTTGCAGATTTCAATTCCAAATTCCAAGGGCACTTGGTAGTGTAAGGCTTAGGGACTTGGCCCTGTGATCAGAAGGCCACTGATCACGGTTCTGGTTCTGTTACTGTGCCGGTACCCCAAGCACTGCTGACAGTGCACCACAACGAAATGGAGCCTCTGCTTTTGGTACCTTTACCGAGTACTTTTACCGATCCGGGACTCAAACCAGCAATCTTGCGATGACGGGGGCCAAGTCCCTAACCGTTACACCCCGGTCGACTTCTGGTAGATCAGACTGGCCTGAACAAACTCACAGAAGTACTCAATAAAGCTCACGTTGCCTTTCACCCGCTGCCGTCATCGTCACTCATCCGTCCTCGTGCCTTTCTTTCTGGTCTTTTACATGTGACCGGCTGCGTCCCTCCGTCTCTGGACCCTCACCCGCTCTAAACCTCGAAAGCTCTTCTCATAGTCACTGACACCCCGAGTAATGTGCGTGTGTTGTGTTATTTCTTATTGATGGACTTACAGTCAGCCACCTGCATCCCCCAGCACACAGGAGGCCATCCAGGGCATGTTGTCCATGGCCAACCTGCAGTCGTCCGACTCCGTCCTGCAGCCGACCTGGAACAGCGCTCAGCCCAAGAGCAACGCGCACGCCGGCGGCGCCGCTGCTGCCGCCAAGAAGCCCGCAGGGGGCGCCAACAACGCCGCCAACAACGCCGGAGCCGGCAACAGCAAACGGCAGGCCAAGAGGGTCCCCAAGAAGCCGAGGAAGAGCAGCAGCGTGGACAGCGACATGTTCGACGACGACCAGGACCACCTGGAGGCCTGCTTTAAAGACTCGGACTACGGTGAGGAAACGTCAGATTCGAAGTGTTGCTTCTAGAAACGCTCAGTTTTACTGTTTTCTGCAGAATTTCCAAAAAAGGGCTTTTTACGCTTCTGCACAAGCTCAACGTCTTGTCGAGCGAACGCCGTCGTGCCGTAGCGGCGAAACGGGAAAAGGACAAAAGCGTCCGTCTGTCTGTCCGTCTGTCCGTGAGCGAGGCCGTGCCGAGCCAATTAAGACGGTAATTGCGTTTTGATTGGAGCGAGGAGGTTTCTCATCTGGGGGCCCCCGTGACAGCCGCGCTCTGTTTATTGCGGGTCTTTGAGCGCCGTTCCAGCGAACTACTTATTCAGCTGCGCGCTCGCTGTGAAAAGCGTCCAAAAACAGCAGAGCCATTAGTAGCCTGTTAATAATCCATTAGCCGGCATTCTAAACTGTTGTTTTAAATGCTTTTTGATCTGATACGCTAATTAGTCATTACTAGCACGCAACGCTCGCAATCGGGATCGCACCGAGGGGGTGTGGAGGGGGAGCAGGGCAGATGGAGGTTTTTTCACCGGGCACGCAGACATTTTTTCCTTCACTGTAAACAGGAGATTTTTTGGAGGAGGGCAGGTCGCGATAATTGTTGGAAAATTGCGTGTTCTCTGGAGCTGCGGATCAAAGCGACTAGGTGCAGGAAGACGGAGAGAGAGAGAGAGAGAGAGTAGGGGTTTGGAACAGCTGTCCGGCATCTGTGCCACTATCAGATTGGAAAATTCGCTTGCGGCCCGCAGTTTGTGTAACGCAGACATGACGGGACTTAAGCGTATTTATATTAAAAATAATTATAGGAAGGTGGACTTGCAACAGCCCCAGAAGCAGATAGAGCCAGAGCTTTAAGAAAATAAGTCCAACATTCACTACAGCGTTCCAGTTCAGTCAAAAAATTCCCATTTGCAGACAAAAACGTATATTTTAGCTGCTAAATAACAAAAACAACCAGCGTTCCACTCACAATACAGCCGTTTACTCGATGTTTTCATTGTTTATTCCGAGACGCGAGTCCGTCGTGTTATTGTGTGGAACGTCGTCATGCCAAACGGCTCGTGCGGAACGCCGTCATGTCAAAAATGAGTCCAAAATGAGGTGTAGGCCAAAGTTAAAATGACTGATTTTGCGGCAGCTTTTCAAAAAACTGCAATGAAAGTTGCAGTGTTTTTAGGCGTTTAAGATTTTTCCCCTTTAAAATGATTCTTTTACGATAAATTAAAATGAAGGTATAAAAACCTTAATCATTGAGTTATTTTTGAGGTAAAATGTGAGGCGTTTTTATCACACACGTTTCCTGCGCCTTCTAACCGTACCAAGGAGGTGAGCTTTGCTGAAACGACAATGGTCAAAAATTGCGGAAAAATTGAATCCGTGGGGATTGGCTGAATTGACGGTAATAGTTGCGATCGCAGCATCGCGAAATTCTGGAGGGTCTGTTTTATACGTGTTCTTGAGAAATGAAATCAGAATGAATTTACAGTGTCAACCTTTACATTTTTATAATCCCAGCTGATCCTAAGGAAATTTCAGTATTTCAGTAATTTCGTTGCTTTGTTATCATGGACCTTAAACCCACGATGCCCAATGCAGACACTTTCTGTCATTAGAAGATGTCTCAGTTGCTCTGGAAAATGTTTTTCATCAGCTTCACTTGAGCTTAGCATCAAACGTGTTTAAATGTATATTTTGGGACGTGTTGTCTCCAGTCTACCCGTCGCTGGAGTCGGAGGAGGACAATCCCATCTTCAAATCCCGCTCCAAGAAGAGGAAAAGTTCAGACGACACTCCGTACAGTCCGACAGGTACAGATCCTGCTGAAATCCCGAGAGTGGAGACACAACCTTGTCTTCTTATACTGAAAAGATTTATATAAATTAGATGTGATTCCTATGACTTTTGGCTAAATAATGCAAGAAAACCATGACATCAAAAACACAAGCGCAGTACATGTAAAATGTATATATCATATACTGTATGTAATATTGTATATATTGACATTTTAAAAAGTCTGTCATTCTCTAAAGTCATGAACTAGTCCTTTAAGCTCTTTAAGTCCATAGAAGCAGGTCAGAGAGCGGTAAGAACAATTTCCTCATTAATATGGTGTCTCTATATTATGTGAATTTCATATCAAGTTCATATGCAGTAACAAACCAAATTATTGGAGACTTGTATGGCATTTATACAAACATAAAAATCCCATATCATTTTCATGTGGAAATTTTTGTACAAATGTGGCCGTGGTCAGATCCGGAAACTCACTGGATTGCAGAGAATGTCCAACTGCATGAATATGAGCCGCTCCTTATTTCTTCATATTTTGATTCAGACTTATTTAACTTTTATAACTGCTTTCGTTAAAAAATGTATAGTTTTCAGAAGTTCTATAAAATTATTTCAAAAATAAACCTTGTAGGATAATGTGAGCAGTGATTATGGGGGCAAGTGCTCTTGGAGAATAATAGGTTTGTTTAAATATGTGCTGTGTATTTGTTAAATAAACATATATATTTAACAAAAAGCAAATTGCAGTTTACACACTTCAACTATATAGTTTTTGTAATTTTTCATGTAATTTATCGTACCTGTATAACTATGTATGTGACCAGTAAAAATCTTGAATCCTGAATATATATTTATCTATATATATTTATGTATTTCCTATGGATTATTGAAGTTAAACACTGTTTTCAATCTCTGTGTGTGGTGCTGTTTTTGGTGTTTTCAGCGCGAGTGGGGCCCACCTTCCCCCGGCACGAGCGACCGGCGCGTGAGGGAGCGAGAGTGGCGTCGATAGAGACCGGCCTCGCCGCCGCCGCCGCCAAACTCTCACACCAGGTGCACATCACACGGCTGAAAAACACCCCAGTCTGCTTTCTGATCTTCAGCTTAAACTGCAGTCTCCCGTTATTTGAGTGTAGCGTTTCAAGAGATGTTGCTTGATGAACTTCGGCGGTTGTTTTATTTGGGCAAATGTAGGAAATATTAAACACTGATAAAAATAATAAAATAAAATAAAATAAAAAAAACATAAAAATCCGTTATATTCAAAATTCATATTTAATATAGTACAATTGTTAATATGTAAAACATTTTTATCTACCATCTGCTACTTTTGATAAACATATAATAATAA
>JAVGVS010000578.1:105000-204366 GCA_032718565.1 Distichodus sexfasciatus | reverse complement strand
TTAAGCATGGACATGAAACATTTTGTCTAATGGCCTCCTTTTTAAACACAAACACACACACCTTTCTCAAATGAGTGCACACACACACACACACACACACACACCAGTGCTACAACTGTGTGGTCTTGTGGGCCAGCTAACGATTGAAAATTAGGTCATATCTATATGAAGTTGTGGGGAGAAAAACAGCCGAAGGGCCCAGAGGCCTAAATGAGTGTGAAACTCCTTGGGGGGATTATTCACCCATATCCATGGCAACCCAGCCTCTCCCCCAGCCAAAATGTCTCAGCTGGTCATCTGGGAGCAGGTCATTAGCCCAACAATTATTCGGACTCTGGAAATGGATAGGTAATGACTAATCCCGGGCAGGGGAGTAGAATTTAATGCTTATGTGTCAGTTTATGCTTATATGTCACCAACCTGCTGTTTGAGCACTTGTAAGCTCATTTTGAGCTATAAGTCACAGAAAGCTGAAATTTAGACAGTAAGAAGGAATGGTCTGCATCTCGGCATACGGTAAAAATTGAAGTGATTGGCATAGGGGTGTCGCGTTAGCGAAAGCAAACATGTTTTTTGCTAACTGTGCAGCCTAGAGAGTAAATTCTTGCCAAACATCTTTCTAATTGGAGCTATGGACTTCCCATTTTGAGAATTTAAGCAAATTTACATAATACGATAAACAATTGGGATTTTGGGACTTCACAAAGGGGCGGCTAAAATCAGCAAATTTATTGCAGTGGGCGTGGTTTATTTCGCTTAAACAGCAGTATCTTTGGACTGCTTTGGCCCAGCTAGTATCAATGGAGTCCTGTTAAAGAATAAGGGGGGCACTATAAGTGCTAAATACTTCATTCTCAAACTGTAAGTCCAATTTTGCTTCATTTTGTATAAAGAATCAAATCTAATGTGACAGAGGAGGGAAATACACAAGGTTGCTATTTGAACAATAAGGGGCATTAAAATCATTCCATATATTTGGAAGAGCTTTTTTTGCAGTTTATTTTGACTTCTGACTCACTGACTCCTTTCTTTGACACTTAATGCATCAACTGCTTTTGGGCTAATTTTTGCGACGTTTGCTTGGACCCCGGTCATTGCTGCTTGTGGCTATATTTTCATTTTTATTTTTACTTTTTAGCTGAACTAAATATGAACTAAATATGTGGTTCATTTCAAATTTCGATCAATCAAGGTACATTTCACTGCGTGTTGTATTTGTGTAACAATGAATGTATGTAATAAGATACATTAATATTAATATTTGTATAACAATGAATGTATGTAATAAGATACATTAATAAGAATCTTGAAATCTTGAGAAATGAGCTTGAGAGAAGTGGAAATGTTTTTAATGGGTCATAATAGCAATAGTATATCAATTTACTTATACTATACAGTATACTTGCTGAAAAAATACACGAAAGTGATGGCAACACTGCTGTCATTATTGTGCTGTAAATTCACCATCACCTAGTAAATACTGTATAAATAAAGTGGAACATGTGACTGGTGATGAAGCTACTCCAGTTACACCAAAAGCTAACAGATGGGGTTGACATTTTTGTTTATTCTGGTCATCTCAACAGAAAGGATTTAAAAAGTCCTTTTTAAAAATGTCACAATGGTCTCGCCAATTTCTGCTCTACGAAAATGTGAACCGGTGTAGAAACAGCTTTTGTCATTATTCAGCCTGAGTGGAGGAGCTTTTACCCTCAGCAAGAAACTAAACAGGATTGGATTAATAATTAAAAATAGAAACAGGAAGTGATGTGAGAGATTTGCCCTTTCAAAGTAAACATGTGGTATCTTGATTGAAAAAATAAGTGGAATGATTACTCTGGGCATCGCCTGGGGCAGGATACCTCATTAAAAGCTGCCTCAGTGCTCAGGTTTCCATGCAAGAGATAGAGAGAGTGAGAGAGAGAGAGAGAGAGAGAGAGAGAGAGACGCTAGGCTCCATGGTTTGCTGCAGTGTTTAACCTTTTAAGATTCTGGCCATTTTTGAGCATTTGTCTGTCCCTTTATTATTGGTTTATATTATTTAAATACTACATGCTAGAAAAACGCCTTATATAATTCATATATTGTAAAATTTTTCTTTGAAGGCTCAGAGCTACTCATTTATTATGTGCAAATATTATATACTTCTATGACAGAAACTTTACCACAACTGCAGCGGCAATGGCAGAGACGGTAGAGCAGGACGTCAAGCAGTTGCAGTGGCATAAAGGGTAGAGCGGGACATTTGCAGTAGCAATGGTGGAGATGGTAGAATGGGACACCAAACAGTTGCAGTCGCAATGGCAGAATGGGTAGAGTAGGCCTCTAAGCAGTCGCAGCACCAATGGCAGAGATGGTAGAGCACGATGCCAAGCCGTTTTGGCATCAGTGGCGGAGATGGTAGAGCAGGATGCCAAGCAGTTGTAGTACCAATGGTGAAGACGGTAAAGCAGGATGCTGAACAGTTTTGGCGTCAATGGCGGAGATGGTAGAGCAGGATGCTGAACAGTTTTGGCATCAATGGCGGAGATGGTAGAGCAGGATGCTGAGCAGTTTTGGCGTCAATGGCGGGGATGGTAGAGCAGGATGCCGAGCTGTTTTGGCATAATCAGCAGGGATGGTAGAGCAGGAGGCTGAGCAGTTTTGGCGTCAATGGCAGACACGGTAGAGCAGGATGCCGAGCTGTTTCTGCAGCAATGGCGGAGATGGTAGAGCAAGACAACAAGCAGATGCAGCAGTAATGTTGGACATGGAAGAGCTGGGAGCCAAGCAGTTGCTCTCATAAGGTTAAAGTTAATGGTGGTATGCTAATTAACCAACAGAAACAAAGTCTTCATTTACTATTAAACCAGTTTCTCTTTATTGTGGACTTTCTAAACTTTTTACGTACTGCATACAGCCCTTAAAATGACGTACTGCAACTCTAGCGTGGAAACCAATATTCGTGGCAGAACGTTGTGTTCTCATCAGTGACTCAAGGCACTTTTCTTGTTTTCTTTAATCCTTTGACTTTCATCAAAGAGCAGACAAGCCAGTGGTTTGGCATTGGTGGTGTAATGGTATTTTCAACCCAGCAGGTGTTTCTGATTGATGATTGGTGTTGGAATGACATCACAGTGTGTTCTTAGCAACTGTGAGATGGGGTCGGAGGATGTGTCCACCTTGGCCAAAATGTAAAGACAGACGAACATAACAAAGTCAAATTTGAAAGGTAACAAGTGAAAAGGTCAGTAAGGCCATATTCACCTTCCTCCACTCCAAGATATTCTCTCCATTCCAACACAGAGATAATTCCCCCTGCTTTCCCCCCAAATTCTGGATAACAGTCATCTCCCCCTTCATCCTCGTCCTTCCTCAGGGCAAGCGGCATTGCCTTTGTTTGTTTCAGCGCCGTTCGAACGTTACCATCTGTTTACCATTTCGCTTTATTTCTCTCTCTCTTTCTCTCATTTGCCCTTCGTCTTGCAACACAAAAGACAAACATCATGGATTTGGATCCATCTGTTTCTGACTTTCCTCTCAACCGACTAATGTTTTGGTGCGTGGCGCTCGGCGAACTCCACCGCCCGGGGAAGAGATTAAAAGAAGTTTAACAATGCAACAAACCAAAGGGCTAGGTCAGTCTGATACTCTACTGACCACGGCACAAAAAACTTTATCAGGATGAGACGCTTCATGCATGGCAATGAATGGAATTTAATAAATCATGAATCATCTAGCGCTCATTTATCCGCCTGGGCAGCTGAGATTTTAAGCAGCTTTGTGATGGACCTCAAGCTTATTTTTATACTGAGTATAAGTCTTAATTTTTATTGCTTATTGAATCTTTTATTGATTTCCTTACCGTAATGCACAGCTTTGGTGGAGGCTAGACTTGCAAACTAGGTGTTTGCCCCATGATCAGAAGGTAGCAGGTTTGAATCCAGGGCCGGTAAAGTTACCACTGAGGTACTCATGAGCAAGGTACCGTCCCCAAGCACTGCTCCCTGGGCACTTGTTAGCTGCCCACTGCTCCTTCACGGATGGGTTCAATGCAGAGGTCACATTTGGTTGTGGTGCACTGTGTGCTGTGTGTTCACAATGACAAATAATCACTCACTTTCATGAGTGTAACAGTTAGAACGGTCACCATTTCAAGTCCAGGACCAGTAAAGATACCACTGCAGTACTCATGAGCAAGGTACCATCCCCAAACACTACACCCCTGACGCTGCCAAAAAAAAAAAGCCCACTTCCCCTTCACGGATTGGTCAAATGCAGGGGTCACATTTGGTTATGGTGCATGGTGTGCTGTGCTGTGATCACAATAACGGTTGGTCGATTATCGGATGCTGATATTAGTCATTTTGCCAATTATCGGTATCGGTGTTCAATTTTGGCCATCACTGATATAAAGCAATTACAAGGTGCGCTACTGTGGCTTCAGTGCCGTCTCTTCTCTCTGTGCTGTTTGCTCCCGGCTCGCTGCTTCATTTAATGTCCCACCCACAACAGGCTCTGATTGGTTGTATGTCACATGAGTAGAGGCCAGTCAACGCTGAAGCCTTGGTGTCACTCACACGAGTGTGGTGTGAAGCTCCGAGTAGGATAAAAGGTGAGAGGGGAGCTTCACCTGAGCTTGGTGTTTCTAAAATTCTAAATTTTGACAGATTTTCTTCTTTTTTGCATATCGTTTCAAAATATCCCATTAACTAACAACAATCGGTATCGATATCGTCCCTGAAAAACCAATACTGGACGACCTCCAGTTCACAGTGACAAATAAAACAGTGTATCTGGTGTTCCGTAGTATAAAAGGCAGTGAGTGGATAAAGGGCTTTAAGTGAGTGAAAGGGGAAAAGTAATATTTTTGAGATTGTACCTGGTGCATAAGTGAATACAGGCCGAACTCATGCTCTCGCTTAAATACGAAGTCGTAGAGTGCGGGAGAGAGAGAGAGAGAGAGAGAGATGCGAGCTTTCCATTACATGCCAACTTCTCTTTTTTACTAGTACTTAAGTTTGCTTCTCCTCATTCTTTCGCCTCAGGGCTTGACTCTGTCTCTCTTTCCCTCCCTCTCCCTCTCTCTCCAGTATTAGACTCCAATTAGAACAGGCTCCAATTAGAGGTCTCCCTCTCCCCTGGGCAAGGAGAGAGAGAAAGAGTAAAAGAGAGAGAGAGAGAGAGAGAGAGAGAGAGGGAGAGGGAAGGAAAGAAACGGAGGGAGGAAGGGAGGGAGGGAGGGGGGCACGAATGTGGAACCAAGAGAGAGAGACCGAGAAGTTGACAACATGCTGGCACAGCCAACGCAAACAAACTTATTTTGTTGATCTCGCCGGTTGCTATGCAGGCGTCTCCGGGGAGTCGACTCGACTAAGCTGCGAGATAAAACAAAATAAAGCAGCGCCGAAGCCCCCGGGCCGAAACATGAACTCGGCGGCGAACGCGAGGGCTCTGACACCGCCGAGCAAACGATGGGGGCCCTGAAAATGAAAAGGCCTCCAGGCGCTTTCCATTTAGCAGAGCAGAAAGCCAAGCTAAAGTCCTGCGAGCCAGGGTTCGGATCAGACTCCCGGCTGCAGCCGCGGAAAAAGACGGAGAGAGGAAAAAGAGAGAGAGAGAGAGTCCAAAGGTCTGCAGCATGGCCTGATGGGTATCTACTCTAGCTTGCGATGTGGAGCAATGTTAAACGCAGAGGTTTCATTGAAGTGTTAAAGTTGGAGCTGAAAGAAAATTGAGGCACAGAAAAAATTGAGGACAAAAACATAAAATTTAAAACAAGCAAATTCCTTAACTGTTAAAGGTAAGGTTCGCGTTTGGGTTAAGTTTAAAACAAGGGTAAGGCCGATGGTAAGATTAGGGTTTGTGGATAAGAATATCGTTTGTGTTAAGGTTAAAATTAGGCTTTGGGTTAAGTTTAAAATAAGGGTTAGGCTGACGGTAAGATTAGGCTTTGGGTTTAGTTTAAGATTAAGAACAGTGTTGGGAGGGTTACTTTTAAAATGTATTCCACTACAGATTACAGAATACATTCCCCAAAATGTAGTTTGTAACGTATTCCGTTAAGTTACGCAATGTGAGTAACGTATTCTGAATACTTTGGATTACTTAATATATTGTCATGCTTTTTACAACTACATGAATGTAGCAATCACATCCTGCAAATTCTTGTTAGTTTTTCTCTACCAATTGGCTGTTAAGCCCAAATCTCCCTGAATAGACAATATACTGTTGAGGAGCAAAGAAATTTCCAAGTAAGAAATGCATTCCTGCCCAGGCACTGCTGGCTCTGTTGTGCTGGCTCCGGGTCCATTGTGTAACTGACGCCACCAACATTAACAGGACGCTTACATTAGAGCCTCTTATTGTGTGTTTTGTTTGGGTTTCTGGCAATGCGTGGAATTACCAAAATTAGAGAGGAGACAGTCTAACATATGAAACAGGAAAGGACCGCCGTGTAATCCATTTATTTCAACAAAGTAACTGTATTCTAATTATCACGAATTTAAACGGTAACTGTAACGGAATACAGTTACTCATATTTTCTATTCTAAATACGTAACATGTACTCCGTTACTCCCCAACACTGATTAAGAATTTGTGTTAAGGTTAAGATTAGGATTTGGGATTAATTTAAAATTAGGGTAAAATTGGAGATTAAGTTTTGTGTTAAGATTAAGATTAGGGCTAAGATTTAGGTAAGATTAAAGAGTAATGGTTATGAAGTAAACTAAAAATAGACTGTAATTAACATTTTAAACATAAACATTTGAAAGTTTGGCCAAATTTAATTTAGACTGTGGTAATATTTTGCTTTTTTCTTTGTCTGAAAATTTACGTTTTTCCATCCACGTGAAAATTAAGAAGAATTAATTTGTGTCGTGTATGTTAATAAGGGAGGGCAAAGCCTTTTCTGAGGAGAGCAAATCGGCGAGTCGTGTGATCTGTCATGTGACTAAAAAATGGGAGGTGCTTTGCCTTTAAGAAGGTCACATATTGTATTTTAAAGCGATGTAATGCACGCTAGAATAGAAAGTTATAATAATGAAATAATTGCAAAAATGCGGATAAAACACACACATCAGTAGCTAGAAAGTGAAAACCAAAACATGAAATAGGATTGCTGCACTATAACGTCCACCTCAACGTTCATGTAGTGGGTTTAGAGTGAGATGGCTAGTGTGTGTGTGTGTGTGTGTGTGTGTTGTCTGGACTTGCTCTTGCTGTGAGGGCTTCTGGCACTCCCTCTGGTGCTGGGATCGGGTATTGGGTGTGTGATTGCCTCGACCCGCTCTGCCTCAGGGCTCAAGAGGAACACAAAACACACACACACACACACACACACACACACAGAAAGAGACAGGAAGGAGACAGAGCCTGACAATTTTATTTGTGTCTGCCAGCAAACATGTGCCAAAGTTGTCCTGAGTCAAAAAAACGGGTGTGGAGAAATGGTGAATAAATAAATAAATAAATAAATAATCTGATGTTGCTGTAAGATTAATAGCATTGACTCACCCTTTCTTGTAAAGTTATTCAGATTATGAATCAATAATCAATAATGAATCAGTAGATCCCAACAGTCTTGCATGCAATACAGCTTTTAAAATAATCAAATTATTAGACATTTCAAAAAGTAATATTTAAACTGAAAGTGAACTGCTAAAGCCAACAGCTTTTCGAGAAGAAAACTTACTTCAAGGATTAATGTTCAGATTAAAATTAAGATTAGGGCTAAGAGTGATATTAGGGTTAGGGTTAGAGTTCAGGTTAAGATTGATGTTAGTGTAAACTTCAAGATTAGGGATTTGTTTATTAATAAAATTGCAGTTAAGAGTTAAGGTTAAGATTAGGATTTAGGTTCAGTTTAAAATTGGGATAATACTGAAGGTAAGATTTGCGTTAGTGTTAAGGTTAAGATCAAAGTTTGTGTTAGGATTAGGATTAAGGATATTGTTAAGATTAAGGTTTGGGTTCAGTTTAAAATTAGGATAAGACTAAAGGTAAGATTAGTATTTGTGTTCAGGTTAAGATTAGGGTTTGTGTTTAGGTTTAAGATTAGGGTTTGTGTTTATGTTAAGATTAGGGTTTGTGTTTAGTTTAAGATTAAGGATTTGTGTTAAGGTTAAGATTAGGATTTGGGATTAGTTTAAAATTAGGGTAAAACTGGAGGTAAGAATAAGGTTTGTGTTAAGATTAAGATTAGGGCTAAGATTTAGGTAAGAATAAAGAGTAATGGTTATGCTTAATTGTAGCGGTAAAGTTTTAACTTAAGATTTGGGTTAGAGTAAAATGTAATCAGAGTTTTAGTTTTAGGAGGAGATTAGTTTGTGTTTAATGATAAAGTTGAAGTTAAAAATTGGGGTAAGACTGAAGGTAAGATTAAGGTTTGTGTTAAGATTAAGATTAGGGTTTGAGTTTAGTTTAAAAAAAGGCTAAGATTGGAAGTAAGATGGTTATGGTTAATTTTAGTGGTTTTAATAAAAGTTTTAATAAAAAATTGGGGTTAGGGTGAAATTGGGGTTTTAGTTATGACAAAAGGTAGGGTAAGAGCTAATGAAACTGGTGGTTCTCTTATTGTTTTATGGTTTCGATCGTTTATATACAGTTTATTAAGAATATATTTTCTGCCTAACATGAGCTGCTGAATTAAAGTGTAACATGCTCCAGCTGTCCTGGTAGGTTAAACATACCCACAGAGGTTTATGTTAGACTAAAAATGCTTAATCATTTTCATTTTCTGCTGATAATAGCTAAGACAACAAGAGAAATGAATTATTCCAAAAGTTCTTAAATGTTAACATATGTTCATTTGAGCTACATTGACCTATTACGTTTTTTTTTTTCCACTTGGAACGGAATTTTTAAACAATAATGTAGATGAAAAAGTTTAAGAACTCAAAACGTTTTAATTTTGTTGACATGAATGAAGAAACTGATATTCCCACCTCACCTTGTGACCAATTACGTTTCTCCTTCCAGCGCCACAAAAAAAACCTGCTTTTTATTCAGCCATAACTTGTGTGTTTCAGATCAAAGCTTGATTGCACGTTGCAAAAATGTATATCGTTTTTATCCCCCATTTTTCACTTTTAACAACCTCTGTTTCTAATCAGGAGTTTTTCTTTTTGCCTATTATTGTGTTTCTTTTCTTTGGCTAATTTGGAGTGGGAACCTTCCAGGCTCTCATGCCAGCGTTTCTACTCCTCTCTTTCTTTATGCTTCCCTTTGCATTCCATCATCTTCCTGCTATTGGAGAGAGAGAGAGAGAGAGAGAGAGAGGGGGAAGGCTCTTGTCTCGGGCTGTTATGCCCTGAAGCTGCTCAACGTCGCTTTTATTTCGAACATCACAGCACAATAGATACATGCCATTCTGGCAACTTTTTCACCCACGTTCAGCCCCAATTTACATACAGATAACAAAGTTTGCAAAGACTGTTGATGCAACTGATCAAAGAACATCCACTTTTTTTTATTTTTTTCCTTATGAGTACAGAAGGGCTGGTTGACGGGTAAAGCTGTCTGCTGCTTCTTCCCTGCGAGTGTGTGTAGGAATGTGTGTGTGTGTGTGCTGATATGGTGATATGCTGATAATAAAAGAGTGCTCAAGTGTCGTTTTTGGGCCTACAGGCCTGGAAGAACCTTCAGGCATCAGAAAAACTGTGATATCCTGTTTACACCTGGTATTAAAATCAGAACTGTACCTGCATACGAGATGCTGATTCCACACAGCGCACGACATCACACTCAGCCAAGCGCAGATGATGGCGGCTCGGTGGGATAAATGTTTGTCTGTTCCAAATTTCCCTCATCATACTCAAAATGGGACATCTGGGGTCAACAATCGAGTCGTTATTCGGGAAATGATGTTAATGAAAATGGATCTAATCGAGAAATCATTTAAACTTGGACGTTAATCCTGTATATTCAATAAGATCAAATTCCCTTTTTTGTCTGTAAAGCAATTTAAGATAAAACAGTCCATGTTTTTAAAGTGATAATTTGGTGAACAGTTTAAAGACAAAACTTGCCATTGTCCACATGAAGTGATTTATTGCAACGTAGTGAAAAAATGACATTAAATTTGAGTTTAAAATTAGAGTTAAGGTGAAATTATGACTAGCATTCAGATTAAGGATTATGTTCAGGGTAAATTTAGGATTCAGGTTAAAATTAGTGTAAAAATCAAGGTTATAATTAGGATTAAAACAGTGGTTAAGATTAGGGTGGATTTAATGTTAAAATTAAGATTATCACTAACAAGATTAGGGATTCTTTTCGGGGTAAGATTAAGATTCAGGTTAAAATACGGGTAAAAGTTAAGATTAGGATTAAAGTAGTGGTTTAGTTTTAGGGTTAGAGTTCAGCGATTAGGGATTATGTTCAGGGTAAAGTTACAATTTAGGTTAAAATTAGGATAAAAATGAAGATTAGGATTAAAATAATGGTTAAGATTAGGGTTGGAGTTAAAGTTTAAATTAAGATTAGCGCTAACATTAGATTAGGGATTATGTTCAGGGTAAGGTTAGGATCCATGCTAAAAGTAGTGTTAGAGATATGGTTAAGTTTAGGGTAAGAGTTTAGATTAAGATTAGGATTAAGGTTAAGGGTATGTTAGGGTTCAGATTCAAGTTAACATTAGAATAGGGTCTACTCTGAGATCAGTGATTGGGTTCAGGTTAAGGTTAAGGTTTAGGTTTAAATTCGGCCTAGAGTTAAAGTTAAGAGTAGGGTTACAATTTAGGTAGGATTAGGGGATTATGAATAAGGTTATATTTAATGGTGAAGTTTGCGTTAAAGACTTTGGTTGGTCTAAAATTAGGGCCACGGTTATGGCACAGATTGGGGATTAGGGCTAACGTGAAGATTAACAGTTAGATTTTAATCAAAAATTTTTTTGAATAAGATTAAGATTAAGATAAAGATTAAGGTATAGTTTAATCGTGAAGTTACCGTTAAATGTTGACTATTAACTGGAGGAGTTTACAGGATTCTGGGATGTCGCTTCCAGGTTTGGGCATGTTAGACCTGGGGGGTCATTTGCATCCCCCTACGGCGTGTCGGTGTCGGTGGGACGTTCTCCTTCCTCTCTCCCACCTACTTCTAATCTGGATGGCATTACAGCAAGGTGGAGTTACGTGGAGAATGTAGTACGGGCAGCCGTGTGAGGACTAGGAGGAGGAGGAGGAGGAGGAGGAGGAAGCAGCGGCCCGTAGGATAATTCGATCAGCCGGCGGCAGCGCTTTCCCACGATTCCTCTCTTTCCTCCCACTCTCTCTGCCATTGTGCTCACTGCCTCTCTGGCCATTATGGAGCGGTTTCGATATTGGGCGTGCTCCGAGGCCTGAGCGCAGGCGGGAAGCCCAAATTTATCTCCGTTTCGGAACGGAAGGACAGTCTTCTGTATGAGTTTAATGCTTTTCACACATATTGAAATGCAAGTGTGTAGTTTGTCAAGTCAGCCAGGACGTGTCAAAACCACTTATGAAAATACAAACTTTTCCTGTCCGTCACCAACCTGCCCTTTGAGACTTAGAGTAAGGCGTAGAGTATTTGTCCGTTTAGGATCATATGTCACAAATCTGCCATTTCATTATTACAGTTTTTACCATAATATACACGTTGAGTTGCTGTTTAAATTGTTAATCCATAAGCCTATATATTGTTTATTTTCACTCAATACTTTTTGTTTCTCATTGAAGTTAATCTAAACACTTCTTTGGAATCCATTTGGATATAAAATAAAATAATTGAATCATGCATTTTATTTTATTTTTTACTCTCATGAGTGTTAGGACTGTTCACGACACAATTTTATGTATAATTGTGTATGTGACCAAAAACAGAATCTTGAATCATATAGAAAAGCATTTACATGAAGTTCAGCGTGAAATCTCCACCTCGGAACAGCAGGACGGTCTTCGTAAGGCCAGAGTTTCATGCATTTTTACAGATTTAAGTGCAGGCAGAAAAAAAAACTTCACTTTCTTGCCAATTACCGCAGGCCCAGCAGCGCTTAATTGGCTGCTGCTCTGGACGTTGCACACTCAGACCTGCCCGACCGACTCCGAGCGAGTGCAGGCAGTTGAGGGAAAAATCCGCCGTTGATCTCGTCGGAGAGGCGAGTAAAAAACGAGGTTGCTTTTTAACAGCACTTCGCCTTTCCTCCCGCCAGCTGTAGGCCTCGAGATCAGACGAGCGGGGCCTCGAGATCAGACTCGACGAGAAAATGGAAGAGAAGCCGTCGAACGTGTGACGCGTAGCAAAGGGACGCTGTCGTCGCAACATTTCGTGACGCGACGCAGCCTGACAGCTTGCTCGAAGCTCCAGGACGGTGTCACGCTTTCTATATCCCCCTCCTTTTTTTCCCTCTCTTCGCTCCAGTCTCTCTTTTTTCCATGACAATCGAGAACAATCCCAACTCTTGGAGATGGATTCAGTTGTTCTAATGCGAGGCCCCGGAGGCACAACGTTCAAACAGATTGAAAGAAAAACATGTCAGAGCTCAGGGTTCACTGTTTGCAGTTTTTCTTTTTGTGTGTGTGCGCGCTCGCTGTCATTCTTTTGGCCAGTGAGCTAAAAAAGAGAACGGAGGGGAGGATGAAGGCACTGATCTTGAGGCAATATTGCCATCTGCTGGCATTCAATAAAAAGTATGCCTGCAGTTATGTCTAATGCAGAGAAATTGTGTTGCCCTGAATGGGAAAATCAAGCTCAAAATTGAACTCGGAATAAATGCAGTGGTGCTATAGCGCAAAAGTCTGATTATGTTCCACAGAAGGCATGACGGCTCAAGAAGAACTGTCTTAAACATCAGCTATTTAAACCAAAGTGGCAAAAGTTTGACACAAACCTAGAAGGGAAGCAACCAGCCAACATTAATAACGGCTGCATTTTCCCTTTTTTCCAAATCGCATTTGGAACGAGAAGATGCTTCAAAGGAAGTCTGGGTTTGACCAGGCATTTGTCATTGTGAACACACCACAGCACAGCACACAGTGCACCACAACAAAATCTAACCTCTGCATTGGACCCATCCGTGAAGAAGAAGTGTGCAGCTGCCATGGCCAGCGCCCAGGGAGCGGTTGCGGATGAATACCCAAAGCCACCGATACCCGATCCACATATCGGATCGGTGCCATCTCTAGTGCCTTGGTCAGAAATTGGTGTTTTCTGTAGGTAGTGGCAGTTTGTGTCATAACGATTGGGCATTCACCCTGTGATCAAAAGGTCGCCGGTTTGAATTCCAGGCCGGTAAAGTTACCACTGAGGTACTCATGAACAAGGTACCGTCCCCAAGCACTGCTCCCCAGGCGCTGCCCATGTCAGCTGCCCACTGCTCCTTCACGGATGGGGTCAAATGCAGATTTCACATTTCATTGTTGTGCGCTGTGGTGTGTTCACAATGACAAATAATCACTCACCTTCACTTTCAGCTACTTTATGATTGGTGTTGAATTGGCAGACGTGGCATCTGATAGGCTACCGCACCTACACGGCACTAGGGCTGCAACTAACGACTATTTTGATAGTCGACTAGTCATCGACTATTAAAACGATTAGTCGACTAATTGGATTATAAATTGCATAATTATAAAATGGCTCCGATTTAGCTACCAGCTTTTACATTTAGTATGAGGTTATTTAAATTTTGTGGTAAATAATAAAGACAAGAAAGATAGTTCCAAACCCTCCCCTTTCAAACCACAGGTGTAGAAATCTCACTCGAGCAAAAAAGCCGCTCGTCGGTAATCTACTTTGTGCGCGAGGATATTTAACACATCGAGAGGAAAAAGACATTCGAGAGAGGATAAATACAGTTTGCGTGCAATATTATCACAACCGCGCACTCCATTCTTAATTTTGTGCTCTCGAGTTTCACATTTGCGCTCGCGACTTTGAAATTTACGCCCGCAAAATTTTTGCAGCAAGCCATTTTCCACGCTCTAGTTTTGGCGTTGATGTGACGCCACGCCATTCGTCGGTGACTATTTTTATTGTCGACTTTTGTCAACAACGTCGAACAATCGTTGCACCCCTACACGGCACAATGCATCACAGTGCGCTCGTGGCAGCTGTGAGACGGAGTTGGAGGAAGGAGTCCACCTTGGCCCAGAAGTCCAAATTCAAAACTCTCTACCTCCAAACGTTACTGAGACATTGCGATTTGACATGCCGTTGTTTTATGTAGTTACATCTTCCCTGCAGCTTGTAGCGTAACTAACTTCTACATCCCTTTTGCTCTTTGCCTATAGATTCATCTCACTTTCCCAAACCCTCACACAGGCTGCCACACCATCACCCTTATCCGCGAGCGTCTTTAGCCTACACACTCAAACCCAAACACACTTATACAGTTGTTCACTTGATCTGAGGCTCGTCTTTGTGTTTATTCCTCTTCTCGGCAGCCCACACAGTGTTTCAGCTCCACGTTTGGCACGGCCATCTCCCTGGGCGTCCTTCATCAGTGACCCCCCCGAAGCTGGGCTCGGTTATTTTCTGCATTAATGACGCTGCCGCTGCCGTCTCTCCGTGACGGGAGATGAGCTGTGTCTCGCGGCATATCAATACCGATTACGAGCGACGACAGCGTCTCCCCTTCGGCACGGCAAATCTCAAACCTCTGATCGTAATATTCTCGTCGTCTATCGACGAGATGGGCTAGATATTGGCTAAGCTCTGTTTCCAAAAGATTAGGCTACTCACTGGAAAATCATAAGTGCTTTACACACTGTTTTCTCTTTGCTCGTTTGGTCTCGCCCTCTTCATTGAACGGAGCACGTTGTGAGGGAAGTTAAATATAAAATTGTGTAATAAATCCAAAATTGCAAATTGCAATTAATTTGCTTCAAGTCAGTATAAAGGGCTTTTCTTGGTTCATACATTGATTCTGTTGTTTGGCACCAGACAAGGGCGAACGTCGTTAATGAGTAGCCCAACGTTGATGGAACATGCATGGATGCAGCATGTGATGCAACCTCGTGTCAGAATCATCAGAGAAATGCCTCAAGGCCCAACGTATGAAGAAACTGGCTAAGAATGTTTAAAGACATGATATTCTGACATCTATACTAACTGTACCCTTTTGCTTTTATAGGATTGTTTTAATGAGCGTGGGGTTGGTCTGTCAAATAAGGATTTGTTTTAAAAATAAGAAAGCATAATATGTTGCTTGATAGAAGAAAGAATTATCACACTCAAGGCCTCAAAAGAATTCAACAAAATCTGCAAATGTCTTTTAATTTAGAACAAAATGTGCCTACTAGAAAGTAATATTTCATTTCAGAATCTTCACTGGATCATTTAAAATGGCTCCTTATTAAATTCAACTGTTAAATTCTTTGCATTAAACAACGCACAATCGATCCTTTATGAGCATTTCCACACATTTATTTAAATACACAATATAATACACTACATGGTGTACACCAGGGTTCTGTTCTTGGGCCTCTTTTGCTGTAGTTATATAGCACCAGATGGACAAATAACCAGATTATCAACATAAAGTAGAGCTAAATATACAATACACACTTATACAGTTAGGCCCAGAAATATTTGGACAGTGACACAAGCATTGTCATTTTAGCTATTTACCAAAAGATATTCAAGATACAGTTATAAAATCAATATGGGCTTAAAATGCAGACCCTCAACTTTTATTCCATCGTTAATCCATCATCAATTAAGCAGGTAAAAGATTTGGAGTTGATTCCAGGTGTGGCATTTGCATTTGGAAGCTGCTGCTTTGAACCCACAACATGCGGTCAAAGGAGCTCTCAATGGAAGTGAAACAGAGCGACCTTTGGCCAAAAAAAAGAAGAAATCCATCAGAGAGAGAGCGGAAATGTTAGTTATGGCCAAATCAACAGTTTGGTACATCCTGAGGAAAAAGGAGCACACTGGTCAGCTCGGGAACTCAAAAAGGCCTGGATGTCCAAGGAAGACAACAGTGGTGGATGATCGCAGGATCCTTTCCATGGTGAAGAAAAAGCCCTTCACAACATCCACCCAAGTGAAGAACACTCTCCAGGAAGTAGGTGTGTCAATATCTAAGTCTACCATAAAGAGAAGACTTCATGAGAGTAAATACAGAAGGTTCACCACAAGGTGCAAACCATTAATCAACCTCAAAAACAGAAAGACCAGATTAGACTTTGCCAAAAATCGTCTAAAGAAGACAGCCCAGTTCTGGAACAGCATTCTTTGGACAGATAAAACTAAGATCAACCTGTACCAGAATGATGAGAATAAGAAAGTATGGTGGAGGCTTGGAACGGCTCGTGATCCAAAGCACACCACATCTTCTGTAAAACAGGGTGTAGGCAATATGATGGCATGGGCATGCGTGACTTCCAATGGCACTGGGTCACCGGTGTTTATTGATGATGTGACAGAAGACAGAAGCAGCCGGATGAATTCTGCAGTGTATAGGGATATACTTTCCGCTCAAATTCAGCCAAATGCAACAAAGTTGATTGGACAGCGCTTTACAGTACAGATGGACAATGACCCAAAACATACTGCGAAAGCAACCCAGGGGTTTTTAAGGCAAAAAAGTGGAATATTCTGCAATGGCCGAGTCAATCACCAGATCTCAACCCGATGGAGCACGCATTCCACTCGCTTAAGACAAAACTAAAGGCAGAAAGACCCACAAACAAGCAACAACTGAAGACAGCTGCAGTAAAGGCCTGGCAAAGCATCACAAAGGAGGAAACATGGCGTTTGGTGATGTCTATGGTTCCAGACTTCAGGCAGTTATTGCCTGCAAAGGATTCTCAACAAATTATTAAAAATTTTATTTATGGTAATGTTAATTTGTCCAATCACTTTTGAGCCCCTGAAATGAGGAGACTTTGTAGAAAAATGGTTGCAATTCCTAAACGTTTCATAGCATATTTTTGTTCAACCCCTTGCATTAAACCTGAAAGTCTGCACTTCAATTGCATCTGTTGTTTCATTTCAAATCCAATGTGGTGGCATGCAGCGGCCAAATCTTGAAAATTGTGTCACTGTCCAAATATTTCTGGGCCTAACTGTAGATCTTTGTAGCACCCCAGTAAACAGGGAACATCCCCTATAAAGAAATATTCTTTAAGCTTTGAGATTTATTACTTCTTTTTGTAGTTAAAATATATAATAAATAAAATAAAAATTTAAAACACATCTTCAGAATGTTTACTAAACCCAGGACGATCTTGGAACGTTCTGACAGAATGTAATGGGAACCCTACACAATTACGTTTAAACAGCATTCGGAAAGGACCATTAAGGGACATCCTGAGGACGTTTTTCTTGGTTTTCTGCGTTCAGTGCTGTAACACAATAAATATCCTAGAAAAATTGTTGTTATAAAATACAGAAGTGAGAAACTGTCCATTTTCTAATGCTAGTTTCAAATGTTTTAAGCATATTCTTATTTACCCTTGTCTTAGTGTATGTTGGGGTACCTGATGGGTTTTTTTTTTTTTCATTTTAAGGTAAATTTTAAGTTTGTAAAGCTATTGGTGTTGTAGGAAATCCTCTCAGATTATTTTTGCTGCCCATTTTTATTATTTTAATATAAACATTTTGGCAAGCGTATTAAACTGCATTAGACCTTTAACCTAAATGGACTTTGGAATATATTCCTCTTATATCTAAGTAGATGACCAATTGCTTAAACACTGTTGTATGTTTTACAATTTAGTTCAAAATGCATCTGTAATTCATATGCATTATTGCAAAAGGGACATTAACATCTGGCTTGTACATCCCAATTTTATTCGTATTTAATTATGTAGGCAATTAAATTTCTATCTGCAACTTATAGCGCAGCTAACAACATTAAACAGGTAGCTTGCCTGTTACTTTGCTCTACACTTTCTATTCATAAAATCACTATTTGAGCACTTTCTATCCATTAAAAAGATTAATTTCTTCATTCAAATTTCAGTTTAAAAAATATATTTTTCCGTCAGACTGAGAGAAACTTGGCACCACGTGACTAAATCCCCGCCATCTTCAAATCTGCCCTCAGCGCCGCGAACCGAGTCAACCTCATCACCGGAGCTGTGACCTCCGCACCGAGAACAACATTAAAAAAATAATACACACCACCGCCCTCATAATTTCCTAACATATTCGAAGTCATATTATCATATAGTATTAGTCTAGGTGACGTCGTAAGCCGTCCCTCGTCATAACTATCAACTTTTCGGTACAGCTCCAGCTAAATTTAGTGCGTAGTTTTTATTCCCCGAGTGCTGTCTGCAATTTCTTGTGGCTGCTCACGTCTAAGTGAGGAACAAACCAACTTCTCAAGGGTGAGAAATAAGATTCCACCCACTATGCAAGTGCGTGGTTTTGGAATAAAAATGCACCTTGTTCTTATATAAACATTTTTAAACAACACTGTGCCGAATCGAACCCTCTCAATGTATGCCATTCTTCATTTTCTCCCCCAATATACATAAAACAACACCCCGTCTCCCCCTACACTGGCCGAGAAGATGAACATTCCAGTCTGTGTTGACCCGCTAAGGCTCAGTGTAAATTCAAAATGTCTCCCTATTCCCTAGGTAGGGCCCTACATTTCACGCCCTTGGTTGCGCCACACGTAAATAAAAATAGAAGAATTGTTATTTAATAAGCTTGTGTCATGTTCGGAGAAATATAATGTATGAAACAGAGTCCTACTTCACTTATAACCTACTACATCGGTAGCGAAAATTGCGTTTATGTAGAGCACTATCCAGGGATTAGGAAGCGATTTTGCACGTCAGGGGGTGCGTCCTAACCAGCGTACTACATACTATTCGATTGGGCGAAAAACAGCAGGTGGCGCGCTATTTCTACCCACTACTTAGTAGGCTAGTATGTGATTTAGAACGTAGCCTCGTTAACGCCGAGTGTCTGATTGTATGCCGTAGCCAGACTTTAATCGGCGGTTTTTCTCTCACTTCAGAACGCTTTCACCATGTCGGTGGCTTTTGCGCCTCACAGGCAACGCGCCAAGGGCGATATTACCCCCGCGGGGATACAAAAGGTAACCAAATTATCCTCACAAAACGCGACGCTAAATAGCCGCTCGCTAAGGCGCATTCTGACTGCGCTTGTTAGCTAGCTAGCGGTAACGTTAGCTCGGATGCTAAGTGTTAAGTCTGGTCGAACGGGTGAGCAGGATCCCGCCAAAAAGCGCACACCAGAAAACTGCTAGTTTTCGACACAAATGAACCAAACCTGTGTAAAAACGTTGGAATTTAATCCGCACTTCGCTCACAGACGGGCTACTCTCCCTCACAAGAAGCCCGAGGGTTAGCTAGCGTTAGCTGTTGCCTTTGTTGGTCAGTTAGTTACACAAAATCGAGCAGAAAGTACAGAGTTGCTCGTCGGAGCTGCGACTAAAAAAAATAGCACGTACTTTGGGTATAAATGTTGTTTACTGTTGAGTTTTTAAGCAGATCGAGCTGCTCATTATTGTAACACGGTACAGTAATGGTGGATGTAACTCGCCGTGTGTGTGTGTTCTCAGCTCTGTGGGGCTCACGTTGGTCTGCTTGATTGTTTTTGTGTGTGTTCGTCGCTTGTTTGTGTAAAATCCAAGATTATACGTTTGTCACATACAAGTTTAACAGTTAAATGTAACCTGATTCTGTCCTAGGAGTGTTAAAATTGTGCGTGTGTGTGTGTTAATACAACATGTGTGTGGAGGGTAGGTGTGTGCTTTAGTCTGTGTGTGTTTGTGTATGTACTTTAAGGGTAGGTGTGTGTGTTTGGAGGGTAGGGGTGTGTGTGTGTGGAGGGTGAGGGGGTTTGTGTGTGTGTGGAGGGTAGGGGTGTGTGTGTGTGTGTGGAGGGTAGGGGTGCGTGTGTGTGTGTGTTTAGAGGGTAGGGGTGTGGGGTTTGGAGGGTAGGGGTGTGTGTGTTTGGAGGGGTAGGGGTGGGGGTGTGTGTGTGTTTGAGTGGGTAGGGGTGGGGTGTGTGTGTGTGTTTGGAGGGTAGGGGTGGGGGTGTGTGTGTGTGTTTGGAGGGTAGGGGTGGGGGTGTGTGTGTGTTTGGGAGGGGTGTGTGTGTGTGTTTGAGGGGTGTGTGTGTGTGTGTGTGTTTGAGGTGGGGTGTGTGTGTGTGTTTGGAGGGGTGTGTGTGTGTGTGTTTAGAGGGGTAGAGGGGTGTGTGTGTTTAGGAGGTAGGGGTGGGGTGTTTAGAGGTAGGTGTGTTTAGAGGGTAGGTGGGTGTGTGTTTAGAGGGTAGGGGTGCGGTGTGTGTGTTTAGAGGGTGCGGTGTGTGTGTTGAGAGGGTGTGTGTGTGTTTGGAGAGGGTGTGTGTGTGTGTGTGTTTTAGAGGGTAGGGGGAAATAGAGGGGGGTGGGGTGTTTAGAGGGTAGAGGGGTGTGTGTGTGTGTTTGGAGTGGTAGAGGGGTGTGGGGTGTGTTTGAGGTAGAGGGTGTGGGTAAGCTTGGAGGGTAGGGGGTGTGTGTGTGTGTGTGTTTGGAGGGGTGTGTGTGTGTTGGAGGGTAGGGGTGTGTGTGTTGAGTGTAGGGTGTGTGTGTGTGTGTTTGAGGAAGGGGTGTGTGTGTGTGTGTGTGTGTGTGTTTGGAGGAAGGGGGTATGTGTGTGTGTGTGTGTGTGTGTGTTTGAGGGTAGGGGTGGGGGGTGTTTGAGGGTAGGGGTGGGGTGTGTGTTTGGAGGGTAGGGTGGGGGTAAGCTGTATAGTGGTGTGTGTGTGTGTGAGGGAAGGGGTGTGTGTGTGTGTGTGTGTGTGTGTTTGAGGGAGGGGTGTGTGTGTGTGTGAGGTGTGTGTTGTGTGTGTGTTTGAGGGTAGGGGGTGTGTGTTTGAGGGGTAGGGGTGGGTGTGTGTGGGGAGGGTGAGGCAGGGGTGGGGAGGGTGAGGTGTGTGTGGGAGGGTGGGAGGGTGGGGCGGGGGAGGGTAGGGTGTGTGTGTGTGTGTGTGTGTGTGTGTGGGAGGTGTGTGTGTGAGGTGTGTGTGTGTGTGTGTGTGATGTGTGTGTGGAGGTGTGTGTGTGTGTGTGTGTGTGAGGGGGTGTGTGTGTGTGGGAGGGTGGGGGGTGTGTGTGTGGGAGGGGGGGAGGGGGGGTGGGTGTGTGGGAGGGGGTGTGTGTGTGGAGGGGGGGAGGGGGGAGGTGGGAGGGGTGTGGGAGGGTGGGGGTGGAGGGGGGAGGGGAGGTGTGTGGAGGTGAGGGGGAGGTAGGGGTGTGTGTGTGTGGAGGGGTGTGAGGTGGAGGGGGGTGTGTGTGAGGCGGGGGGGAAGGGGTGTGTGTGTGTGGGAGTATAGGGGTGTGTGTTTTGAGGGTGTGTGTGTGTGTGTCTGTGTTTCTGAGGGTGTGTGTGTGTGTGTCTGTGTTTGAGGGTAGGTGTGTGTGTGTGTATTAGTTCATGTGTTTGAATGTGTGGAGTGGTAGGGGTGTGTATGTTTAGGTAGGGTGTGTGTGTGTGGAGGGTAGGTGTGTGTTTGAGTATGTGTGGAGAGTAGAGGTATGTGTGTGTTTGTATCTGTTTAGAGGGTAGATGTGTGTTTGAGCGTGTGTGGTGAGTAGGTGTGTGGTTGTGTCTGTGTGTGGAGGGTAGGAATGTGAGTGAGTTTGTCGGATAGGTGTGTGTATTTAAGTGTCTGTATTCTTGCGGAGTGTACTAGTGTGTGTGTGTGTAGTGGTTGATGTTTGGGCGTTATTGACCTACGTGGCTTCACTGCTTCCTGTCTTGTTATTTAGACCTAATTGTCAATTATTGCAATATTATATTTTACAGCCCATATTTATAATCTAATCCCTATGTAAATGTGGTCTGTAGCATTGCTGCAGCCTTTATACACATCTACAGACTTTCATTTAGAGCTGAAATGATGGGTGTATGTCGGGTGAAGAACTGAGCATCTTTAAACAGATGAGAGTTCATTCTGAGAAGATTAGAGAAGAGTTCAGTGTATGAAATTGGTTGATTTATTTACTAATCTCAGCTTGTCTTTCTTCACCAGTTACTTGATGAGAACAATCAGCTGATTCAGTGCATCATGGACTTCCAAAGCAAAGGAAAAACAGCAGAATGCTCACAGTAAGTCTCCCTTTTAACACCTTCCTGCTGGTAAATAAATGGCATGTTGAAGTATGTAAAAATTCTGCAACACATGATTTGTTGTGACGTGCTGTTTTAAGAGTGTTTTTCATGTGCTCTCTTCTGCCCCGAACAGTTACCAGCAAATGCTCCACAGAAACTTGGTCTATTTGGCCACAATAGCAGACTCCAATCAGAACATGCAGTCTCTGCTCCCCGCGGTGAGTACTGGCTTCTCTCTCTGCTTGTGTATTTAAAAGGGAGTCTTTACAACGCTGGCGCCATATTTGGGAAGCAGAACGGGCTCTCTAAGTACAGTGAAGCGCAGCAGAGCACAGCTCCACACCGCAAGACCGTGTGTGTGTGAGAGAGACTCGACTGCAGGATGACTGCCGTTTGTCTTTAATCTCAGCTTTAATAGTGTTTAACAACTTTCTCAGCATCTCTCTGCTGTGTGCAGTTCGTGCACATACACATTTTTATTCATCAGAATAAACTAGACACGTGTTTGTGCTAAACAACAAGAAACCACTTCTAGTATTTATTAGTAGTTTAGTGCTTTGTCATATTCCAAAAGAAACAATGATTTTGACAAAATATGTTCAGTTTGATTTCAAATCATTTTAAAATTCACTTTTTTTCTTCTGTCTTTCCCTCTTTTTCTCTCTCTCTCTCTTCCCTCTCTTTCTCTCTTTTCCTTCTCTCTTTCCTCCCTCTCGTCTCTCTCTTTCCCGCTCTCTCTCCCTCTCTCCTGTCTGTCGCTCGCTCTCTGTCTCTCCCTCTCTCCTCCACAGCCTCCCACCCAGAACATGTCCATGTCAGGAGGTATGAATCAGAGCGGTCCTCCTCCTCCTCCTCAGCCGGCTCACGGCCACAACCTGCCGTCAGACGCTCCCCCGGCTGCACACATGCAGAACCAAATGAACGGCCAGATGCCCGGTAAGACGGAGAGACGCATCGCCTCGTCTCGCCTCCCAGTCGCCTAGCAACGCTGCAGCCTCCCCACCGGAGTAGCGCTGGGAAATGACGCGTGCCGCTGTGCCAGGGCTGCGTTCGACGTGACGTTAGAATCCAAGCCGCGTGTAACGCAGACGTGACACTCCAGTTGGAGTTTGGTCAAGCTGCTGATAAGGCTTTTGTGGATGTATTTTTGTTCCTTATACTTTTTCGAATGTATATTTACAAACCAGTTTGCATTCATCCACCAATCTGTGGAGGTTTTGTTTCAGTTTCCGTGTCACAGTTTGTTTACGTCAGTGCAGCGTCCCCCGAATCCATTCATGAAATGCGAGCATGTTTTATAAACGATTCTCCTGAATAGATTCGATTCAGACATTGAATCATCGCCCATTGAATCAATCTAGTATCGTGTGGTGATGAAACCTGATGCACACTCCTAGCCTTTAGGCACAAAACCCACATGTTCTACTGGAACCAAACAATACAGATACTGCAGAGTAAGCTGTACTATTAGGCTGATGTGTGCTTGTGAGTTCTCTGGTTAGTCAGAATGTCAGCAAATATTACTAGCAATGTCTCTTGCCTAATCTAATAATTTTTTCCCCGCCTCTTCAGGACCCAACCACATGTCAATGCAAGGCCCCGGGCCCAACCAACCTCCCAACATGCCGAGCGGCTCCATGAACATACCTCCCAACAGCCACGGCTCCATGGCGGCCTACAACCACGCCGTTCCCTCCTCCCAGGGCATGCCAAGCCAGGGCCAGATCAACATGAGCCAGGGCCAGCCCATGGGCAATTACGGCCCCAGACCCAGCATGAACATGCAGCCCAACCAAGGTACCGCAGCCCTCCTGCCTCGTTTACCTCCCGAAAGTCTGCAGTTGAAAGTGTCTTATACTCATTTGAAACAAGATTATTTTGTCCCCCTTTATAATGATTCTTTAACAATTAATTAAAATGAAGGGATCAAAACCACTATTTTTATTAACCGTTAATCAGTTATTTTTGAAGGTAAATGTGAGGCGTTTTTATCACACACGTTTCCTGCGTCTTCTAAAAAGTAACAAGGAAGTGAGTTCGCAGACGTATGGCTCAGCGTTTTGCGGGAAGCGACATTGGTCAAAAACTGCGGAAAAGTTGCAGTAGTTGGTCAGAATTGGACGGTAGTCATACATTTGCAGGAATTGGCTGCGATCGCAACATCGAGAAATCCTGGAGGGTCTGATTATCAGTGAATCATGAGGGCAAAATCAGACCAACTCATTAATTGCAATCAATTACTTTGCAAAAGTGTTCAATTTATTTAGATATTGATTTGAGGTCGTTTTGCTCAGCCCTAAATTGGGAGGCATCATTGGTGTTTTGTGGGAATATTTCTTTATATATCGGGGTGATCTTGACCTGAGCATTCTATTTCGGGAACAGATCGTTATAGGCTTGTTGTGGGAATGTAAATCGTTCATCAAAACGCTCAGAAGTTTAGTGTAAAGGAGACACTTGGATTGTTTGTGGTCATGATTGTTTGAGTTTTATGATGTGATTCAATTTCCAACTCCTACATTCAGCATCTTTTTGCATATTGTTACCGAAGCTTGTGTGGCTTTTTTTTGTTGTTGATTTGAAAGAACAAAGCTAGACGTATAGGAGTTGTTTATAATCTCGGCAGCTAAATATAGCCTCCCCGCTTGTCTTGCTCTCGTTTGATTAGTCTGTAATTGAGAGAATGTTACACGTCTTGTAATGCATGCTGTTATTGATATGATAATGGGGGTCAGATGGGGCCATTTTCATTTGGGAGATGAGAAGTTGACAGCTCGTGTGAAGTGTGCACGCGTATGTGTTTGCTTTAGGTCCAATGATGCACCAGCAGCCTCCCTCTCAGCAGTACAACATGCCCCCAGGTGGCGGTGGCCAGCATTACCAGGGACAGCAGAACCCCATGGGCATGATGGGACAGGGCAACCACGTAATGGGACAGAGGCCCATGCCTCCTTACCGGCCACCGCAACAAGGTCAGACACACTTACCCTCGTCTCCCGCGCCAACATCACCTTTAATCGTTTTTTTATTGACTAGTTTTGGTAGCTGTGTGATCCTGCCCCACTTAAGTTTAAACCAATGACATTGCAATATTTATTGTTACTGCGATTTTTTTTTTTTAATTTATTTATTTTTTTTTTAACTAAAGGCTTGAATTGACTGTATTTGGAAGGAATGAATCATTCTAGAGTGATAGTTATTGATCTTGAAGTGTATTTACACAGAAATAAAAAATTGGATGTTTTTTACATTTCACTAAATGATTCCATATCTGACAGACATTGTGTATTATTGTTTAAAAATGACACCAAGGTGAGATTTCCTTTTGTGTCAAGCACTAAAAAAGATGCGGCATGACGTGCATTTGCTTTTATCTATCGGACTTGCCATTGCTGGCTCTTGCGAAGTGACTGGTGCACATTGCGATATCGATGCTGAAACGATATATTGTGCAGCTCTAGTTTAAACAGAAAAATGTATTAACTGTATTTATTAGACTTCGATCAACAAACGAATGGGTGGTTGTGGATATCTTATAGTAATAAAGGATAGATACTCATAAAATGCTAGAAAAGTTATTGAAAAGGGGTGAAAAATGTGAATTCTCATTTCTTAATTCTTCTTAGCTGTCAACAAACTCGTCTCCACTTTTGATGTCGTTCACGGATCATTAAGATCTTCTCTCTATCCTTTTTAGGACCTCCACAGCAGTATCCAGGCCAGGAGGAGTACTACGGAGAACAGTACAGCCACGGAGCACAGGGAGCGCCTGAAGGTACGTGTCCATTTTATCTTACTACACTCAACTCTTTTCCAGTACTGTTTTCTTACAGCCTTCTGATCTTCTGATAGCCTTCTCAGGACACACACGTAGCCAGATATTTATTTTTAAAAAACATATTTCTTTCCTCTTTCGTTTTCGAAAATAACTGTGCATGGATCTGAATAAATACGACATCAAGAGCTGCATGGAAACATGTCAGCCAGTCAGAATCCTGGGGCAACAAAGAACAAATTACATCCGATTGCTTTGTAAACAGTGGCGAATAGAGGGCACTTGGTCTGGACAGATAGGGAAGTGGAGTTAACTTTTAAACGTTAGCAGGTGCAAACAAGTTGAATAAGGGAGACGAGAATCCATCTTCAGCGTAAACAAACATCGCACACACGATGTCAACGCATTTCCTGTCGCACACTTATGACGCTATGAACCTAAAATCGCAACCGATAAGTGCAATCTCATCAGAAATATCAGTTTGTACAAATACCCGGCAAAGTGTGTACGGGGCCTTAATGACCTTTACAGCTCCATCATGGCAGAACTTTTAGCTGAGGGTTGTTTTGTAGAGTTCTGAGTCTTAAGTAAATTTTATTAAGCGCACATTTAAACTGCCCAAAGTGCTGGACAAACAAGGCAATAAAACGGACAAAAACCAGTCTTAATCTAAATCTGAAACTGGAAAAGTACTTTTGTGCAGTGCAGTGCAGTGAGCTTTTAAAACTGTAACTACACATTCCAGAAGTACTGCAGTTGATGTTATTTTTTTTATGTGAAGGTCTCACTTTTGAAAGTTTAAAATTTTTTAGCTTTTGTAGATGTTAATAAACTTGTTTAAATTATTTGGGTGTTTAGTGTATAATTCCCGTTTCTAATTTGATCATGCCTGCCTTGGCCATAAAATAGCCGTAGTTGCTGATATGTCACTAAAATGATGTCCCGGTGCTGGTGCTGGTGATTTTATAAAGAGTGACTAAATCATCTTATGCTGCTTGAAGTTTTACAGACACGACATACGTGACACTTATATCCAGGATTGTACAGCCTGGGTACCGGGTGAGAGCTCTCTGAGTAGAGCAGGGGTAGGCAACTCCGGTCCTGGAGCTTTTCCGTCCTACCTGATCACCTGGTCACTCTTCTGGAGGTTATCAACCTGAGACCAGGTGTGGATGTTGTGAAATTCAGTTGAAAGGAAAAACCTCCAGGACCGGAGTTGCCTGCCCCTGGATAGAAGCTTCAGTGCAAAACTGTGTGAGAGTGCCACCTGGTGGTCATACAGGCAAATGTCAGAAGAGGTTATATTTTGGTGGGGAAAAAAAAAGGCCCCAAAACTTGTGAAGTCCCGATATCGGCAGTGCCGCCTGTTGTCAGATGGAGTTTAAGAGTGAGGGCTGGCTTTGCCATCTGAAAGCAATTTGATTAGATCAATCTCACACCAGGAAAGTCCGTTAGTTCACTTGCTTTGGTTCGGACCAAATAAAATGTTTATTTTTTATTCTTTGGTGCGTTCGCTTTCACATTGTAGGTCTTGCGAGTTGAGCAGAATTTGTAAAGAAACCACATGTGTGCTAAGGTCATTCAACCATTGGACAGCAGCGTGTGGAGCGGGGTAAAGCCCAAAGTGAAAGAACACAAAGAATCGTGGAGATTTCGCCTGCTGTTCTCCTCGTCCTTATAGCGATCTTTTTTATACAGTTTATATAATGTTTGAGCGTCAAGAGCGCTTGATGCAGCGTCACTTTTACAACACGACGCTAGCACGACGTGCTGCAAGACGGCTGCTCTCCTCGGAGCGCCACGTTAACCCACACCTCATTTCTAGCACTGACTATACACGTCTGTGTGTGTCGTGCAGTTATACAAACAATCATTTCCTGTAACACGCGACGACGACGGGAGCACGTTAACCCCAAAAAGGTTTGCTTCATGCAACTGGGTCGCGTCAGATTGAGGTCGGGCTGCTTTCACACCTTAAACCAACCGTACCAGAGCAGTTTGCAACCGAAGCGAGACCACCTCTTCAGCTGGGTCTCGCTACGCTTGTTTGGGCCGCAGCTGAGTTCGGCTGCCCAAAAGGTCCGAACCAAGGGAGGAAGCCAGCTTGGGTCTGTTTGTTAAGCGAACGAAACAAGGCAGGTGTGAATACACTCTCAGACTGGTTTGAAACTGGACGGGGCAACGTGATTATTTTCTTAAGGTTTATTGGCTCTCTCCGTCCCTCGTGTAGGCAACTCTCAGTACGGTCAGCAGCAGGAGGCGTATCAGCAGGGTCCACCGCAGCCGCAGGGCTACCCCGGTCAGCAGCAGTACCCAGCGCAGCAGGGCTACCCCGGCCAGCAGCAGGGCTATGGTAAGTCACGCAGCAGTAACCTCTGACGGACTTCAGCGTAGTGTTGGGCGGTAAAGCTGTGTTGATGATGATGATGATAATAATAAAATACAGACCCTCCAGGATTTTGCGATGTTGCGATCGCAATTATTGACGCAAATTCATCCAGTCCCCACGAATTCATTTCTACCGTGCAATTTTGACCAATTTCCACAACTTTTCCTGCAGTTTTTGACGTCACTGTCGTTTCCCGCAAAACGTTGAGCCATACGTCAGCGATCTCACTTCCTTGTAACGTTTAGAAGACGCGGGAAGCGTGTGTGTGTGATTAAGAAACACGTCACATTTACTTTCAAAAATAACTCAATGATTAATGGTTAATAAAAGTAATAGTGTTTTTGTTCCCTTCATTTTAATTAATTGTTAAAGAATCGTTATAAAGGGAGACAAAATTACAAATTTTTCCACAACTTTGATTGGCTTCCGCAACTTTATTGCAACAAAACGCCTAAAAACAGCAAGTCTCGTCACAGTTTTTTTTTATTTTTAGAAAAGCCATTTTCCAAGTCAGGCATTTTAGGTAGCAACAATCTCAAAAAAGGCCTGAAATCCTGCAGGGACTGAAAGTAGTTCCGAGCATCCCGTCATGCAAATAGGTTTTATGTTGGAACAGCTGCCAACAAACATTGCATGTTATTGTTCACAAAGAAGTTGGGATCCGATGAAAGACAAAAGCGTTGCTTAATATGGCGAGGTGCCCTGTGGTGAATTGTTTTGTATGTGGAATTACGGTTGGGCGTTATGCCCACAAATTAATATCATAAACAGTTTACCTTGTTTATGGTTAATATTTTTTTAATGTATTGAAATAGTCCATATCGGTGCAGAACTTTAAAAAATGATAGAAATAATCGTTAAGAGCAAGATTACTTTGATAAGCGGTTCTGTGTGTCGGTTTCGATTCATTTCTCACCCTTTTAGCAAACTCCTTTTGACTCCCGTTTAGAAATATTCATGTAAAATAGATGCTGTAAACGCTTGTAACGTCAAGCTGGTCGAGTTGCGTCTCGGAGCGGGATTCTTCATTCCTCACTTCAGCCCACTCCTCTTCTGTCCTCGCTTTCGTTCTCCATCTGAGCCGGAGGCCGTCGGCTCACGTCTTAATAATGAGCCGGCCGCGATGAGCACACACACACACATACCCCAGCCCTGGCACTGTAAACCCACACGCTCCATCCGGACGCCGCTCTCCTGAGCCCCCGCGAGGTTAAGGGGGTCCGGCGCACCTAACGATCTGGTGTAGGCTGGTTTTTGGAGGAGCGGCGCTAGAGCGGGGACGCCGCCGTGTCGCACGAACCGACCGCAAGCTCGGCCGGACCACGGCGTTCCTGATGAGCCCGGCGTTATTTCAGATCCAACATTTCCTTATTTGTTTTATTTTAATTATCTGCTGTCACTTTTTTTTATCTTGTCGTGCCGCTTTTATTTGGCAAAAGTGAAATGGGATATCGGAAAACGTTCTGGGGTTTGTTTGATCATTTTGGTTCCGGCAACGAATATAGATTGTCTGGGTTTTGTTTTTGAGATGAGACAGACGAATGAAGAAATGATGGAGGGTTTTCGTCGGCCTTGGCAAATTGAAAAATAATCGGAACAGACTTTCCGTCGGCAATTGAGAGAATTTTAGAAATTTTGTGCCACAGCACCGCAGAGCCACGGGCTCCGTCCGGACGCCGCTCTCCCAAGCCCCTGCGAGGATAAGGCGGTCCGGCGCACCTAACGATCCGGCGTGGGCCGTTTTTTTCGCGTCGAGCAAACGAGCGCGCTCCTAACGAGTCTGGCCCTTTTTGTATTTTTTGTTGTTTTTTTTTTGACTCAGTCTTTACGGAATCCTTGATGCCGGACCACATTAGCGGGGGCAAGCTCGCTCCTCGCGGACACGACGCCGTCATTACGCGCCAACAAGTGTGCATCCGTCCTTTCCCTCTCTTTCTTCCCTCCTCCACTCCTCCTCTCTTCTCTCGGCCTCGCTCATCAGCAGCCGGCGGCCTGATTGATTTGCTCTGGGTCCGTGTTGCCGTTTCCACTCCCACATGCCATTATTCCAGTCAGAGCGGACCCGTTGACTTATACACACAACTTGAAAAACAAGCAGAAATGGAGCGAAGCAGCGTTAAAAGGTGTGTCTGCGGGGAAACGTGTGGTGGTTGGTGTCGGTTACCGAGTCTCGCTGACTTTTGTGGTGCAAACTTTGTATTTAATAAGCGGAGATGTGTGCGTGTCCTGAATGTCAGTTTTATTCCTCTAATGGACGCTCTTGCCCATGTTAGCCATTTGGTTTAATCTAGAAATTCTGCTAAAACGGTCTCCTTAAAAACATCCTGCCGTGTGTCGCCACGTGACAGTTTGCGACTACATCTGGAAAAAATCACAACTTTAGTAGCTGAGCGTATTTACTGTACAAACCTTGTCAACAAAACAAACCCAAAAACATAATTGATTGTTTGTTTGTAAACGAGGAAGGACGCTCCGCTAATGGTGATGTTGATTCAGGACGGTGTCGTCCAGCTCCGTGAGGTATAAAAGCCTCTGAGGAAGGTGTTTTTACACCTGCAGTTTAACGGAAGTCTGATTAACAGGGTCCCTCTCTCTAAAGGTGGGTGATGGATGGACGTATAGATGTATAGATAGATAAATAGACAAACAGACGGATGGATGGATGATAAGTAGATGAATATATAGACCAATGGATGGATAGATAGGCGGATGGAGGGATGGCTAGGAGGAAGGGTGAAGGGGTGGATAAAAGGATGGATAGATAGGATGGACAGACAGACGAGGGATGGATAAAAGGGTGAATGGATGGACGGATAGATGGATAAAAGGACGGACGGATGGAGGGATACATAGATGGAGGGATGGAGCGATAGACGGACAGATGGGTGAAGGATGGAAGATGGAAGGACAGGAGTATAGATAGGACGGACAGACGGGGGATGGATAAAAGGATGAATGGACGGACGGATGGAGGGATAGATAGGTGGACGGTGGGATAGATGGAAGAATGGAGGTGTAGACGGACAGATGGGCGAATAGATGGAAGGACCGGCGTATAGATAGGACAGACGGACAGACAGACGAGGGATGGATAAAAGGATGAACGGACTGAGGGATGGATGGATGGATGGATAGGTAGACAGATAGATGGACAGATGGACGGATGGATGGATGGATGGGTTGATGTGTTTCACACCAGCAGTGCACATAAGAATGAAAATGTGTTGCCCTTTGTTCTAAAAGTAATGAGTAACGTCATTAAACTATTAATGATGTTGCAGAGTCACTTAAGAGTCAAAAGCAGGACGGTGATGTGTGGTCATGTAATAATAAACAACACTGTGACACGGCACCGCGCTCTTCCATTCGGAAGCCTGTCCCGGCTTTAGTGCTGATAACGGTGGTATCAGGAGGCCAAGCCGCCTGCCTGATCGGGTTACACAAGGAGACGATTCGAGGTCATATCGCCCAGCCACGTTAACGCGATTACCGTAACAGACCTTTCTGTCTCTCCTGTTTTTCTTGCCTCCAGGGCCCTCTCAGGGTGGTCCCGCTCAGTACCCCAACTACCCCCAGGCCAGGGGCAGCAGCAGGCAGGCCCACAGACCTGCCTCCCCAGCCGGTCCCCCACAGGGCCAACCGCAGCGGCCCTACGGCTACGACCAGGTAAGCCCAACTCAGACATGAAAATGACAAGCTTTAAAATCAGATTTCACCACAAAACCCAGACCACATTTATCCAGGGGTAAGTCAGCTGTACCACCGTTTGATTACTCCTACTTTTTGGTAAACTTTATACGAAATCCTGTACAGATTCTTTTCGAACATTATCAAAGTCACTATGCTCTGCAAAAGTGTGTAATTTTCTGAGTATAAACAGCCAGGCAGAAAGACAATTCCACAGGAAATTGTGAACAATAGCTGGCAAGAAACCCAGGCCAGATTTTTTTCCAGGGCGTGTAATTCAAACTGGCGGCTTGCAGGATTTTTCTCCTCCTCTTGAGGATTTGAGCCACGTTTTTATCCCCTTCCAATTTGAAATCAACTTAAAAAAAATTTGAGTGATATTATTGGTTATTTTTTGAATATTGAGGTACTGTGCAAACATCCCTGATCCCACACTGCTCTGCTGTGTGACGTGTCGGCTTGAGAGATTGTCGATGAAAGCATCGGAAACCTGCATGCTAGTGACGCGCTCAGTCACCTAAATGTCCGTTGCAAATTTGACTTCATTTTTAGAAATATCCTTGTAAAATAGTTTTGCAAACTGCTGAAAAAGTTGTGTTCAACTCGTCCCCACAAAATCCAGCCCTCTGTGCTTCCTGGTTTTTTGGTTTATTCTCGTTATTTTCGTGGCCCTCTGCCAGAGGCGGCCGCGCTCCTTTCACATGTCTATGTTTAATATTCTAACATTCAGGGGCACATGAGGAAATATCGGAGCGAGTATTTCAACCCTTGACTAGATCTGTGAGAAGCAAAGGTAACGGTTGCCTCCGACAGCGCCATTGTCGAATCCGCAAGGTTTCGACCTCTTGGCCCTTTATTTTATTTTATTTTGTTTTTGTTTAGTTTTCTCCTTCCCCTTCTTTCTGTTCTGTTCTCTGCCCTTCTGTAGTTTATTTTACATTGCTTGTAATCAGGGTCGAATAATCCTCAAGTCTTTGTGTTGGATTTAAAGGGGACGTTCACACAGAGCTCTCGAAAGTCTTGAGGTCGGAAAAAATGAGACGCAGGTTTCAGTGAGAAAAATACATTGGATCGGGAACAGGGGTGGGAATCAAAAACCGCTTCCGACTCAGAACCATAGGTCATATCGCCCAGCCCTGGTGAGAAAAGCCACTGAGAATGTGTTGTGTTTCATGCCCCAGCAGATTAACGGAAGTCTTGATTAGCAAGTGTCCCGCTTTTAGGATGGATGATGGATGATTAGATTGACCAATCAGTGGATGGATAGATAGACAGACTGACGAATGTATAGATAGATAGACGGACAGCCTGATGGATGTATAGACAGATGGATGAATGGATAGATTGGTGGACGGATGGATAGAAGGATGGATGGAGGGACAGATAGATGAATGGAGGGATGCGTAATTGGGTGACGGAAGGATGGATAGATGGGTGGAGGGCTAGATGGGTGGAGGGATGGATAGATGGGTGGAGAGAGGGATGGATAGATGGGTGGAGAGAGGGGATGGATAGATGGGTGGGAGAGAGGGATGGATAGATGGTGGAGAGAGGGATGGATAGATGGTGAAGGAGGGGAGGGATGGATAGATGGGAAGGAGGGAGGGATGGATAGATGGGTGGAAGGATGGAGGATGGATAGGATGGGTGGAAGGAGGGAGGGATGGATAGATGGGTGGAAGGATGGATGGATAGATGGGTGGAGGGATGATGTGATGGATAGATAGAGGATGGATGGATAGATGGTGAGAGATGGATGGGTGGAGAGATGGATGGGTGGAGGGAGGGATGGATAGATAGATGGATGTAAGGTAGGGATGATAGATGAGTGGATGGATAGATGGATGTAGAAAGGAGTAGGGATGGATAGATGGATGTAGGACAGATGGAGTGTGGAGGGATGTAGGGAGGGATGTGTAATTGGGTGAGGAATGAAGGGATGGATGGGTAGATGGAGAGGCTAGATAGATGGGTGGAGGGCTGGATAAAAGGGTGGACGGATGAAGAGATGGATAGAAAGACGGCTGAAGGGATAGATGGCTGAATGGACAGAGGGATAGCTGGATGGAGGGATGGACGGACGGATGGAGGGATAGATGGAGGGAGGGATGCGTAATTGGGTGACGAATGAAGGGATGGATGGATAGATGGAGAGGCTAGATAGATGGGTGGAGGGACGGATAAAAGGGTGGATGGATGAAGAGATGGATAGAAAGACGGATGGAGGGATAGATAGCTGAATGGACGGAAGAATAGATTGGATGGAGGGATAGATGGCTGAATGGACGGAGGGATGATGGACGGAACCGGCGGATGGAGGGATAGATGGCTGAATGGACGGAGGGATAGATGGACGGATGGAAGGTATATACGTTCGATTGAGAATAGGGGTGGGAATCGAAAACCGGTTCCGACTCAGAACTGGATCGATGGCAGAATCGACAGCGGCACTGATATTGGTCAAATCTTCTCAATTCCCACCCCATTTGAGGAAAACCAGGCTAACGTGACGGAGCACAAACATTGGAAGGTTGGTCTCAGGTCAGGATGTACTTAACGCCACGCGGATGGACGCTGCTGCCACACAAGCGCTTGTACTGACCATACTTGCGTGCGTAGTTTTTGATAATCTTGAGCGCGTAAACGTTCTGAGCGCTAAGTATCTCAGCCCTAAGAAATTGACTTTGTTAATCATATTAGATATAAAAATTAGATTTATTTACTGAATATTATCATCTCAAACTCACCCACTGTGTAAAACTGTCTAAAATCTCTTCATTAACTGGAAAAACGAGGGATTTATCAGATATAAATATATCACCAAACAAAAGATGAGCAGGATCGCCGACGTTGAACTTTTCCCTGTATGTCCATTGCGATTTCGGATCCAGCCTTTTTCTTTCACCCTGCTTCTAGAAATATCCGGCGTAAAATAGTAAAACAACAACAATGCTGAAAACAAGACCAGACCCGACACTTGATAATTTGACATGCACTCACCGTTTCTCTCGATCACTCTCCTGCTCTCCTCCTCTCAGCATTCACATCTCTCATTCGCGGCCTTGCTGCCATCTGCTGGTTCAAAGCTCTCATAAAACGGAATGAAACGCGAGGACCACCCCGGAATGCTTTAACACCTGGACATAAATTAACATAGAAGCAACTAATTCTGTTAAACGGAGATGATGAAGATTAAAACAGTATTTAGTAAAACGTTCAAGGGTTTATCATCTTAGTGCATGATTTTAAGAGAAAACCCCAAACCCGGATTCTACTTTTAACGCATCATCTTATTGTTATTATTATTTTTGAATCTTTTTGTTTTGTTCTTTTCACTGGGTTCTGTTTATTATGATTTTACTGATACCAATGTCAAGATATGGTGAAGCCCGTTTATGTATTGCTTATACTAGATCTGCTGATCCAGAACTTAATTTTGGGATGCTGCTGACAGTAAAGCAACCACAGGCAAAGCAAAATGTAGAAAGAGTTTGTTCTTCGGAATTTGATCTGTGAAATTAGGTTTTGTCTGCATCCAAATAAACGGATAAATCAAGTGCTCTGGAAAATGGAACAAAAAAAAAATGAAATTCCAGCAGTGCTGTGAAAGTGGGAAATAATCATCTTTATCTGCAAGTACTTAAGATTGAATCATGACTAGGGTTGGGTACCGAAAATGTCCTTGTTACGTTTAGAAGATTTATGAAGGTTTCACATCTTCAAACATAATATGACTAATGGTTATCAAAATATCAGTGGTTTTGTTCCTCTATTTAATTAATTTCAAGTGAAGAATCATCAAAAAACGACAAAATTGCAAAATTTATAAAATCAGACTTTGGATTTTATTGCAACAGAACTCAAAAAAAAAGCATCAAATGGAGCTTATTTAGGCAGTAGTAACTCAATTCTAGCAAAATTGGCGTTTATCGCGTTTTTGGAAACCGGACTCTTAATTTGTCGGCCTATCAGCGTCAACAGTTTATTTAATTATAATAGTAGTGATTTGTTAAATAAAGCCATGTTCATTATGCTGTTGATTTAATTTAATTTTTTCTTCAAAAAGTACCGATAAGAATAACGAATAAAGAATAAGTACTGGACCCGTAGTACAGAAACCTGTGCCAAAATTGGTGTTTGCTGCATTTTTAAATCAAACTTTAATTTGTCGGCCATTAACATTGGCTTAATAATAATAACAAATAATAATAATAATAATAATAATAATAATAATAATAATAATAATAATAATAATAATAATAGTGATGTGTTAAATAAAACAATGTTATTAAGGATAATTAGATTTTTTTTCTTCAGAAAGTACCGACAAGAATTTCAGCCAGTACCGGACCGGTAGTACCGTTACAATTTGAAACGATACCCATCCCTAATCATGAATGTTTAAACTGTGCTGTTGAAAGGCTGGTGTTTTAAACTTACGGTGACTCCGCACCACGGTGACTGCGCTCACTTTTCCACTGACAACAGAGGAACGCTGCCGTTTTCACATACGTTGACATTTGTAGAGGTGCTACTCATAATAAAAACCGGTTTACGGCTCGCCGTCGGCCTCGAATTCCACCGTCGGCAACCGAAGACGAGGCGACGCCGGAAAAAATTCCAGATGCTTATTAGAAGCTTTTCTTCTCTCCTCCTACAGGGCCAGTACGGGAATTACCAGCAGTAAACGGGGGAACGCTTTGATTCCTGTAAGCTTGGGTCTTTCTGACTTATGAAGGGTTATCAGCCTTCTGAGACCCCTTCCTCGCTCCTTCATCTCCCCCTACACACACACACACAGCCCCTCCTCCTCCTCTTTCACATATACAAATTTATCACCCCTCGGAAAAATACGTGAAGACGCCCTCATCCTCATACACAAGATCGCGTTTCCTGACGTTCCACCTGCCCTTTAACCGTCCAGTTGCTGACGTTTTAAAGGAGAACTCAAAAGAGCTTCTACACTGGACACCCACACACACCCCCAAAAAAAATTGCACCCGATGAGAGGCGGGCATCCCGTTCCCGCTGCCGTCTCTTCTTCACTCCAATTTCAACGGTTCATCATTTAGACGTATAACAATTTTCGAGGAGGAGGAGGAGAGGAGGAGGAGATGATCGGATCCTGCACAGGGAAATAAAATCGGAAAAATTAACAAAAATATATTCCCAACACGTCAAGGTCAAATATGTGTCATGACGTACAAAAATTGTATTTTAGGCTTTCCACATAGAGCTTACTTTTATCGAGGATTTGGAAAAACGTAGCTCTAAATATTGCAATTTTTTCTCTTTGTTTTTGCTGAAAATGTCTTTTTTTTTAGGTGTTGTATTTTTTGTTTTTCCTTCCTGTTTTGGTTTTAAAGCTTAAATTGCTGGCCTTTCTGTCGCCTTCTTTGCTTCCGCCCCACCGTGTTGAATCCTTTTGATTAAACCCATCTGCCATTGCTCGCCGGTGGCTCATGGTTAATTATGCATAAGGACACTTTTGGTTTAGCTTTTTTTGTGTGTTTTTTCCTTCTTTTTTTGTTGGTTTTGGCGTAACGACGCTGAAATAACCCCCAGAAGTGCGGAAGCGGACAAGTCGGGAGTGGCATTCAAATGGGTGTAACGGAGCTCGCCACAAGTTAAGGCGGAGACGACGTAGAGTTGGGGACCGAGTCGGCACCGAGGCGCATCGCTGAAGTCATACAGGTTTGTAAGACGGTTAGAGAATTGTTACTTTTTCCGCCCGAATCGGTGACCGTCTGGATCGAACGAGATTTCAAAATCGCCGGCTCGCTTGACGCAGAATCTGAGAGCCTTGAGGACTTGACTAGCCGGGTGCTACCCGGTTTAAATATCTGCATATCTATCTATCTATGTGTGTGTGCAAATGTGAATTTGGATTTTGGTTTTCTTTTCGATATCTCGACTTACTGCTAAAACCAGTACAGATTTATTTTTTGGAGAGTTTTTCTTCTTTTGCCCCCAGCGTTTGGGCGAAACGGAATAGTGACTATGAGATTGGAAACGGTCGTTTATTTTTTTTTTAATTTTTTGGGTGTTAATAGTTTTGTATTATTGTTGAAAAATGTCACATCATTCCCTTTAGGTCTTAAAATGAAGGTACTGGTTATAGCTTTAAGATGTGTGTAACTCCTGATGTGTAATTCAGAGCATGTAGTACGATGAATCAAGTGTAAAAACAGCCAGAGCAGTTGCCCCTCCGCCGTGCCCCCCCCTACCTGCATCGCTTTGATTTTTCCTCTTTTTCGTTGTTTTGTTTTGTATGTTGTTCGGGGTTGGGGGAGAGGGGGCTTAGAGCTCGGGAATGTTATGAGTATGTGCTGACGAGTAACGTTGTTTTGGTGCTCTGTTCTTAAAAAGGTGCCATGATTGTGTTTCTCTCTCTCACTCTGTTTCCATGACGATGTAAAGTTGTACATCATTGTAACTGAACAAAACCGCTGAATAAATTATTGTACTATGCTTATTTGGGAGCCTTTCCTCTCCTCTCTCTTTTTCTGGATACCGGCGCTTAATCCACAGGAAGCCAGCGGCGCTGCGAATGTCTCCGACATGGCCTGCTCACACGGACGCCTGAAATCCACAGGAGTTTTTCTGGCGCCAGGATACAGGAGTTTTACCGAACGTCAACGCTTTTTCTGCTCATTGAGCAACCAGCTTCCACATCGGCGTTTCAGCTGCTGTTGCTCGGTGATGCACGCTGCATGCAACGCTTTCTGGTTTAAAGTCCGGCCACGCAAGGGAAAGACCGCCACGGCATCGCTGAAAGAAAACGCCAATCAAACGCACAAAAGCGCCAGATAGGGTTCTAGAGGCTGCTTAACGTCTGCGGACGAGGCTCAACTCAACGGTCAAAAAAAATCTGGAAATTTTGACCAATTACTGCACTTTATGTGCGACCTCAATTCGTTTCCTTCGTAATGAGCGCCAGCTAACTCGCTTCCTTGTTATGCTTTTGAAAGAGATGCAGAAAAACATCTGTGATAAAAAACTCTCAATAAGCATCTTTCCAAAATAACTGCTGAATGATTAATGGTTACAAAGATAATGGTGGTTTTCTTCCCTTCACTTTAATTAATAGTTTATTGCTAGTTTTCCTGCAACTTTGAATTTCGGTCCTAATTTTTTTTTAGAAAAGGTTATGAAAAATCCCGACTTGACTCCTGCCACTGCTCTTCACGTGGTGGACAAACGTAGAGTCATATTTGCCAGGTTCACTTTGGTGCTGTGCTGTGTTCACTGTATCGAATCTGCATTTTTATATCTTCACCGTAGAACGTGTCACTTGCCTTCTACCCTTTAATCGCTGCTGAGTTTTTCTGACCCCTGTTCACCTGCTGATATATCATCAGTCTTTGTGTCGTTGCTACTTTGTTATAACAAAACTATTTCACTGTTGTTCCTCGGTAGCTTTTCTTACTTTTGGTTCCTGCCAAACATCATTATCCTCGTTGCTTCTTGGGCGCCCGCTGGCCTCTCAAAGGCTTGTGGATCTTTCTCTCTCAGAATACCAATCTGCTTCACCGTTATTTTCATGGTTTTTACTTTTAAGCTGTTTGTGAAGTTATCTTAAAATGTTAAACGAGGTCTATGAGCTCCACTAAACGTCTCTGATGTAGTAACTACCTCTCGGATGAGGAGTTTTCACCTGCTTTTTACCCTCTATTTTAGTCCTTTCAGGAACAGGGTTTCTTATTAGTATTCTAACGCACATCGCCACGCCCACCCACTCCACTCGAACTGGGTGTAGACAGCATTTATGAGACAATAACCAACACGGCTGCAGCCACATCATCCTATAAGGTTTATGAAACTACGGTCTTTTCCTAAATCATGCTCATTTTATTCTGGAATTCGCGGTTTTACGTTATAATCATGTTTATTCACCCAAAAGTGTCTTAATTGTGGGGGTGGATGTGAAAAAGAACAATGCGAGAAAAAACTACTTAAATGACTTATTCGGCGGTTAGTTCAGCAGAACATTTCCCAGTTTTGGTAAAACATTTATTGTAACAAAAATTTTTTCGCGCAAAACAAACATTTCTGATCGGTTTTTGACTATGCCCGAAGAGCATTTACAGGATTTACGCAGCGATCCGCACAGTTATGCTGGCGAATAAAGCAATATATTTGCTCAGACTAAAAGCGGCCGAATTGTAGTGTGTACTTTACCGTTTCAGGGCCGCGTTTATAGGGCCGCAAACCTATTACAGCGAATATTTGCATCGTGAAAATCGCCATCAAGGTTCCAAACAAACATCGCCTTTCACCAAGGAAGGCCGCATCTTCATCATACCGAGACGGGTAACCCGAAAGAAGAAAACGAAAATCGCGGGAGATGGTACTGCCCACCACTTAATAGATCTCGTCAGCAACACGGGAATTTTTCTGACTTTCGAGGCAGATCTCGCAACACTGCCCCCGGTAAATTACGAGGTATTGCGTCTCTGCAAGCACGTTCCGTTCATTTTTATACGGTATCAAAACCGACGCAACAACGTGAGATGATGTTCGGCGGGCCGCACGCATGCATATACATACGGGTTACCAGCAAGTGAGTGATTCCACGGCCTTAAGTGGTGGTCACGCGAGCCTGTGGTGCAGTTCGTCGGCGCTGGCAAACGTAGAAAAGAGTTATGGTTGTTTTCCTCAGTTCATAAAAACTGTCGTTGGTTGTTCGTTTCAAACTTAGCACTAAACACCGAATTCGAATTTCGAGGATCGGTGTTTCAGCCTTCTTCCCGCAAAATGCCGACCGCTGACGCTTCTCTCAGCTCACAGCGTGCGCGAAAGCTGAGTCCACCAACAGGTCACACGCAGGCCGCAGCGTTAAAATTGATTAGAAACTATTGCTGTGTGCCCACACCCCATATCAGCCAATTATACTATTCCGTTATTTACGCACGTGATTCCACAGTATTGTTGAATTCGCATCCGGCCCAAGCTTTCTGGATCACGGAAATCATAGGTCCTACATCCATACAGACGCATACATAAATTACTGACAAATACCCGCCGCAGACTTTTTTCACCATTTTTGCCATTGTTTATCAGAGAAAACACGCGATTTGGAAGCGCTAGCAGTTCTCCCCAGTGGACGGAGCTTGTGGGTTACTTGTGCGGAGTTATTCAAATGTCCTCTACTGTGACGTCAAAGTAGAAATCTAAACCGCTGGTTTAAGCATACGATTTCTAACATTTGTTAAATTAATTATACATTTCACCACTTTTTATCAAACGTACAGTGTAGAGGCGGCATAGACCAAGCCATGATATGGGGACCTTAATCTTCTGTATAACTACTAGAAATGCATTCACATGAAAAGGCTAACGTGATTAGTTTCTGGTTTGTAACGATGACGGAAAAATCAATGAGTAGAAAGACTTCATTAAAACGAGATGAACGAGGGATGATAAAAGGAAAGACACGCGGTGAAATACGAGGTGTTCAACGAGGTGGGTTCGAGGTGGTATAATAGAATCATATGACTGTAAAACGGCAGAAAGCGCCGGTGTCCCAGATTCTCGGTATTTCATCGAGAAAACCAGCACGAAAACAAACGGACGGTCAAGACGAAAAAGCGGTCACGGCGTTACGGATATGCAAAGAGGAAAGGGTTGGCTTAATCCACGTATTCAGTTTGGTGGTTTTTAGAAGAACGCCGCTGCGCGAGACTTAAAATTTGAGTTCCATGTTGGGGTCTGCGGGAAAACGAGGAAAATGGACCCCATCGAAAGGCACGTGTGATTAAAACGCCAGAGCATACGGAAAACAGATTTAGTGACGCCTTGTCCAGAGCCGCTTCTATTTCCTAATTTCGGGGACAGTTCCCCTGAGAGCAACTTACAGCTGAGGGTCTTGCTCAGGGACCCAACGTTGGTAACGCCTAAGAGTTTTATTCAACCTGCTGAATCCCTGGCCCTAGCGCAAGGTGAGTGTCTCACCAGCAGGCCACCAGATATAAACACTCAACACCGCCATACATCGCCACATCGTTTAGAGTCGAACGACGCTTCTAGAACAAAACTGCAGGAGTGAGCTGTGGTCAGCGGGTCAGTGTAAGTGTGTATAAACCAAGGTGACAGATTATCGGGGTGTTTAATTTGGCCGCCACCGTATTAAGGTAATTGACAAGGTGCGCCATCAGGCCGCTTTCTTCTTCTCTGTGCTTGGTTTTCACTCACAGCTTCGGCGAATGTCCTCCCACAACACTTCCTGATTGGCTACGTCACATGAGTAGTGGCCAGTCAATGCTGAAGCCTCGTTGTCACTCGCACCACACTCTGACACGAGCGCAGCGCCAAGCTTCGAGAAGGAGAAGAAGAGGAGAGTACTAGCAGAACTTTGTGGCATTTTGCTTTTGGTCCTCAGATAACGATTCCAAATATGGTGACCTCCACGTAAAACTATTAGTCGCCAGAACGGAGGTTTCCAGGAAAACCACCGCTTAGTGTTATGGGCACTCCCGGATTTTTTTTTTTTATGCGAAACAGTGGAAGGTCTAGCTGGTATTGTTAATAAATTTGGCTGAAAAATCATCTTTCCATCCTAAACGTGACTTTTCGAGAGGTGAGGAATTCAATTCCCCAGCAGGCATCGCTAAAAGTTTGTGTTTTGACCGCTCTACTTCAATATTTACGGTAAATCCACTGGTTGACTAGCGTGAAGATATTTCTGCGGAATCCATCTTCGTTCCGAGTCTATGCTAACTCAACGCAGGTAGGTTATCCAGGTGGCTGTGAATGCAGCGAGGTTATCAGAATACAAACGTAGAGTCGCTGGATCACCGCACTGTTGCTTCAGAGCACGGCGATAGTCAATTTCAAAGGCAGATTTCTTCCGCTTCGTTTCTGGCGACAGGAAACCCGCGAATTTTGAATGCGATATTCTGCCACATATGTCGTCTCCATTTATTCCATATAGGCATCGCTAGTTTCTGATTTAGACGCCTCTTTCATGAAAAACATAACCAATTTTGCACCTGCACCCAGAGACTGGTTTTTACGGCAGAGTCACATATCGTTAATAACGTATCAATATCAGCCCAAAACTCAGTATCGGCTTCAGCCTGGCAAGCGCAGCATATGTTGCTTTTGCATCAGGTTATTTCACATTCGGCAGATGCCACCGTTACCTTCTCCGTAGTTGGCGCGACGGTTAATAGAGAACGTGACTTTTACCGGTTCTCGCGCTGCTCCACGCGCCGGGACGTGTTCGCACCTTCTCCTTCACCGCCAAGCCCGTTACCTGTCACGTCAGGAGGCGGAGGAGTCGCGCTGGGGTGGTTTGGGGGGCGCAGATGGTCTGGCAGATGTGTGGTCAGGCTATGAACGTGCACACTCCTGTTTAGGAGGAGGAGGGACTTGTTAGGACGAAAGATAAAGTCGACCTCCTCCTCCTTCTTCCTCTTCGCCCGGCGAGCCGCCAGTCGAATTCGCTTATTGGTCACGCCAAATTGAAACGCATTGCCAAACTAGGAATTTATATTTTTAACTAAAACTTGAAGAGTAAAAATGATTTAATCAGTGATTTAAGGATTTATTTAGTTGTTTTCGAAATCACAGTCTTGTTGAGAATGACGAAATGAGTAACAACACGCCTTCATCAAAGTCGGAACTAAACAGACGCCATTACCGACATTCAAGACAGTTAGTTAGCGCATGAAGCAACGATGAGGTAAACGTACTATACCGTTACACTAATGCCAGCTCAGACGTTCTTTTACGGTGATTAAACCAGTCTGCCAGCTGGGATTAGTTAAGCTGTGCCTGGTTAATTGTGACAAACTACATAATTGACATAAATCAGAAACAATAGCGAACACGCTAGCAGAGATATGTTTTACTATCAACCCGCAGAACTCAGGTGACGCTAGCCGCGTAACCCGGCTACCTGATAACAACTAACCTTCATCAAGGGTTGACGTAAGGAGGCATATGACCCAAAAGCTTTGTCCAGTCCAGTCTGCTGTCGGGTGTTGTTGACCACTCGTCAAAGCGAAAAGCAACCATAAGCTGCGTTCATTATATGCGTATTCTTGCACGGCAAAACCAGCCGCTATCGCAACGGAGGTTTCCTGGAGAAAAACGAGCGCTAAAAGTGTAAATTTAGGATTTTTGGTTTTAGTGTTTTGAAACAGGAAGGGTCTATACCGTAATTGTTGTGAATAAATTCCACGAAAAACTTACCTTTCCATCCTAAAACGTGACTTTTGAGGTGAGGAATTCCAATTCCAGCAGAATGTTAAAAGTTTGTTTTGGACTGGTTTATCAATATTTATGCTTAACCACTGGGTTGACTAGCTGTGAAGATATTTCTCCTGAATCCATTCGCCTCGAGTTCAGTTAACTCAACGCAGGTAGACGGTCCGTGGCTGTGAATGCAGAGGCTACCGAATGCAAACGAGTCACATCACATCTGCCGCTCAGAAAGATGGCAGATAGTCAACTTCAAAGGCAGATTTTCCTGCTTTCTCACTTAAGTGACAGGAGAAACTGACTTTGAAATGTTGATATCTCAGTCATAGTGTCAAAGTCTCATTCATTCCATATAGGACTGTTTCTGAAGCTTGATTTAAGACCTTTCATGAAAAACATCAAGACTCACCTTGAAAATTTATGACTGGTTTTGCTGCAGCAGAGTCACATATGTAAGACAGAGAAATGAGACGAGTGGCTCAAGTTTCTCAGTATGGAGAGATAAGGCACATAAAGTAAGAAAATATCAATTTGAATATAAAATATAAAGGCTTAAATATAAATACAAATATGTCACATAGAATAAGCTAAATTCATATAAATATACTATAAAATGTAAAAACCAGAGGTGGCAAAAGAGGCTATGCAATAGTTAGATGCAAAATTCCAACTACAATTTTGTTCTTGAATTTCTTTCTGTATTGATGATGATCTGCAGCAGTTAACACGAAAATCCTAAACAGGCGGCGTACGGTAATGTCCAGTAAGACGCAGATATCGTGAAAAAGGAATCGTCACGGGGGAGAGAAAAACAATCAGTGGTAAAAGTGAGTGAAATTTTGTCGTTGTGAACGCACCACAGCACAGCACACAGTACCACAGCATGTACAAATGATCCAGTGGAGATGCGGAGTCGCCTAAGACATCTGCTGTAAACACTCAGTTGGTGAAAGTATTTGTGCGTGCGCGAATCAAGAGACAGAGAGGTTTCGCCATCGGCAGTTACCATATTCAGAAAGACGCTTATTTAACGCCGCTTAACGCTATTCGCTACGCCGCTTTCAGTGACGCTTATTCCAGACAAATGGCCCAGGCCATCGCTGAAGGCATACATCACATTGAAAATCATGAAAATCCAGAACCGGCACCTTTGACGGCGATTGAGACGCCACGTCAGCTATCAGCCATCGATTCCAGATGGTTACCAATATCAGTTTTGGTTTGCAGTTGAGACGCCGGTTGGCGTCATTGCAGACATATTGTACGAATTTTTAAGCTGAGATGGTGTCAGTGTAATTCACTTTGTTGGCGGCGCTGGTGAAATTTTGCAGGTGCGATGTTCAAGCGTTCAACGACCTGGGGTGCGTTTCCCGAAGCATAGTTCCGAGAGTTGGGAACTGGTGCGTAGGCTTTGATGGACGCCGTTCGCCGGTGACGCTGGTTCAAAACACTTTAACACCCGGCAGCGTATCATAGCTACATGTTTAACGGTGAATAACGTAATAATCGTTGTTGCGTAACGCTGTAGACGGTTAGTGGACACGCGAAGCCATCCCAGAGTTCTGACCGCCGCTGGCGGCGGCGCTGACGCGGACGACAGACGTCACGCCGTGTCAAATTAGCCTTATTTGTTTCACGAAATTGGTGTTCCGCAATCCTCCGTTGAGTGACGTGTGTGTATATGTGTGTGTTCCCCGCCGCCTTAACCACCCTGTTGCCCGCCAGCTGGCTACCTCACCCTTCCCCAGCTGCCACTGGGGCCTCGCCCAGCCGCCTTGGCGGAGGCGGCGACAAGCACTTTCCCCTGGCCCAACGCCGCCTTGGCAGTTCACCCGCCAGCTGCTACACCGCAAACGTCGTCGCCGGGGGTCGGACAAAGTCACTCCTACCGCGGCGTCGGTGACGAGTCGCAAATGACAAAACAAAGAGCGTCACATCAAGAGGTATGAGAGACGGGGGCCGAGCTCATTCTACACATGAAGGAGAAATGGCAGTTAGTGTTGGGGAGAGGGCCAGCGTAGGGTGCCTTGGGCGCCTCTGAAATATTATGTGACTTCTGTCTGCACCTTTATGTATGCATTTCTCCGTGAGCCCGTATGATGATGAAAATGTATATTAGCGTTCATTTTTCAAACTTCACACATTTCACAATTAACTGCTGTTATACATATATATACATATATATATATATGTACCAAAACAGGTTGGGGGCAAAAATTACGAGAAAAAGTCAAAATTTGAGATTGTCATATTTGCGTGAAAAACTCTTCGATATTCTCTGATATTATTATAAAGTCAGCAAATTCCAGGACAATAAAGTTCAAATTGACGCCTTCCGCCAACAAACGTGATTCATCAGAATACACGAAGCGAACATAACCTGCTTTACACATCTCAGTTCAACATATAGTAAATCTTACTCCGGATTCGCCGTTGTTCCACTTTCTTTCACCGTGAGCTGCGGCCTCCATGTGAAGGGCCCAGGCTAAGTTTCACACAGGCCAAGTTCCGTGATTCTTTTGTGACTTGAAAATTGAAGAGAATATGACATTTTCTCGCAAATTTGCGACTTTCTGATCTCAAGGAATATCTGACTTTTTTCTCGTAAATTTGTGTTTTTTCTCTTATATTTACCACTTAAACTCAGAGAATATCCGATTTTTCTTCTTGCACCTTACTACTTAAATCTCTGAGAGAGGAGTTTTTTTTCCTCTAAATTTCTAGGACTTGGCAACATCAGAGAACATTCAAGTTTTTTTCTCGTAGAATGCCTTTTAATCAAAATTTCCACTTTGTTGTCGCTAATCTATGACTTTTACAATATCAGAGAATATCTCGAAGTTTCGAATTTACGCTCTTAATCCCGGAAAAATTCTGGACTTTGTTGTCGCCAATTTATGACTTTTTACTATACCAGAGTAGAATATCTGAGGCTTTTTTTCGTAAATTTACGCCTTTAATCTCGTAATTTGGACTTTATTGTCGCAAATTTATGACTTTACAATATCAGAGAATATCCGAGTTTTTTCTCGTAAATTTACGTCTTTAATCTCAAAAATTTGGACTTTGTTGTCGCAAATTTGGCGACTTGAAATATCAGAGAATATCTGAGTTTTTTTCTCGTAAATTCACGCCTTTGATCCCTAAAAATTTGACTTTGTTGTCGCCAATTTATGACTTTTACAATATCAGAGAATATCCAAGTTTCTTTCAGAATTTATTGCTTAATCTCGTAAAATTTGACCTTTATTGCTCCAAATTTATGACTTTACAATATCAGGAGAATATCCGAGTTTTTTCACGCAAATATATGACATTAATCTCAGAATTTCTGACTTCTTCCTCGTAATTTTACCCTGTCCCTAACCCCGCTTTTATTTTTTTTAAAAAATATACACCGGCCCTTAATGTAATCATTTAGTTTAATGTCAAATGATCCAAATTGCAGTCAGTTTTCTGACTGTTGCTACAATATTTTACAATAACTTTTGCACCTTGCTTGCCCTCTTTCTTGTTATTGTCTCTCCTTTCTAGTTTAAAGTCAACGTTTTACACTCATATTGCACTCTAGCTTGAAGTGTATATTTATATTCTATTTATATATTTTATTTGCTCCTTTTTGCAATTTTGTCCTTTGTCAAGCGGGTGTTCGTTCAAACTGGAGCACGTTGCCTCGCTCCTGTGTACAGCATATAGCAGAGATGACAATAAAGACTCGGTACTCTAAACATGACACGGAGATCGCTGACCATGAGTTAGAAGCCAGGACGCCTTCCTCATTTCCTCCATCTCTCTCCCTCCATCTCTAACTGAAGGTCTGTGGAACGCATAAAAACCCTCTAAATAAACGTGAATTGTTCGGCTAACCAGAATTTAGATCAGATGTTGGATTAACGTGATGTCTGACTCAGGTCGACGTCTGCCTCTATTTTCTCATTCTGTATTCTGATAAATTGTTATTACGATTCGGCGACGGGGGGGAAAAAAAATGACACGGCGATCGTTGCTGGGAGGCGAGATGGACATGAGATAGAGTCTTGCACTTTCTCTCTCTCTCTCTTGGCGACGGAGGTCTGTAGGGAGAATAAGGGGTGGTTATGGAGGAGAGGATGTATAGCCTTACACTTCACTGGAGATGTGTCACACTAAACAAAATGGTGCAAACAAGAAAGTGCTGAGGCTTGGAGAGGGGGGGCTCCCGGACGGCTGCTTTTATTGGGCTGAGAGTTTCTGCGGGTTCGGGCTCGCCGCCGGCTGCCTTCTTTCTTCCTCCTCGGCCCTGCTCGCCACAGTGTGGAGGCCTGCCATTGCTGCCAAACAAGGCAGGCCACGGCGTGAAAGAGACGGGCCGACGCGGTCGTTAGGCTGTTAAGACGCCACTGTCGCCATAAAATACCCAGAATTGCACTTAGTTCGACGCCGATCGCAAAGCTGCGTGTGTGTGTGTGTGTGGTGTCGTATTTATAGATGATGTACGGCTCTGGAAAAAATAAACTGTTAGGACACCACTCCAAGGCTGACACCAGAACCATCAACGCCATCTTCTATGTCATGGATTATTTCTGACGCATTACTTTTCTACGTGGGTTCACGGACCCCCTCGAACGGGTCGAAGTCACCTTCAAATATTTAAAAATCACAGTCTGTTATTAGGAAAATTTAGCCAGCTTTGAAATGAGCACAAATGTGACCCTCCACGGCAAAACCAGTCGCTTGTCGCAACGGAGGTTTTATGAAAACGAAATATTTATGTTGGCGTAAAATTTGGATTTTTTGTTTTCAGTGTTTTGAAACAGTGGAAGGTCTATACTGAACTGTTGTGAATAAATTTAGCTGAAACACTTACTCTTTCCATCCTAAAACGTAGACTTTCTTTGAGGTAGAGAATTCAATTCCAGCAGAATGTTAAAGTTTCTGCTTTACGACGAAAAAGAAATACTCTAAAAAAAAATTAAATGCCACCTTAAAGAAAAAATCTAAGATTAACTGAAACTACGAATAAATAAAGTCATTTAAGAATAAAGTTTAAATATTACGAGAATAAAGTCAAATCAAATTATGTCAACTACATTTAACTTTAATAATCCTCTTACTTTGACGTTGATGTTGGCAGGTCTTCCAGAGAGCTAACTCATTATGAGACGACAAGCCACAGAACATATTCTAAATATTCACGCCAAAATTGACTTTATTTCTAATATGACTTTTATTCTCGTATTTCGACTTTTATTCTCGTAATATTTCGATTTTATTCTAAGAGTTTCTAATTTTATTCTCGTAGTTTTAGATTTTTATTCCGGTATTATTTCGATTTTATTCTCGTATTATTTCGACTTTTTATTTCGTGAATATTTCGACTTTATTCTCGTGTAACGTTTTCGACTTTTATTCTCGTAGTTCTCGATTTTATTCTCAAGAATTCAGATTTTTTTTTTTTACGCGGCACGTAGATTTTTTTTTAAGGTATACCAAAACGCTACCACTGTTTTTGACCGCCTATCAATATTTAAGCAATCCATCAGCTGACTAGCGAAGATATTTTTCCCGAATTCATCTCCGCTTCCGGTCTGCTAACCTAACTCAGTAGGCTATCCGTGTGGCTGCGAATGCAGCGTAGGTTATCAGAATACGATTGAGATAGTCAACTTCAAAGCAGATTTCTCCGCTCTTGGCGTGACAGGAGAAACCCGACTCCTTTGAATGTTGATATCTCAGTCATATGTCGCCACATTCATTCCATATAGGTATCGTTTTGAAGCTTGATTTATGCCCTTTCATGAAGACGTAATAACTCAATTTTGAAAATTTGCAACAAGTGACAATAATTAGTTATTATTAAATAATAATAAATTATTAATTATTTTTAAATTTGCAAAAGATAATACGAAACGGATTGTGTAGCTGTGTAGAACCTTTGAAAGCTGCGTCAAAGGAATTTGCAGAAAGCTTCTTTGGGCTAAAATTAGCTAATTAATCGCAGTGGGCGTGGCTTATTTTGCTTAAACAGCTGTATCAGTGGCACGTATTAAACAGTAGGGGGCGTTATAAATGATAAACGTTTATATCTTAAGAGCGATAAGTCCGATTTAGCTTAATTTGGTATAAAAAATCAAAACTAAGATGATGGAAAAGGGAAATTTATTTATTTATTTATTTATTTATTTATTTTGTCAAATTTTGACTCAATTACTCTTTGCACTACCACCATTGGGTCCCTGAGCATGACCCTTAACCCCAAGTTGCTCCACGTGGTGAGCTCAAAGCAGAATAATGTTCTGAAAACTCTTTTTTGGGGCGTTCACCCCCCGATCGAAAGGTCGCCAATTCCAGGACCAGTTAAGACTGGACACTGAGGTACCGTCCCCAAAGCACTGCTCCAAAAAAAAAAAAACTTCCCCACTGCTCCTTCACGGATGGGTCAAATGCTGGGTGACATTTTGTTGTGGTGCAGCGTGTGCCGTGCCATGCTGTGTTCACAGTGACAAATAATCCCTCGCTTTCACAGTTCAAACGCTTTTTCAGGTTTATTTTTGGGGGTATGTTCATGTTCAATTTGAGTATTTGTCAGCATTTGAGCTGAAATCCTTAAATCAAAAATGTTCAACTTAGTCACCTCCAAACTTTTGAGACTCTACGTGTGTTGCTGAGTTTAGAACGAATTGCCGCTCAAAAATAGTCAACACTGCTGAGAGTGATGAGACCTGCCCTGCTGTCTTCCAGAAACGGTGGTGGTTAAAATCCTGTGATTTTTTTTTTTTTTCTTTTTCTAAATAAAGCGGTCAGTTAGAGAATAAACTCCCACTTTCCGCCCACGTGAATATTTTTGTCCTTGAAAGGTCAACCGCCGCGTGTCAGAGAACAGCGGATATCCATTACAGAGCGGAGAATTTTAATTTCTGATTATACCAGTTTTAATACCCGGTGTGATTCGTGCTTGTAAAATCAAGGGGAAAGAAAATGCCCACAAAACATTCTCTCTTTAAAAGTTTCCACTTCTCTTCAAACTTTCTTAATTACTGGTAATTACCTCCTTTGAGTAACTCCTCCTTTTCCCTCTGTGTGACTCTGTTTTGAAATTTTAATTGCACCCCACAGTACACGGACGGCGCAGACGGAGAAATAATCGGAGAAAATCTCAGGGAAATAAGTCATATAGCGAGATTTATCGAACGCCGTCTTTTACACCTGATATATTTAGTAATAACATCAAACTCAGAGCCCCATCACGTTACGTTTTCTCAGATGTCTTTTTGAAATATGTTGATTATCGAAATAGATTTTTATATATAGGCTGGCGCGGTGGTTAGCGCTGCCGCCTCACAGCGAGATGGTCCTGAGTTCGATCCTCTGGTCGGTCGGAGGGCCTCTCTGTGTGGAGTTTGCCCGCTCTCGCAGTGTTCATGTGGGTCACCTCTGGGTGCTCCGGTTTCCTCCCACAGTCCAGAAACATGCACTGTAGGTTAATCGTCGACTCTAATTTGACCCCGTAAGGCGTGATTGTCTGTCCTGCGGTGTGTTGGCGTCTGCCCAGGGTTGGTCCCCGCCTTGCACCCGTAAGTTCCCTGGACAGGCTCCGGTCCCCCCGCGGCTTGGATGATGAATGAATGAATGAATGAAGACGTTTTGTTCCAGTATCTTTTGCCATCTCGTGGACAGAAAATTTCGTTTCCAGGCAAATTTTACATCTTTAAAGGTGAAGGTCTGTCCTTTCCAAGAATTTTGAAGAGAGCGAAACAGTGAAAGTGAGTGATTATTTGTCATTGTGAACACACACCACACCCCACACCACAGTGCACCACATCCAAATGTGACCTCTGCATTTGACCCATCCGTGAAGGAGCAGTGGGCAGCTAACAAGGGCAGTGCCCGGGGAGCAGTGCTTGGGGACGGTACCTTGCTCACGAGTACCTCAGTGGTACCTTTACCGGTCCTGGATTCGACCCTGCGACCTTCTGATCACGGGGCGAACACCCTACCGTAACGCCATCAACTGCCCCAATAGGTGGAAATCTGGCAGTGGCAGTTGGCAGTGCCTGGGGAACAGAGCCTGAGGACAGTACTTTGCTCATGAGTACCTCTGTGGTACCTTTACCGTTCCTGGATTCGATCCTGCGACCTTATGATCACGGGGCGAACACCCTACCGTAACGCCGTCAACTGCCCCAGTAGGTGGAAATCTGGAAGACGTAAGGTCAGGCGAATACGGAAGGTGCGGCAAAACGTCCCAGCCCATGCTCCAGTTACTAACGTCTGCCGTGTCTGCAAAGAAGTGCGCGCTCTGGCATTGTCATGATGGAAGACAACGCGTTTACGTTTAGCCAGTTCTGGACGCTTCTGGTACATCGTTGTGTTTAATTTGTCCAGCTGGTCACATCCGAATTGATGGTCATGGGTAGAAGCTCATAAAAGACAACACTTCCAATCCCACCAAATTGAAAGCGTAACCATCTTCGGGCGTAGTCCTGCTTTGGGGGTTGTTTGCAGTAATTCGTCACGCTTCCCCCACGATCGTTTGCGATCCACGTTGTTGTAGACCATCCACTTTTCCTCCCCTGGTATTAAACAACGTCAAACGAACGCCTCTCTGAAATCTATCAGTTGGTGGCGTAACGGTAGGGTGTTCGCCCCGTGATCAGAAGGTCGCAGGTTCGAATCCAGGCCTGGTAAAGTTACCACTGAGGTACTCATGAGCAAGGTACCGTCCCCAAGCACTGCTCTGTGGGTGCTGCCCTTGTTAGCTGCCCACTGCTCCTTCGCGGATGGGTCAAATACAGAGGTCATATTTCGTTGTGGTGCACTGTGTGCTGTGCTGTGGTGTGTTCACAATGACAAATAATCACTCACTTTTGTTATGAAATGTTCTTTCATTATTATCAAACGCAGCTAACAAAGCATCACAAAAACGCGTAGGGCGTTCAGAGCGTATTCGTTTATCCGAGATTCGAACGCCTGTGTGGATCATTTGGCTCTCAGTTCATGCGTCACGTCACTTCCTGCTTCCTTTTTTCTCCTTCAAACGTAAATAGCATTTATATTTTACCAATGTTTACTACGAACTTCCAAATCAAAGAGACTGCAGATTTATTAGACGCTGCTCGGCGCGACATTTTACAATTCTCCGCGAGCGATTTGCCGAGCTCCTTTCCGCCCGGACGCGCTGCGTCTCAACGGATTTCTTCTTCGTTTTCGGTCAGCAAACGAGGCCCATCGTTTTTTAACGTTCCGTCCTCCAAACCATCTCCTTCCCTTTCCCCCACCTCCCCTCTCCCCGAAAAACTTTACTTGGAGTTGATCTCGGCTCGCACGCAGAGCGTCTAATTGCCGTAATACCGTCCTCCCTTCGAGTAAATCTGTAAACATTCCTGTTTTTCGTGTTTTCGCCACCTGCCCTCGGCTCTGCTCTCCCCCCGCAACACCCCGAGCCGCCGGACCCCCTTCGTCGGCCCAGAAAGCCTCAAATAGATCGTTCCCCCGAATTCGCACGTAGCCCTCCGCGCCGCCGATCGATGTGGGCCCGGGCCGCGCCGGGGAGTCGGCCGGCTTAAAAACCCCCCGCCCGAAAACTCTTGCCACGACGCCGCTTTAGGAAAATAATGCCATTGATCCGGCCCGGGCGTCCGGCCGAGCATTAACCTGGGCAGCAAATTAGAAAAAGCAGACCGGGCCGGGATGCATTTCGCTGCCGCTTCAGCCCCTCCCCAAATCCCCCCAAAACCACCCTCCCTAAATCGTGGAGTAGTGTTGAGGGAGGGGCGCGGTTTAGTTTTGGGCAGGGGGGGGGTTTAGCCTGATGTGAAGAAGACCATGGGTAACTGCTCAACCCTGTGTCCATTTACCCGAGCAGGACGGTGGGATTGTGGTGGTGGTGGAGGGAGGGGGAACCGGTCGATCGGAGGGATGGAAGGACGAAGGGGTGGAGGGCTGGAGGTGGGGGTCTGTCCCCAAAACACGGCATGACTCCACCCGATGCCAGCCGCGCCCACCGCGCGGGAGGAGAAAGCCAAATCCCGGATCGTGTTCATCAAGCGTCTCCGAGTGGAAGTGAGCAAAATGTCATATGTCCACCCACTTTTTCTGACCGCTACTCCTCCTACAGTTTTTGTGCTCTCCACTCTAAAGCGTGTGCACTGTAGCGGTGTGGGCGTGCGCTCGTGGGTGTACTCGTTTTTGAGCCGTGCACTCATTCGCGAGTTTTCGTCCGTTTTTCCCCCGAAGACTGACATGGAGCTCGAATTTCGCCGCTTTTCCTGCACGAACGCCGTGCTTCCCACAACCACAACCATCCCATTAAGAAGACGTGGGATTTGGAACTTGAAGGCTTTTTTTTCGTCTGTTTTCACGTCAGCGCGGTTCTTATGCCACACGCATCTCAATCTGTTTTCGTCTTTTACTTGCGTTTATCATAGGGCTGTGCACAACAATCGATACATCAATATATGGGGCGGCGCGGTGGCGCAGTGGTTAGCGTTGCCGCCTCACAGCACGAAGGTCCTGGGTTTGAACCCCGGGGACGGCCGTGGGGCCTTTCTGTGTGGAGTTTGCATGCTCTCCCCGTGTGCGCGTGGGTTTCCTCCGGGTGCTCCGGTTTCCTCCCACAGTCCAAAGGCATGCAGTATAGGTTAATTGGTGACTCTAAATTGGCCTCCGTAAGGTGTGAATGTGTGTGTGAGTGTGTGTGCCCTGCGGTGTGTTGGCGCCTGCCCAGGGTTGTTCCCGGGATAGGCTCCGGTTCCCCCGCGACCCCAGTTGGGATTAAGCGGTTCAGGTAATGACTGACATCGTTATATGTGACCCTCCACGGCAAAACCAGTCGCTTGTCGCAACGGAGGTTTCCGAGAAAAACGAGCGTTTATGTTGCGTGGGGTAAAATTTTGGATTTTTGGTTTTTAGTGTTTTGAAACAGTGGAAGGTCTATACTGTACTGTTGGGAATAAATTTGGCCAAAAAACTTACCCTTTCCATCCTAAAAACGTGACTTTCTTGAGGCGAGGAATTCAATTCCAGCACAATGTTAAAAGTTTCTGTTTTGACCGCTCTACTTCAATATTTATGCTAAATCCACTGGTTGACTAGCGTGAAGATATTTCTCCGGAATCCATCTTCGTCTCCCGAGTTCAGTTAACCTAACGCAGGTAGACTATCCGTGTGGCTGTGAACGCAGCGTAGGCTACCGTAAATGCAAACGTAGCCGCGACCGCACCAAGCGTCTGTGAGTGCTACGACGATAGTCAACTTCAAAGGCAGATTTCTCCGTTTCTCACTTGGCGTGACAGGAGAAACCCGACTCCTTTGAATGTTGATATCTCAGTCATATGTCGTCCCATTCATTCCATATAGGTGTTGTTTTAAAGGTTGATTTATGTGTCACGGCTCCGAGTGGTGTGCGGGGGATTGTGGAAAATGTGGGAAATGACTCAAAACGTTTGCTTTCATTTTGTCCTATAAAACGAGCTGCTTTTTGCCTTTCAGGGCGAGAACTACATTTCCCACAACCCCCCGCGCGCCACTTTTGGCTGTAATTGGCGCGGATATTGGCCGAGAGCGAAGATGAAGATCCGTTTTGGACACTTTTGTCCTCGAGCGGTGCGATGGGAGGAATCGAGTGGCTCTTTTCCCTCTCTGAGGACACAAAAACAGCAACAAAAAATCCTTTAACGTTAATCGCAATCAAGAGGAAAATAAATCAATCGTGATATTGATTTGAGATCGTATCGCTCCGGTCCTTTTAGACGCCTCCTAATGGGAGTTTTAACGTTAAAACAGCTTCATTAACGTCCGTTGGCCACTGTGAATTTTTGTTGTTGTTGTTGTGAATATCCAGCTTTTCTGTGGGCTGAAAGTGAACAGAACAGTATGAGCACGATGGCCCACTTCTACATGTCCTTGAGAGGCATATGTCAGAGCCAAGGGCTGCTGTGTGGGTGGGTGTGTGTGTGTGTTGTATAAAAGTGTGTGTGTGTGTGTGTGTTGGGTCCTGTGGAGCGCAGTGTGTGCTCCGTGCCTGGCCTCCCTCCGCCCAGACGCCCATCTCCTGCTCACTTCTGGAGAAGAGCCAAGCTCTAGGGGACCGGCCACCGTGTGAGAGTGTGTGTGTGTGTGTGTGAGCAGAATTTGAGGCGCTTGTGAGGACATGATTGTCCCCTAAATGAGAGGAAAGACATGGCTTTGTGAGAACATTTTTGTATTTTAGGATTTTATTGAAAAGTTACCAGTTTTATTTGGAAGTGCACGTGATAGTAGAGATGCACGATACGTCAGTTATATACCGATACCGATATGGATTTTCCCGCGCATATTAACTGCCGAGGCCGATAAACGAGGAAGACGGAGTCGAGATATTTAGTTCCACTGCGTGGTCAGAATTTTGGCACGAAAACGTTGACGCGTTTCTAACACAGCGCCAGGTCGAGCAAGCGTCAAAGCAGAGTCGACCGAGGGCAGAGCATTTCCAGCGTAGTGCACAACATTTTAAGAAAAAGTCACTTCCCGCCCTATGTGGTGTGCCAAGTCAAACTCCATGTGCACTACCTAGTGCGTAGAGAGCCGTTTACGCTACATCCTTGGCTACTTCCTGAGATGCATACTAGCACATAGAAAAATATGATAAGAGCGTCTTACCTACCATACTATTAAGTGCGGCGGTACGCGGTTCGGGACGCGGCCCATGTGCAAGTTCGCTAAGTGAAGCAAACACACAATTAAGAGTGTTCACACCTGCCTTGTTTAGTTCACTTAAAACAGACCCAAGTTGGCTTCCTCCCTCGGTTCGGACCTTTTAGGCAGGTGTGAATACGAGCAATCGGACTCAGGTGCAGCCCAAACAAGCGTAGCGACACCAAGCTGAAGAGGTGGTCTCGCTTCGGTTCCAAACCCGATCTGGTACGGTTGGTTTAAGGTGTGAAAGCAGCCCGACCTCGATCAATTTTGGAACCAGTGCCGCACTTTTCCACAGAACAAAAATTGGTGCCGGTGCCCTAAAACCGGCTCCGAACCGGCCCCTAAACTTTGCTGGTCTAGCAGCGAGAACCTGTGACGTCACGAGAGGTGGGCGGACTGATAGGTAGCTTTAGAAGAGAAAATGGCGGAGAGCCAAAGTCCGGTAACGTGGAGGACATGAAAGCTCTTCTAGCAACATGGGCGTCCAGATTCAGCAGAAATTGGAAAGTGCACAAAGAAATTAGAAGGCATATGAAGAAGTAAGAGAAGAACTAAAAGTTGCAGGCTTCGTACGAACAACCGTTCGTTTAGTGGGCGTGATCTGTGACGTATTATCATGCGGCTCCCGCTGAGCTCCCTGGTCAGTGTAAATGCGGGCCGGTTCCTGGCTGGTTCTCAGTTCAGCACCGGCCGAGCACCAGAACCGCCACCTGGCACCAGCACCAGTGTAGTGGAAAAGAGGTATTAGTAAGTAAAAAATGATTCTCACATGCAGGCAGAGTTCAGTGTGTAAAGACGAGAGATTTTGCTTGCGAACGTTCCACTGCATGCTCTAAATTTTGCGACGAAATAACAACGTACATTTTAAGACGGAAAATATCCCACCTCGGACTTTGGACATGCCTGGCATGGAAATATCCATAAAATCCAAGCATCAGTCCGATGGCGATGACTCGCCAATCGTCGTCCGATTCCGATTCCGACATCATCGCTAGTGTGTTTTTAATGCGACTCTTAATGGAATTTCCTAAATGACCAGTTGTCAGTTTTGGACTGGTTTTTGATCAATTCGGACACGTTCACATTCGACACCAAAACGCCACCGTTCCGCATCTTACCCGCCATATTTCTGCAATCTCGACTTCCTCCGTCCACCCTTTTTACAAATTTTTTGGCTTCCTCATAATTCAGGCCAGTTTCTCTAATCCTTCATCTTCAACGCGCTGCAGTCGATTGCTCTCAGGAGGAATCTCTCTCTCTCTGTCATTAACACATCAGACAAAGCGTCGTTTCCGGAAAAAAAAAAAAACGCGTTTCCTCGTCCGTCAGGGCGTAAGCCCGTCGCCCCGCTCGGCTTCGTTTCGCCGCTCGTTTCGGTGGGTGGCGTCTGCGCCTCGGCTATAATTGGCACGGATATTGGCCGAGAGCGAAGATAAAGATCCGTTTTAGATACTTTTGTCCTTGAGTGGTGCGACGGGGGAATTGAGTGGCCCTTTTCCCTCCTTTATTTCCCCGGCCCAGCGTGGGGAGTTGGTGGTGGGATGAGAGGCTATTCCCTAAATAGCCCGTGGCAAAAGGTAGCCTGATTAGCATGCTGTCTGCTAGGCACTCCTCCAGGCCACGCGCGCTAGCTATCACTTACTAACTATTTGTATTTATAGTTTTGTGTGTGTGTTGGTGCTCGTGTTTGTGTGCGCGGTTATAATTGGAATGAGCTCGGGAAGCCGTGTGTTTTGCTTTTGATCCGCTGCCAGCCTCGCCTCGCCTCGCCTCGCCGTGCCGTTGTGCCACCAGAACCTCGCCGCTCCCAGAGGATCATGGGAAACAGCAGTGGCTCTGTTCTAGAAAAGAGCCTGACAGCGGCTCACTCAAGGTCGAACAATAAAGCGGCGACGCTGGCTCCGAGGCCAGAGACCGGTCGATATGGAGGTAAAGATTAATTGGCTTATTTATTGACTTATTATCTTTTCGCATCCCACCGTCGTCGCCAGGATACGGAGGCTGCGACGACGACGACGACGAGGGCGACGTCCCGGGAGAAAGCCAGAGCGAGAGCCTGTTATTTCGCGGAACAGAGCGATGGCGCGCCATTGTACCTCCTTCGCCAAAGACGTTCTTGCAGCTCGTGCGGGTGCCATGGAATGTCTGCTGGTTTGCAGACGTGGAAAAATCCGGACAAATTCTACCTGTTTGCTTTAAGGAATGCCGGACCTCATTTGTCATGCGCGCTTAAGACAACTAGGGCTGTGCGATACGACCTCATATCGATACGAGTCTCATATCACCGATAACGATATATATTACAATATAGTACGTTTTCTGTCAATGTCGTGGAACATTTGCAAGCAAAATCTGGTGTCTGTGCGCACTCAACTCCACAGAGGTGCCACAATGTGCAGATATTTTTACGCAACTGACAGTAAAACACCATTTCGTATGCAGTTTTATTTGTTAAAAACAGGTTTTTTGCTGCTCTCTAATATACTTTTTACACCGTAAAATGGCTGTAAAAGACACTTTTTTACGACACTCTAGTAAGGTGTAGTGTGTTAAAATGAATCACATAATCAGTGCATCGCAATGCAGATGTGGACAATTCTGCATCGATGCAATGACCGCTCCCCCCTAGTGGTCTGCGACGGCATTGCAGATGGTCAGATATGTGCGATCCAGTTTCACTCCAAAAATATATATTTTTAAATTATTCCTTTCTTCATTTTTCAAAACATTTCCAGATGATTTCTGCGTCTTTATGAATAATGAATTTAATGCAAATATCTAAAAAGTAATAAAAAAACAAATCTCCGTCTCGCACTCATACTGCTCATCCTGAGTGGTGATGCTTTGGAGAGAAGCAGTTGAAAACCCCTGGATTATATCGTAATGACGTTGCTTGGCGATTTTCTGGCTGCGGCATTAAAATTCTAGTTAAAAAGAACGTCCCGGTTGTAACTGCGGCTGCCCGATCTGCGTGCAATGTGAAGTAATGTAGAAAAATTGCTGCCGGGCTTCGCGATGCATCGAGATGTCGTGTCGAATCAAATCGTGACACCGGTGAAGGTTTACGCCTCTAGTAAAGTGCGGCAGCTCTTCTTTCCAAAATGTTCAGATGAAGGTTGCACGTTTTTAAACGTTTCGTTGCAATAAAGTTGCGAGACCAAGTCAAAGTTGTGGAAAAAAGTGTGATTTTGTCTCCCTTTATAACGATTAACAATTAATTTAAATGAAGGGAACAAAACCACTATTATTTTTATTAAACATTAACCCTTTTAGCTATTTTTGAAGGTACATGTGAGGGGTTTGATCAAATTTTCTGCACCTAAACGTAACAAGGAAGTGAGTTCGCCGACGTATGGCTCAACGTTTTGTGGGAGACGACAACGATTGGTCAAAAAATGCGGAAAAGTAGCAGTAATTGGTCAAAATTGCGCGGTAGTAATGAATTGGCGGGGATTGGCTAAATTTGCGTTAATAGTTGCGATTGCAGCATCGTGAAATCCTGGAGGGTGTGGATTATTGTGTTTGCTTGAGTTCGACAGTTGGATAATATTTTATAATTTAAATGAACAAATCTAATAAAACGTCAGAAAACGTTGGTGAATTAGACCCAGTGCGTCCAAATGAAAGATGCCGATGTGGCTTACAATGAATAAAAACTAATGAGATCTTTAGAGAAAAATCGTCATCATCATCATCTTCTCTTCGCTGATAGATTTATTAGTGTAGGAAAACATGAGCAGCTTTGTTCATGGATTTTTGGTTTCCCCAGATGAGCCATTAGTCCCTGTCTGTGTTGTGCTGCGGAAAGGTTTAAGTGGCTGCACCAAATCTCCGGATATGAAAAGGACCGTGTGTTTGATGAAGAGTGTTCTTTGTTTCCGTTGGCAACCTTCACATGACGTCCGGTTAACGTCTCATCCCTTGGAAGATTTTTTTATATAGCCGTCCCACACACGAGGCGCTTGTAATTAGTAGAGATGGCACCGGTCCGATATGTGGATGAGGTATCGGTCCGATAATGACTCAAACAGCTGGATCGGGTATCGGTGGCTTTGGGCCGATCTGTAAATGTGCGCACACTCAGTTCATTACGCATCGGCGGTGGAGCTGCGGTGAAATTTATTGTTCGACATTCGCGCTAGTTCCTACATATAGATATGACAAAGATCAGAACTTCAACGCAACACACTACAACCCCAAAAGCGAATCACATCGTCATGCTGTTTCATTTCCTTAACAACACCAGCGACCTCTGCGTTTGACCCCTCCGTGTAAGGAGCACTGAGTAGCCTTTTTGGCAGCGTCCCGAGAACAGAGCTTGGGGACGGTACCTTGCTCATGAGTACCTCAGTGGTACCTTAACCGGTCGGGATTCGAACCTGCGACCTTCTGATCACGAAGTGAACGTCCTACCGTTACGCCACGATTATTAACAGTTAATCCTTCAGGTAAATGTGAGGCGTTTTTATCACGCACGTTTCCTGCGTCTTCTAAAACGTAACAAGGAACAAAGAGAGTTCGCTGACATGACTTTGACCCCTCCGTGTAAGGAGCACTGGGTAGCCTTTTTGGCAGCGCCCCGGAAACAAAGTTTGGGGACGGTAACCTTGCTCATGAGTACCTCAGTGGTACCTTTACCAGTCCGGGACTTGAACCGGCGACCCTTCGAGCACGGGGCCGACTCCCTAACCTATTGGCTGGGAGCTGCCCCACACGCAGTAGATTTGTGCTGGTTTTAACCTTAGTGACCAATCTTTTTTACGCTTTGGTCTACTTACAGACAGATAAAACTGTGGCTACCGGCTAATTTTTAAAGTCTTGAGCCGTAGCCATGACAAGATCCTAACTCACTTTAGAACCTAGCATTCGTCCTCCTCAAAAGGCTACACCGTCACTGTCCGAAGCACATTTAGTAAGGTTCTTGTCGTTTATCAGGCATCCAGCCGTCTCCAGCTAGCTAGAACGCCATGCGTCAGCTGAGTCGAGGTTTAACCTGCGCTGAGAGGGAGCAGCCATCGCTAGACGTCGTCTCCCAACACACATCCAGACTCACACGCACGTGGAAGAGTGTGTGTGTGTGTGTGTGTGTGTGCGGAGCGGCGGAAGTGAGAGATGCGCTCTAATGATATCTGGCTGCCTGTGCGTTCCCCATTTCTCTTCATCAAATGGCTGGCATTGCGCTTGCTCAGCACTTCATCGGGGGAGATCAACTCTCGGGGGGATCGTAAGAGTTTTGAGGCTCACGTTCTGCCAAATGCCAACGAGGCTGGCTGCTGGGGAAGAAGGAGGGAATAAAAGAAAGAAAGAAAGGAAGAAAGAAAGAAAGGAAACCCTCAAGAAAAGATCTCCTGAACTCCCTGGCTCAATATTTAAGTTAGCTCTCCGGGGTTACATTCTGTGTGCTGGGAGCGCTCGTTGCAAGGCTGGATCCATATTTAAATAGCGGGTTCCTTGCCTTAAATCAGGGAGAGTGGGAGATGTGATGCCAATATTAAGCTGGAAAACGTGCTCGGATGAAGATGAGCAACTCGGAGATGTATTAACTGTCGGAGAGTCGCTGGATTGTAGCAGATATTGAACGTTTGTAATCAAGTCCAATCACTGACTTAATCTGTGTATCCCAAAAAATGCTTTCACTCTCGCTCACGGTATGATCCAAGTTCACTGTGACCGTAACATTGAGTAAACACTCTTCTCCGGGCGACTTTCTTTGCCCAATTTCAGGGTCAGTTTTCCTTGAGAGCAACCTGGGGTTCAGGGTCTTGCTCATGGACGCAATGATGGTAGTGCTGGAAGTGGGATTCGAACCTACAGTACAAACACTTGGTCCTGAGGCGAGGGTCGGAACCACTGGACCACTAGCACCCCCGTAACTTCGGCAAATGTTCACAAACTTTTCACAAGTGGTTATTAGCACAACTTAAACGTGTTACGACTTGTCTAGAGGTTGACAACGTGAGGGCTTTGACCATTCTTTGTTATCCCTAACTGCGAAAACAGATAATATTGGCACATGAAGCTGCACATAACCCCCAGGGTTGTGGGTTTGAGCCGCACTTTGAACGTTGCGCTTTATTTTTGGGGGAAGTTGGTAGCGCAACGGTTAGGGAGAGGACCACACGATTGGAAAGTCACCGGTTCAAGTCCCAGGCCAGTAAAGGTACCAATGAGGTACTCGTGAGCAAGGCACCATCCCCAAATACTGCTCGTTGACGGATGGGTCAAATGCAGATGTGACATTGGGGTGTTGGCGGGCTAGTGCCTCTGAGCCAAGAGGTCATGGGTTCGAATCCTAATTCCTGCACTACCATCATTGGGCGCCTGAGCAAGACCCTTAATCCAGTTCTGGATATGGCGGAATATTTCAAACAGCTTTTGATTTTTGAGTTTGTTCTTTGAAAGGTTCTCCCATGATTGCGGTAGAACGAAATGAACACACTCGCTCTTCACATCATCAGGGTTCCCATTCAGGAAGAGACGTGGTGCATAAAACTGTTCAAAATTAGGTTTGCCAACTGGACTAGATCGATGAATTTGCCAGATGATGTCAGAACCATGTGTCATTGGTGAAAAGATTTTTAGGCAATGCTTCAGAAAGTGAGTGATTATTTGTCATTGTGAACACAGCACAGTGCACCATAACGAACTGTGACCTCTCCATTTGACCCATCCGTGAAGAAGCAGAGGGCACCTATCGTGCAGCACCCGGGGAGCAGGTCCGATCCCGGACTTTAACCAGCGACCTTCCGATGACGGGACCGCCTCCCTAACCGTTACACTGCCAACTGCCCCACTGTGCAGATTGGAATGACCCCTCTCAAATTCATCTCGTCACTTTTTTAAACTCCGACACCAGGATTCGAACCCACAACCTCCACCCCCAGAAGCAGCTCTCTTACCATCTCAGCCACCCCTGTGCCTCACTATGAACTTCTTAAAAAGAGTCTCAAATCAGCTGTTTTCCAACAATCACCTAAACTGACCCCAACTGACCTCGTGAACAAAACGATTTCGGGGTCCAAGCACCGTCCATGTAACAGTGGGGCCTCGCCCTGTTCCGTAACGCCCTCGCGCTCTATGCTAGCTAGCGTCACTCGATTCCCGAGCTCGTCTTAATGGCACTAATAACGCGGCGTCGCCTTTTCTTTTTTCCCCGCTCGCGTTAATGATGATGATGATGGAATCCTCGTTAATCTATCATCCCACACCACGGGCCACCCCGGACGAGGGGAAGGCGTCGCCCGAGGATTAGCGTGATGAGCTCTTTCCACCTGGGCACTGCAAACACCTGCCAAAATATTGGCAATTAGAGGCTAATTAGTTGCCAGTGTTTTGCGAGTAAAAGCAAAGGCTCTTTGTCTTTAATGTGGCTGCGTGCCGTCGGCTGCTATCTCTCTTGCTCTCTCTCGCTCACCCCCCCCCACCCCACCCCCAACGGGCGCTCGGCATCTTTTAGAACATTGACTAAGTGCCCCGGATCATCATATGCAAATGATTTATTAATTACCCCCCAACATAATGGCCATTGGAGCCCGTCCTGCCTCATCAGGTGCCCTCTTTGGAGCGAGAAACCGGGCCGAGAACCACTACGTGTGCACTTTCTCGCGTGCTGTTTACTGTAAGACGAGGGCGGGAAAAAAATCACAAACCATGCAGATCTTACTCAACACGAAGACGGCTGTCGTGATTGTTGTCGTTGTTATTTTTGTTTTCTTTCTTGGACTTATTAACAGTATTTCAAGATTTGCGGCCAAATTTGTAACCTTGAATTTGTCAGTTTTCCCAAATTCAAGATTAAAACTTTCTCATAACCTATGAACCTGTGAACAGTCGGGCAGGTGGTAGCATAACTATTTGGGTGTTCGCCCCGTGATTGGAGGGACGCCGGTTCGAATCCCAGACCGGTAAAGGTACCACTGAGGTACTCGTGAGCAAGGTACCGTTCGCAAGCACTACTGCCAAAAGAGGCTGCCCACTGCTCCTTCACGGATGGGTTAGGGTTAATGCAGAGGTCACATTCGGTTGTGGTGTGCGGTGTTCACAATGACAAATAATCGCTCACTTTAAGTGAAAAGGAAGCAGTGCTTGGGGGCGGTAGCTTGCTCATGAGTACCTCATTGGTACCTTTTAATGATCCGGGATTCGAATCGGCGACCTCACGATGACGTAACCGCTAGATCAAGTAGAACTCGCTGGAACTAGTATTTTTCTGGTACAAAATCTTTATGTTTACTCCAGTAAGGGTTTCAGGTACGCTACACGTGCCTGCTCTCCATCCAGCGGTTTTGAAGCGTGTGTGTGTGTATCACCAGATGGAGTTCGCTTCATCCACAACTCCTCCATCATCCGTTGTGGCGCTAACCTCTGACCTTCATTAATTACAGGTTTCTTTTCCAACAAGAAAAACACAGGGTGCAACAACAATCCCGACTAATGATGCTGTAATAACACACACACACACACTCTCACACACACACACACACACACACAAAATCATCTCCCACCTACAACAGACTCGTGTCGTTAGCCTTAGCCGCGTCCCATTTGCATGGGTTATTAAAGTGGACTAATGGCAGCGCGCCCCAGAGCTTACAAGTTTAATGCTCAGTCATTAATGATCATCAGCAAGCGTTACAGGGACGACTGGGGTCAGTCACATCGCTTTCTTACGAGGGTCTGAAATTCGGGTTGGAGGAGGAACAATGTGGTGTTAATATTAGACCGTTATTAACACACCAGGCTTAAAAATCTGTACCATTTAGAGCTGAAATTACAGTTAACTATAATACGGAAACCCATTAGGATTATGATGCCCAAACCTTTCCCAACGACTGGAGATCATGTCAGCTGCCCACTGCTCCTTCACGGATGGGTTAAATGCAGAGGTGACATTTCGTTGTGGTGCACTGTGTGCTGTGCTGTGTTCACAATGACAAATAATCACTCACTTTCGATTACTCGATTTCGATTATATATATAGACACACACACACTACCAGTCAAAAGTTTGGACACACCTTCCCATTCAATGTTTTATTCTTTATTATCATGACTATTGACATTGTAGATTCTCACTGAAGGCACTATGAATGAACACATATGGAATTATGTAGTAAACAAAAAGTGTGAAATAACCCACAACATGTTTTATATCTTAGATTCTTGAAAATAACCACACCCTTTGCTTTGATCACTGCTTTTTACTCTTGGCATTCTCTCATTGAGCTTCATGAGGTAGTCACCTGAAATACTTTCCCAACAGTCTTGAGGAGTTCACACAGATACTGAGCACTTGTTGGCCCTTTTACATTCCACTCTGGTCCATCATCCCCAAACCATCTCGACTGGGTTTGGTCAGGTGACTAATAAGAGAGCTGAACCATCTAGTGCAACACTCCATCACTCATCTTCTTGGTCAAATAGCCTTTACACAGTTCATTCATAGTTTTGATGCCTTCAGTGAGAATCTACAATGTAAATAGTCATGAAAATAAAGAAAAAAAACATTGAAATGAAAATATATATATATATATATATATATATATATATATATATATATATATATATATATATATATATACATGTAATACTTTATGAATATACATGTATATATATATACAAATGCTAATGCAAGGTTTTAGGCAAGGTGTGAAAAATGCTGTAAACAAAAGAATGCTTTCAAATGGATCATTTATTTTCATCAATCAACAAAATGCAGTGAATGAATTAAAAGAAATCTAAATCAAATCAATATTTGGTGTGACCAGCCTTTTACCTTCAAAACAGCATCAATTCTTCGTACACTTGCACACAGTTTTGAAGGAACTACGGCTGGTGAGTTGTTCCAAACATCTTGAGAACCAACCACAGATCAACATAATCCTATAATCCTACAAAATAATATAATGACTATAATTCTACAAAATCCCTGACTTTGTGCAAGTGTACCTATAAGAATTGATGCTAGTTTGAAGGCAAAATTAACACAAATATGATTTGATTTAGAATTTCTCTCTTTGTTCCTCCACTTTGCATTTTGTAAATTGATAAAAATAAACAATGTATTATTTATATTTCTGAAAACATTCTTTGTTACAGCATTTTTTCACACCCACCTAAAAACTTTTGCAGTACATTACTGCACAGTACAGTGCTTATATATATATATATATATATATATATATATATATATATATATATATATATATATATATATATATATATATATATATATATATATATATAAAGAGAGAGAAAAGATCTGTTATAATGTTTATTGTGTTTATAGATGTTTATACAGGTTACTAATGTATTACTGATGATGATAGTTATCAATATATGCATATTACTGAATAACTACAAATATTTACAATATTACTGAAAACAAATGTTTTTTGTATGTATAATAATATACATATACTCTATATATATCTGAAAGAGGCGCTGGATGCTTTTCTCTCCTCACCTAGGTCTGTCGGTGTGTGTTTGAAGCCGGGCAGTGTGCATACAAACATGGGCAGTCAACATGGCCTTGTTTCTCCCTGGGGATGCCAAGCAGCGTCACCTCTTAGATCGTGCGTGTGTGTGTGTGTGGGGAGATAGGGGGTGGAAGAAGGCAGAGTGTACTGGGGCATAGCATCTCGTGGGACTACGCCCAGCCTCGCTGCAGTGGCTGCATTGTTCCTACACTGCCTGTCGGCTCCTCTGCCTGTGGTCAAGCCAAGGTGCAAAGCCGAAAAACAAAGCGCCTACACCCCTCGCCACTCGCCTCAATGCCCCTACTGTACCGGCCCTGCCACATCCAGAGTCTCGCTGCCCTCTTTACCTGCGTGCCATGTGCTTAGCGACCAGTGATGACAGGTAAGCTAGGCTTCACGAATAGTAGCTCGTCACCCGAGCAATGATAAAGGTTTCAAAATACTTGTAGCTTTAAAAGTATCGGCTTTTTAAACGTTTAACTGGCCGTTATAGAGACTAACACTTTATTTAAAGTAACTACATTTAAAAAGAAATTAAGCTAACAGTAACTTTATTTAAAATGTAACTTTAAAAAGTAACTTTTATTTAAAATGTAGCTTTAAAGTAACTATTTAAAATGTAACTAAAGTAACAATTTAAAATGTAGTTTAAAAGTAACTTATTTAAAATGTAGCTTCACAAAGTAACTATTTAAAATGTAGCTTTAAAAATATTTATTTAAAATGTAGCTTTAAAAATATTTCTTAAAATGTAGCTTTAAAAGTAACTTTATTTAAAATGTAGTTTTAAAAGTAACTATTTAAAATGTAGCTTTAAAAGTAACTTTATTTAAAATGTGCCTTTAAAAGTAACTATTTAAATATGGCTTTTAAAAGTAACTTTATTTAAAAATAATAGTTTTAAAAGTAACTTTATTTTAAAATGTAACAAAAAGTAACTATTTAAAATATGGCTTTAAAAAGTAACTTTAATTTAAAATGTAGTTTTAAAAGTAACTTTATTTAAAATGTAGCTTAAAAAGTAACTATTTAAAATGTAGCTTCAAAAGTAACTATTTAAAATGTAGCTTCAAAAGTAACTAACTACGTTTTTCTTCTTTTTACAAATAACTTGGCAAAACATTACGTAGTTAAAAAGGATTTATATTTTACTCTCTTTAGAAAGACAGTTCATTTTAACTAGCAGTTTTTTCTGGTTGGTGTCGAATTGACAGATGTGGCATCTGATTGGCTACCTTGCCTGTGTGGTACATGCTCTTTACATCGCAGCACGCTCTTGGCAGCTGCGAGATGGAGTCAAAGAACGGAGCATACCTTGGCAAAAATCCAAGCGAGAATTTGTGGCCGTGAAAAATCTTGGATTCTCTGTAGCTTGTAGTGTAGATAGCAACTACATTAAACCAGTAGCTTGGCTGTAGTTTAGCTACGTTTAATCATGCGTAGCTTGTAGCTTGAAAAGCTTCCGTTTAATAAAAGTTTCTCCGACACCGGTTGCGACGTCTGTTCCTACTGTTTTCCTCCTCTCCGTGTTTTTCTTGTTCTTTTCTCTCTTTTTTTATTCCGTCTTTTAATTTCAGGCGATATGGCTGGTGTGTGTCTCTCCCGCATATTTCCTGAGGGAAATTAAAGGCAGGATTATGCCTCTCTGGAGGTTTGGGCTCGAGATGAGATTTGGAGAGGATGAGGTGTAGCCGAGCGGTGGGTGGGAAGCCGGCGGAGGTGCGCACCAGTTACTCATTTGCTTAGTTGAGTTGAAAGGGAGCGCGCTCGAAAACATAACCTTTAATTATGGCGCCCCAACCTCGACAAGCTCGTGCTGTGAGGTGAGGTGAGTAGAGGAGAGGAGGAGGAAAAATGAGAGGAGGATGGATGAGAGAAGGAGGAGGAGGGTTTCGGGAGGTGCTCTCCCTAAAATAGTGTTGCTGCTACTGTTGATGTAGAACAGAGCCGGGTAATTCCGGTCCTAGAGGGTCAGAAACCGAGGGGTTTTCCATCATACTTGATTTCAGAATATTCACACCTGGTCTCAGATAGATACCCACCAGAAGAGGCTCACCAGGTAGGGTAGGATGGAAAACCTCCAGGACACCGTCCCTACAGGACCGGAGTCGCCCACCGTTGATGTAGAACGTCGGGTTAATGAGACCGTCGATAAGCCACTGCTTTGGCTTTTAAGTACTTTCACAGTTTTTTGTCGTAGAGACACCGTTTAGGGTCAAATCGCATAACAGGTTCATGCAAAAATTTGAATAAAAATGCAAGGAGGTCATATCTTTGGAAAATGACCACGATCATCTTTCCCTCACCAAAATGAGCGCCTGATTTAACTAGAGAACTATTTTCGCTTTTTTTGAGTTAGCATAATACCAATCCTATGAGCTTCAGCGTTCAGAGCGCTAAGCACCTTCAGCGGAAAAATATGCATCGGCGGAGAAGCAGCGCTCAGCGTGCTCCAAGTTGAAATCCGTTCGACTATTAGAACAGCGCTGGACTCATCAATGTCACTTCTCTCTTGCCAGCCAATGAAAATCGAGGAAGGGGTGGGACATACACGGTCAAGAACTCACTAACAACAATGGCGGCGTGTCTGGAGCAGCTGGAGAAGCTTATTTGGACTTAATTTACACCGTTTGAATAAGTAAAACTACACTCATGTGATCAAACCCCTAATCGGTGCTACTCTCCCAGCTGTTTTACCGCACGGTTTATCTCATGCACCCAATCTCTACGCCTCGAAGACACGCAAGTATCTAGTTCAAACGCTGTCGCTAACGCCAAGACGCCATTTCTCTCCGTTGTAAAGATAATCTCTTTTATGTCGACTTAACTACCGATCTCAAAGGAACACGTTACAATGTTTACATGAAATAGGAACGAACGTGGAAGTGGCCGACAGTACTTTTTATAACTTAACTAGAGGAAGTTACCCAACCCATTCACTTATGACTATGTATTTTGGGCAGCGCCAACCCGCTCGCGTGAGCGATTCAGATTGGACTGTATGTTTCCGACTTCCGTAGACGAAGCGAACCGGCGGATTCGCTCATGAATGTGTGTGCGTCGCGCCGCGCTACTGAAAATGCATGAAGGGAACAAGTAGACAAGATGAAACAGTGTGCGTGGAGGGACTTGGAGAGAGACAAAATGTAAATTTGATCATAAAGGTGACACTTTGTCAAAGGAAGAGTTGATAGGAAGGACGCTGAAGTGGTTTTGAAGCTGGCTCTCTCATGAAGTGGGTGAAGTTTAGCAAACAGAGTAAATATTCTGCTCCAAAAGAGTGAAACGAGGAACAAAAATCTGATATTTGGTACTCACTATTTTTATAGTATGTACATTGAGTCTCACTGAGTGAGGTTCCTAAGACATTTGCACAGCACTATATTTGGCTCTCTTCAGGAATATTTGAACTCCTTCCTGTCACCCCGCTCCTCCGTTCTCTCCTCTGGCTTCCTCAGCAGCTTCCTGGAGCACATCCAGACGTCACTGCAGCATTTTGAGATGGGATTAATCCAGCCTAAGTGCGGTCTAATGTTGTTTCATTAGTCTAATGAAATCAGGCTTCTTGCCGTCCTGTCAGCACTTTTCTCCCATTTTTACACCCAGCCCCAGGTACCAGTCTCTGATGTATAAATCACGCTTCTCCAGCGAGGGGAAGGCATCAGGAAACGACGAAAAATATCCCTCTACAATGATGCCCGGGTTTTATTTATTACATCTTTTTGGCCAAATTCAGTCCAGGTGACGGTGACCAACTTGAGGAACATCAGCAGGAACATCTCTGTCGATTCAAAAGTCCAAAAAATCGATTCATATTTTTTCAACTAACATAATAGCACAAATTTTTTCCCGACATGAGTCCACAACAGAAGTCATTTAAGGTCACCTTTGCTGTAGAACAGCTCTGTACCTTATCCTTTTCTTAAACAAACTAAACAACCTTACGTTATTTATCTTCTTTACACGACGGCACGTCATCTCTGCTTCTACATGGTCGCACGTTTAACAATTCTCCTTCACTCCCTGTACCGCGGAGGGCAGAGTTTCGTCCCGGTGCCATATCCTGCTGTTCACGCTAATCCCGGGATACATTTTGATCCCGGGTTAAAAAAGTGAATTTCGTGAGATTCTCCGTCTGCGGCGTAATGAAATCGCATCGTTACGCTGTGAGCGTAAGTTAACTTCGGCTACACCTGCTATTCGCTGCAGTACATTACACGATGTCATATTTGGCTGAAATACAGATATACGACTTAAAATAAAATAGATGGCGGTTGCTAAAGCGTTTATTACCTACTACTTATCACACGCATGTTAGTATAGATTTAATACAGATATCCCGAGTCTCTAGGGGTGTTGGTGGCCTAGTGGTAGGACACTCGCCTTGGGACCAAGAGGCTGCGGGTTCAAATCCAACCTCTAGTGTTACCAATATTGGGTCCCTGAGCGAGACCCTTAACCCTAAGTTGCTCTCAGGGAAACTGTCCCTGAAATTAGGAAATGGAAGTCGCTCTGGATACGAGCGTCTACTAAATGCTGTAAATGTAGCAGCTCCCTCATTCCTGCACTGATTTGATTCCTGATTCATCTCCTGGAAGCTAGAGCGAGCGAGTGAACGAACAAGAGCGCACTGCCGGGCAAAACAAAGCTAATTTCTCCTATGTGACAACGTTGTTGGCAATAAACTTCGACTTGGTTCTGATTGTAAAATAGTCTGGCGCAAGTTGAATAAAAAAACGCACTTAATGCTGAGGATCGGTGTAAACTGTAGCGTGAGAATATTTGTTTTCATGTAAAGCTATAAACCGGCAAACACTGCAGATGCATCAGATTTATTTTGTAGTTTGTGATTTATTTTGCTGATCTGACACAGTCACATGGGAAAAGTAACTCATCTGGAAACAAATTCATTTGTGACCCTCCACGGCAAAACCATTCGCTTGTCGCAACGGAGGTTTCCGAGAAAAACGACCGTTTATGTTGCGTGGGGTAAAATTTTGGATTTTTTGTTTTTAGTGTTTTGAAACAGTGGAAGGTCTATACTGTACTGCTGTGAATAAATTTAGCTGAAAAACTTACCCTTTCCATCCTAAAAACGTGACTTTCTTGAGGTGAGGAATTCAATTCCAGCAGAATGTTAAAAGTTTCTGTTTTGACCGCTCTACTTCAATATTTACGGTAAATCCACTGGTTGACTAGCGTGAAGATATTTCTCCGGAATCCATCTCCGTCTCCCGAGTTCAGTTAACCTAACGCAGGTAGGCTATCCGTGTGGCTGTGAATGCAGCGTAGGCTACCGTAAATGCAAACGTAGCCGCGACCGCACCAAGCGTCTGTGAGTGCTACGGCGATAGTCAACTTCAAAGGCAGATTTCTCCGTTTCTCACTTGGCGTGACAGGAGAAACCCGACTCCTTTGAATGTTGATATCTCAGTCATATGTCGTCCCATTCATTCCATATAGGTATCATTTTGAAGGTTGATTTATGCCCTTTCATGAAAACATAATAACTCAATTTTGAAAATTTGCGACAAGCGACTGGTTTTGTCGTGCAGAGTCACATATTTGTATTAAATTGTGAATCGTGAATCGAATCGTTAACCCCCCAAAAATCTGAAATCGAATCGGATGATGAGATTTCCCGAATTGTGCACCCCTAATAATTACGTTACAGAGTGACGAATGCGATGCTGATTCATGCCTTGTCATTTTTGGAGTTTAAGAGTTAGCTGAGCTAATTATTTAAGATAGAAAGGTTAAAGCATTAACGCACAAGGTTAATCTGTAGGTTAATCTGGCCAAAACGAAACGAGGAATGATTTCTTACTGCTGTAGAGCATAAAAGGTGGACGGGCCAAGACAAAGGGGGTGAGGAAAACGAAAATAGGGGAAAACACAGGCTTGGTTCGAATTACGGAGGGTATTGGTGCTGAGCTGTTTTACGATGTGGAGCCGTATGTGCAGCTGCTCATGACTTCGAGCTTGATGCACCTTATCTGTTCTAACTGGAGCCACGCCGTCTCGTCTCTCTATGAATAAATAAAGTACAATAATGTTTACTTTGACTTGGCCTCAGAAAGTCGGACCCCCGATTGAGGAGGCGTAATTCATACTCTGAACAAAGCTGAGCCCATTAACAGAACTCAAACTCAAATTTAAGTACATAACAAAGAACTCGGGATCATGTCGGAATCGGACCGAAACTTAAATTTCTCCAAAATTTCCAGCCAATATTTGATGACGCATTTATTGTACGTTGGAAAGGTTGCGCTTGTGCCAGGCATGTCCAAAGTCCGAGGTGAGATTTTATACGCCCTGCGCCGTCCGTCTTAAACTGTATGGTGTTATTTTGTGCCAAAATTCTGAGCGATACAGTGGAATGTTCACAAGCAAATTCTCTTGTCTTTTCGCGCTCAACTCTGCCTGCACCCGTGAAAATTTTTAACTAGCTAAATTGCTATTTGCCTCACATGAGCTCGCACATGGGCTGTGTCCCGAGCCGCGTAATGCCGCACTTAATAGTAATGATAGGTAAGTCGCTCTCATCATACTTTTCTATGTGGTAGTATCAGTGATGGGAATAATGGCGTTAAGATAACGGCGTTACAGTAACGGGTAATCTACTCAGTTACTGTTTCCATCATTACAACGCTGTTACCGTTATTGATAATAACATGCGGCGCGTTACTGTTATTAAGCTGTTTTCGTCCGACCAAGCTCTCGGCTACAGGAGCGGCAAAGCTTTTTTCTTTTCCTTGGTGAGGGGCTAGACGACCGCATAAGGGATGATGATTGGCTAAGGTAGAGTACAAGTAGAATTTAATTTAGACCTATTTGATCGCCAGTTGTGTCCTGTTGATGTGCAGTAAATATGAAAAGTTCTAAAACATCTATTGTGTTTTATCATTCTACTATTATATACATAGGAATGACCAAATCAACAATGATATATTACATTTGACAGGTGTCTTGTCTCACATTGTCCCACAGCGATACTAGAATAGTGTAGATTTGTGTACAATGTTTTCTGTTAAAAATGTATTATTTTATTTATATTTAGACTTTTATTTATTTTAAGTGTCTATTTCATTAATTACACATATTTAATAGTCAGTGTTATTATAAATAATTGAACATACAGCTAAATTTCCATCAAAGCGGGGAGGGGGATCCACATTTTTGACATATTTGATCATTTTTTAAAAATGTAATGCATAAGTTACTTTCCCTGATAACTAATTACTTTTATGCTGTAACTCAGTTACTTTTTTGGAAGAAGTAACTAGTAACTATAACTAATTACTTTTTTTAAGTAATGTGCCCAACACTGGCTAGTATGCATCTCTGGAAGTAGCCGGAGTTGTAGCCTAACGGCTCTTTACGCACTAGGTAATTCACATGTAGTGTTACACGCGCTCTATTTGACTTGGTACACTAGATAGGGCGGGAAGTGACTTTAAGTGATTTTAAAAAATTTTGTGCACTAGACTTGAAATGCTCCGTCCGCGCTCCACTCTGCTTTCACGCTCGCTTGACTTGGCACTGTGTTAGAAATGTCAGGGTTATGGTATTGTTTTTGTGCCAAAATTCTGAGTGTGCAGTGGAACTTTTGCAAGCAGAATATCTTGTCTTTACAGGCTCGACTCTGCCTTCCTCATTTTTTAGCATTCTGCTTATATATGCAAGAAAAACTTCGGCATCGTGCATATCGTGCATCCCTACAAATAACTAAACACCACAACTAATGAACGAACTCAACTGATAAACTAGATGAAAGTTAATTAATATTTAATTACATTCATTTATTTAAAATGGAATTAAAATTGATAATTAAGTCTACACTTCATTATTTATGTCCAATCACTATTTAAAAATTAAGCTGTTTTTATATTAACTCCTTAATATTCAATTCTTTATACCGCATATTTATTTGGGATTTTATTTTTAAACCTGTTATTAATCATAAACGATTGACACAAGTTTTTTTATCAACAACCAGCACTAGAAAATAAATATCATTTCATACTTTTTCTGAGCGAATATTTTTCTCAAAAAGGTATCAAACCGGTTTTGTTAACTTCGAGATTCAGCCTCTTACTGATGCAACAAAGATTTTTACCCGCTTCAAAACGCCATCGATGGAAGACTTTGTGCATGTTTTGTGAACGAACGATAAAGAGAGTCGGAGAAAGAGAGAGAACGAGAGAAAGAAAGGGGCTGAAAGGGGGCGATGGAGGATGTCGTGTGAGTTCCTTCTGGAAACTGGGAATTGAGGAAGAGAAGTAGGTCAGTGTCCAGAGCTCCGAAAGCCTTTGGTCCCACAGTCTCTGATGTCAGCGGCGTTGACAGGAGAGATGGGATCGGGATGGGGAACACTCCTCCTCCTCCTCCCATCCCTCTCTTTCTTTCTTTCTTTCTCTCCTCCACATCACCCTCTCCTCTGAAGAATACCCCTCAGTCGGCCCCTGACAAGAGACTTGCGCTAGTTTTTGTGAAAGAGGTCGCGTGACTTGGGAAAAAGCTCATTTTCTCGTCTCGAGACCTCGCCAAACGTTATCTCCATCCTGCGCTGTGTTAAAACTGCAACATTAGCAGCCTTGCCGTCCAAAATTAGGGCTGAGAAAAAGATGCAGCTGAATGAACTCAGTTATTGTTAATAGAGCTATTCGGAGAGATGTTACTCTGTGAAGGAAATATAATGTAATGCGTACTCAAAAAAAATTTTCACTTACAATTACAATTACAGTTACTATTAAAGCCAGCTAGCTGAGTTTCCTTGGTTTCATTATTGGCCGTAAACATTTTTGGGTGACTTAATTTATATAGGAAACAGGGAAATTGCTCATCTAATGATAATTTTAAGACAAACAAATTAACATAACATTGAAAATGGGCTAAAAGTTGCTTTTTTAATATGGCCAGTCATTTCCATATTTCCAAAGTAAATACAGTCAGTTCTGACTTGATTTATATAATAAATAGGGAAATTAAGGCAAAAATTAACTTAACAATTGAAAAATGGACTGTAAGTTAAAATATTGACCTTTAGATTAAAAATGTGGCTGGTTATTTCCCCATTTTCTAAAGAAATACAATAACTCCTGACCTACTTTATTTAATAAATATTGAAATTACTCACCAAATGTTAATTTTAAGACAGATTTTTAAAAAAACAAACAAAAAAACAAACAAACATAACTTTAAAAATAGGCTAAAAGGTGAAATGTTTGCCTTAAAATTTAAATTTGGCTGGTCATTTCCCCATTTCTTAAATAAATTCAATCACTCCTGACTCAATTTGTGTAATAAACAGGAAAATTATTCACCACATTTTAATTTTAAGACAAAAATATAACTTAACATTAAATATAACTTAACAAAAAATGGGCTCAAAGTTAAAATGTTTGCTAAAAAATTTAAACGCGGCAAGTCATTTCCCAATTTCTTAAATAAATACAATCACTTATGACTTAATTTTTATAAGACATAGGGAAATTACTTGCAAAATTTTAATTTTACAGCAAAAGTTTAACTTAGCTTAACATACCTTCTCTTGGAGCTAATTAAATATGAATATAATTTTGAACACATGCTCAAAAATTTTTTACGTGACCAGCTGTGTCTGAGCTCAGCATTCTTAGTTTTGTTGGTTGGATTTTTAGGGCCTGTGTCCAACAAAACACGTTTTTTTCCCGCTGGCAGCGCTTATTTTTTAAAACAAATCCTATGAGCTTCAGCGTTCAGAGCGCTAGACGACTTCAGCGGAAAAAAGACAGCGGTGGAGACGGTGTTTGTTGTTCAACTTTTAGAACAGCGCTGTGCTCGTCAATGTCACTTCTCTCTTGCTAGTCAATCAAAATCGAGGAAGGGGCGGGAAATATGCTGTTAAGAACTCACTAACAACAATGGCGGAGCAGCTGGAGAAGATTTCATGCACCCAGTCTTGTCTCAAAGACGTGAGAATCTATTTCAAATGCTGCTACTGATGCTAAGATGCCATTTCTCTCCGTCTTGTTGGCTAATCTAGCGATCTCAAAGAAACACGTTGGCGTTTTTCGTAACTTAGCAACAACAAGTGCTGAGAGAAAGCTCCAGAAAGCGTTCTGGAAGTGAGGTGTGTTTGGTGGACACAGGCCCTTAAAATATTTATTTAAATATTAAAATACTTAAAAGCTTAATTTGGACTTAATTTCTTTGAGAAAATGGATCATTTTTGACCACTCTTTAATATTAAGACAGTAATTAAAATGTTGAACACATGAGGAAGAACGTTGTAACATTGGAGTGGTTGAGATCTTCATCACTGTGTGTTTTATAAGAAAAATAAATGACAGAAAGACAAAATATATATATTACTTGTCACAGCAAATGATTTAATCTCATCTCCCGTCTACAGCAGAGCGATGAGGCGAGGCAGAAAACACGCTTTTAATGACGTGCTGATAAATAAATAAGCTTTTAGGTGGAACCTAAATTCAAATGGAATTTCAGATCAAAGGCGTAAATAGAAAAATCTCATGTTTAATTTTTCCTGCAGCAGAGCCTCCGGTTCAGCGTTTGCCGACTGATGAAGTAAATAAAGCTGTTATTAAAAACGTGCCTTTTAAAAGTTTTCATCCTTCACTTTTCACTTCTTCTGCCGAGCGCTGTAATAATGAATACTTATGGCTTATTATGCAAAATTCTTATGGAAAAGACACCAGTTAACAATATTGTAGCAGTACTAGAAATGATCTGTTTTCCTCTTTGATTTCTTCCTCTTGTGTTTTTGATGTTTCCCTCATTATTTGTAATATTGTCAAAAGTGTTTGAAAATTGGCAGACAGTTCAGTTCGTCCCAAAATAAAGGAAATGTATAAAAGGTAAAAATAAAAGATCACTTAAGTTAGAAGTTTCACATCAGTGAAAGTTTTATGTTTGAAAACTATGTCAAAGAGAGAAATACATTTTTAATGCACAAATCTGTAAAAAAACAAAAGTTTTAAAAAGAAGTTTATGATCGATCTGTTTGCGTAGTTACTAACATTGTGAATAGTTTCAAGTAAGTTGGACCAGACTAAAGTTTTAACTATAAACACCATGTATTATGGAACTGGAAAGTATTCTCCCTAAACGCACAATTTTATAATGTTGAGAAGACTTTTGCAATCTTCTGTTTTTGATAGTTTAATTTCCAAACACAGTGGATAATTCAAACTTTATCATTGAAAAATAATATATAAAAACTAAGGAGAAGCAGAAAGATGAAGTAGTTAACATTAAAAAAGATTGCTTAAGAAAAGTTTCACATAAGTTTAACAAGCTTTAACGTTTAATTTTAAAGATTTCACTTGTTTTATTTGGCTTTTTATGTCCTTCTATTTATTAACATTTAAAAGGATTATTTAAGTTGGGCTAAGTTTCAGATCATTTGTGTTGCTTTTCTTGTTGGGTAAAATTGAGAGAAAATTCTGAATTTAAGTTGTAGATTCACAAGAAGAAAAGTTGGATATTCTCTGATATTTAATTAGCAAATTTATGAGAAAAAAAACTAAAATTTGCGACTTTATGATCACAAAGAATATTTGACTTTTTTTCTCAAAATTTGGGTTTTGTTTTTCAAAAATTTGCCACTTTAATCTCAGAGAATATCCAACAGTTCTTCTTATATAAATGTCTGTGATGTAAACTTTTTTAAACTTTATATACCATGTCAAAGTGAGAAACCTATTATTTATTTATTTTGTGTTGAGATCACTTTCGTTTCTTGATTATTTTTCCTAAAACAAGTTGAACATCATTTTTACTTTATATAACATGTCAAAGGGAGATAATTTTTAATTTTAATGTTTGTTAATGTTGAGATCACTTTTGCACAATTCAGTTTTTGATTTTTTTTTTTCCTTTAATTGCTAATTGATCTAGTTTGTTTTTTCTTGTTATCAGCATGGTCCTTGTGTATATTTGTTCCATTCATGTCCCTTTAAAAGCAAGTTTTAATTAAAAAAAAAAAGATTACTTAAATTAAGAATACCTTCCCAAACTAATCATGAATAGAACGTATTTTTTATTTTATATACCAGGTCAAAGTGAGAAACGTATTATTTAATTTTTTTTATGTTGAGATCACTTTTGCACTGTTCTGTTTTTGTTACATTTATGTCCCTTTAAAAGCAAGTTTTATTTATTTTTTTAATGTAATTAATTGATTTGATTAACAAATTATTCACAAACTAATTGTAATTATATATACTTATATATACGTTTTAAAACTCCCTTTAAAAGCAAGTTTAAATTTTTTTAAAAAGTGAGATTTTATATTGAGATCATTTTTCCACTGTTCTGTTTTTGATCATTTCATTAGAAAATACAGTTGACTTTATGTTCCTTTAACAATCTTATGGTTTTACTTTATATACCATGGCAAAATGACAAACATATTATTTAAAATTTTGTAATGTTGAGATCACTTTTGCAAAATTATGTTTTTGGGTTTTTTGGGGGTTTTTTGCAAATATAATTGAACATGTCCCTTTATGTTACATTTATGCCCCTTTAAAAGCGAGTTTAATTTTTTTTTTAAATAAAGATTATCTAAATTAAGAATAGCTTCACAAACTAATCGTGAATTAAACAAACCTATTGTTTTAATATCTTAATATTTAGATCACTTTGGCACTGTTCTGTTTTTGAATTTTGTTATTTGCAAATATAATTGATTGCATCCCTTTATGCTACATTTAAAAAACTACCTTTAACCGCGAGTTGTTGTTGTTGGGTTTTTTTTTTTTTTTTTTTTTAAGATTATTTAAATTAAGAATTGCTTTGCAAACTAATCATAAATTCAACAAACATATTGTTTTTTATTATATATACCATGTCAAAATAAGAAACTTATTATTTTAATTTTTTAATGAGATCTTTTTGGCAAAATTGTTTTTTATTTTTTTATTTGAAATTATAATTGATTGTTTCCTTTTGTGTTACATTTGTATTCTTTTAAAAGCAAGTTTTTTATTTAATTTTGAAAGATTAGTTAAATTAAGAATAGCTTCACAAATTCATCGTAAATTGAACAAACTTTCTGTTTTCTATTTTATTTACCATGTCGATGTGGGAAACTTATCCTTTAAAAAGCTATTATTTTATTAAATACTATCACTTTTGCACTATTGACTTTGTAAATCTTTTGCTGTGTTAAATAGAATAGTTTGACATATTTTGTTTGTTTGTTTAATGGTTGTTTTCTTGTCTTCTGCATGCTGCTGCAGCCTCTCTTCCAGGTTGTAACTTGTCCCTGCTGTCCGGCCGGAGCGCCTCTCTATCACACCGTGCTGCTGTAGAACCAGCCCAACCCCGACCTTACAGGACCATGTTCACGTGCCACCCGTTAATTACCGTCCGACACGCGCTCGTTTCTCACGCGACACCTGCACTAATTATTACTTCACTTGATATTCACCTTCCTCCCTGCTCTACCTCACTGTGCATCTCTCCTGCTTCATCCTGTCTTCCCACTAACACTTTGCCTTTGCACTCGTGATCATGTTTAAAGGGAAACTCCACCAAAGACAAGTTAAAACAAATATCAACACAGCGCAGGTGCACCATTAATAACAGTGGCTTTGATTAATAGAATTTATTAAAACATTTAAGCAGTGTACAGTTGCACTCAAAATTATTCAACCCTCATTGCAAATTAGGGCAAAAATGTACAAACTTTCAGCTGCTTGCAATAAACAAGTCAAACAAGAACAATTTAAACGGCTCAACACAACTGATATTACAAGTGTTTTTTGTACAGTCAACACAAAGTGTCACTTTTAATGCCTACTGCAGTTTCAAAATTATTCAACCCTATGAATAGAGTCCCTCATAAGAGCACAGGTTTGCAAATCAGGTGTTGTCTCAAGCATTATTGTTAGCATTATAACTAGCCTCATAAGCTGCATCAGGTGTGCGTGAGCTAGAACTCATCAAATACCTAGAATGGCTTGGGGTATGATCACAGTGACGTTTGACTGCATGGTAAAAACATGGGGAAGTCAAAAGAATAGTCCAGAAAGTCTAGAGAAGAGGTCATTGCCTTGCACAAACAAGGGAAAGGATACAGAAAGATATTAAAGCCATTGAATGTTCCTAGAGATACCGCTGGAAGCATAGTTGTATAGTTAAGTTTAAAGTTAAAGGAACAGTGGCTACACTACTTGGATGTGGCAGAAAGAGGAATCTATCAACAGCTGTCACTAGGTTTCTGAGAAGGCAGGTGGCCAAAAACACTCAAGTGACTGCAAAAGACCTGCAGCAAGACTTGGTGGCAGCAGGCACTGAGGTTTCAGTTTCCACATATGGTGCACACTAAATGCTAAAGGTTTCCATGCCCAAGATTAACACCAAAATCACAGGACAAGTCAGTGCCAATGTGCTCAAAACTATATAAATAAGCCACAGAACTTTTGGGATTCTGTGCTGTGGAGTGATTTACTGAAAACTGGAACCTTTTGGATCAGCAGTATGTCTGGAAGAGCAAGAATGAAGTATATGCTGAACAAAACACCCTGCCTACAGTGAAGCATGGCAGTGGCGGTGGCTCTGGAGCTGCTTTTTCTTCTGGCACTGGAAACTTAAAGCGGAGGGCAAGATAGATTCAATCAAATATCAGAAAATACTTGGAGAAAATGTTGGGCATCACTGGACCTTCCAACAGGGCAATGATTCCAAGCATACCTCAATGACCACCAAAGCTTGGTTTCAGAAAAGGTCCTGGAAGATTGTAGAGTGGCCATCACTGTTGCCCGACTTCAGCCCCATAGAAAATCTCTGGTGGGATTTGAAGAAGGTGGTTACAGCACGCAAACCTAAGAACATTAGTGAGCTGGAGGTGATTGCCCATGAGGAATGGGCTAAGATTCCTTAAGAGCGCCGCCAGAAGCTGGTGTCTGGCAATGCATCACGTTAGCAGCAGGTTATAACAGCAAAAGGCTGCTTTACTAAGTATTAAAGATGCTTGTCGTTAAGGGGTTGAATAATTTAGAAACTGCAGTGGTCAGTAAAAGTGACATTTTGTGTTGAATGTACAGAAACCACTTGTAATACTAGTTGTGTTGAGCTGTTTAAATTGTTCTTGTTTGACTTGTTTATTGCAAACAGCTGAAAGTTTGTAAATTTTGCCAATAACCCTAATTTGCAATGGGGGTTGAATAATTTTGAGTGCAACTGTAAGGCCAAGATTTGACTGAACATCACTTTTCTGGTGAGATTTTTGGGAGAATATGAGAAAAATTATAACATTTCACCTGATTGTTATTGAGTGTGAAGCTTAACATTGATGAGTGTGATTAGCTGGACTTACATTCTTCACTGAGATTTCATATTTATTAAATAAATAAATACAGAATTTGGGGATCAATAGGGAGAAAATAGTACGTTGAGTCGGATTAAGCATTTTATAATGATCTAAGGATTTTTTTTCTGTTTTTATTCTTTTTATTCCTTATTCCTTATTAACTTCCGGTCAAAGTGTTCATAAATTTAGATTTACGTTCAACAGATTGATAAAAGCTTTTAAACATGACAATTAATAAAATATCTGCTAGTTACACACATAAATACCATTTAAAAGGTTTTGTACCTATTTATGAATTGTGATGAATAATGAAACTAAATGGATAAATACTGAGGAAATTGTGAACTATAAATGAAGAAAGGAATAAAAGTGTGAAAAGGTTAAAAGGGAGAAATGATAAGGGTGTAGATTTTTGGGTTTTTTTTTCTTCTTTTTTAAGCCTACCACCACCCACCCTCTTCAGAGGACAACTTTATTTTTAATTACAAGTTTCATTTGGGCACAATCCCAAACAATGCAACAATTATGATGATGTTGATGATCAGAGGTTGATGCTGATTTAGGGCCTGTGTCTAGCAAACACTTTTTGTGTCACTTCCAGAGCGCTTTCTCAGGGCTTCTCTCAGCGCTTGTTGCTAAGTTACGAAAAGCGTCATCGGTCACTTCCACGTTCATTCCTTTATCAGGCAAACACTGTAACGTGTTCCTTTGAGATCGGTAGTTTAGCCAACATAAGGGGGATTATCTTTACAATGTAGTGAAATGGCATCTTGGCATTAGCGGCAGCGTTTGAACTAGATACTCACGTCTTTGAGATGTAGAGATTTGCTGCATGAGATAAACCGTGTAAGAACACTGTTCTAAAAGTGGAACAGATTTCAACTTGAAGCGCACTGAATGCTGAAACTCACTGGATTTGTATTAGCTGGCCAGGGTCAGTGCCTCCGCGATATCTCCACCAAGGTAGCATCAACCCTGGCCAGCTAATAAGCAACGTCCAAAAGAGTCCGTTCGACAATTGACTCTTTTGAACTTTCAGCAGAAATCAACAGAGCTACAGTACTGTGCAAAAGTTTTAGGCAGGTGTGAAAAAATGCTGTAAACAAAGAATGCTTTCAAAAATGGAAGTGTTAATCATTTATTTTCATCAATCAACAAAATGCAGTGAATGAAAAGAAATCTAAATCAAATCAATATTTGGGTGTGACCACCCTTTGCCTTCAAAAACAGCATCAATTCTTCTAGGTACTTGCACAGTTTTTGAAGAACTCGGCTGATAGGTTGATTTCCAAACATCTTGGAGAATAACCACAGATCTATAATCCTATAATCCTACAAAATAATATAATATAATCCTACAAAAAATAATATAATGACTATAATCCTACAAAATAATATAATATTAAAAGAAAATAATATAATGACTATAATCTACAAAATCCCTGACTTTGTGCAAGTGTACCTATAAATTGATGCTGGTTTGAAGGCATAAGGTAGTAACACCAAATATTGATTTGATTTGGAATTTTTCTTTGTTCGCTCACTTTTGCATTTTTTAATAAATTGATAAAAATAAACATTCATTATTTATATTTCTAAGCATTCTTAGTTTACAGCATTTTTTCACACCTGCTAAAACTTTGCAGAGTACTATATGTGACAGCCTGCGTAAACCCTTGTTTTTACAGTTTCTTTACCACTACTGAGTTAAACAGGCTTAGTGTTCTTTTTTTTTTAAAGCCCACCACACCCTCACCCTCTTCGGAGGACAACTTTATTTTTAATTACAAGTTTCAATAGGGCACAATACCAAACTACGCAACAATTAGAATATACATGCACAATCCGCTCCAAACTAACATCCACATAGAGGCGGGGACATGAATAAAGAGAGAGGGAAAAAAGGGAAGAGCAAGAAAAGAAAAAAAAGGAACAAATAAACAAAAAACAAACAAACAAACAAAAATGATACAAAACAAAACCAAAAAATAAGAGGGGGGCAAATAACAGAGAGCTAAACAGATTGACAGACAAACAAGAACCAAAGACAGGACTATATGAGCTAAGACCAGACAAAACTGACAGGACCAGAAACACAATCGATCTGACGCCAAGTTCTGGTTGGGGGAAAAAAAAGGTCTTAAATGGGTTCCATTGTTCTTCAAAGACTGACAACAGGCATAGTGGTCTGTTCGTATGGCTCCTGGCTGTGTTGCGCAAGGCTAAGAAAGTTACTCACAGCCTCATTAGTGGCACGACAACGGCATTAACTTTGGCGTTAGGCGTCTGCCCTTATTAACAACTGACGGGCTCGCTGGTACTGGGATGTCTCCACCGAGGTGGCGCCGATTTGTTTGATTTTTTGACAACAGACGGTACGCAAAGGCCTCTAACAGTAGAATAAAGCTTCAAATGTGCCAGAGTTCTCCTTTAAGTGAGGTACACTACCAGTCAAAGTTTGGACACACCTTCCCATTTTAATGTTTTTTCTTTTATTTTCATTACTATTTACATTAATAGATTCTCTAAAGGCATCAAAACTATGAATGAACTGTGTAAGGCTATTTGACCAAGAAGGAGAGTGATGGAGTGCTTTCGCCACATGGCCTGGCCTCCCGCAGTCACCTGACCAAACCCAATGTCGAAGATGGTTTGGGATGAGATGAACCCGCAGAGTGAAACAAAAAGAATAACAAGTGCTCAGCATCTCCTGGGAACTCCCTTCAAGACTGTTGGAAAAAGCATTTCCAGGTGACTACCTCATGAGCTCATCGAGAGAATGCCAGAGTGGTACCAAGCATTCGATCCAAAAGCAAGGCTGGTTATTTTCAAGAATCTAAGATATAAAACATGTTGTGGGTTATTTCACACTTTTTGTTTACTACATAATTCCATATGTGTTTATTCATAGTGCCTTCAGTGAGAATCTACAATGTCAATAGTCATGATAATAAAGAATAAAACATTGAATGGGAAGGTGTGTCCAAACTTTTGACTGGTAGTGTATATTGTATAGGGCTGGGTATCGTTCTTGATTCCTGAATCGATTCGATTCCAATTCACAAGGTCATGATCCGATTCAATTCTCGATTTGATTCGATTCGATTCGATATCGATTTATTTAGAAATTTCTTTGCGTCAATACTAGTTTTGCTTGGTTATAAAATTAGGCCAGACGGTGATTTGAGCAGAGCAGCTTCAGTCATGGCTCTATTTGGTTTCGGTTTCGCCGGTCTCACGTTTTTATAGCTCAACCTTGCACGGTCGCGAGAAGTAGTGCATAGCCGCAGGAAAAGATCGATCCACGAATTTTTGAGTCGATATCGTATTTTTCGAACGAGAATCGATATTGATCGGTGAATCGATTTTTTGAACCTCGCCCTAATATTGTAGAACATCTCAGTGTGTGCAAAAGCCATGGACTGGTAGTGTAAATATCGCCGATTATAAAGTGATGGTAATAAAAGGTGTAAATATCCATTTAGTTGCAACCTCGCAGACGCCCTCCCCAACTGATCCACTTCATTTTCATGTTGAAAAAGGTTTAATTGAAGTTAAAGAATAAACATTTTAAATGTCTCATAAACCACCAAAATAGACGACGCTCAACAAAGAAAACCTCACAACGGAAAGCAAAGAATTCAAATGATACAACCTCCCAGCCCGATCTCCCGTGTCAACTGGACCACCCTCTGACCCGACCCTCCCCTCTGCAGGGCCTTAACGTCCCAACCCCCTTCACTGTCTCTCTCTCGCACTCTCTCTCTCTCCTCCTGCAATCCCTCATCCTCCCTGGCGCTCCTGAGTGACCGCACGCTGTCAGTAAGCTGTGGTGATGTGAAGAAGCTGCTTCTCCTTTGCTAATGAGTCTCTCGCCATCTCTCTCCGTCCTCCCTGCATCCCTCCCTCCATCCTCCCCAACTCGCCTCTGATCAGAGACTCCCTCCTGTCCATCTCTCCTCCGTCCGAAACAAAGGGCCTTTAATCGCAACTTGCTTTTACTTTGGACTTTGACTTTGCTTCGGCTTATTCGTTTTATGCTCATACGTAACTAAAAGTTTGTTTATTACTTGCACATTAGTAACAAAGTCTATTTATTAAGTAAAATTTTATTATTAAATGCAGATTAATAACTAAAAGTAACTTTTTTTAGTAGTTGATCAGAAATAAAGTTGCTTTAAAATGTTTTTGTAAGAATATAGCAAATGTTGAAAATGTCTTTATAAGCAGTGAAAAATATTAGTATTAATAATTATAGTATGTACAAATATTTAGTGTAGTATAGCATATATTATATGTAAATGTAATTCAACATTGTTTCAAAAAACCTATAATTTCAGGTATTTTCAACAAAAATGATGCATTCAAAAAATTGAGGCTTTGCCTCAACTCTACTATTTCTAGTAGCTTATTAGCGGCAAAGCTACTTTTAAAATGCTTTGTAAAAAATGTTACTAGAAAAGCTGCAGCGGTTTAGTTAAATGTTTACATTAACTGCTTTAAGATGAACCTAAACCAGACATATGAAGTAATAATACTGGCTGAAGGAGCTCAGATGCTACTTATGAAGCTATGTAGCTAATTGAAAACTACTGCATTACAACAGAAGCTCAGCGGTAGTTTAACTGCTGTTTGTTGGCATTTACATTTGACTAAAGGAGGATACATTTAAGAAAATGTTTTAAAATATGTGTATTATTCTAAAAATATCATTCAGAAGCTCTGGAGGAAGAAGGTGAGCTGCTCCCCAACACCGTTTACGCCTTTAGGTGTAGTAAAAATGTAAAACATGGGATTTGAAGAAGGATCCTCATCAGAAACGAGGGTCCTGTTTATTCCAATTATCCAATCAAATTTTTGCCTGCGGTCTGAGCGTTGATGAGATTCGGAAAGCCAAAGTGGGTCTACCTCGGAGCGGACAGAAAGCGTTAACGCAAAATTCTCACGTTTAATTAAGTGCAACGGAAGTGTAAGTAGGGGAGAGGTGTGACTGGAGCCAGGCCTCGATCCCGAGCGCACCATCCGTCCGGCCCTGCTGGAGGTCTAGAGAGAGAGAGAGAGAGAGAGAGAGAGAGAGCGCTAGGCAGCTGCAACATGCTAGGCGCCCCCCCACCCCACCCCGAACGCAGGATCTCTGGACCCCCAGAGCATTAACCTTTTCCTTTAATTAACACAGTCTCTGTGGTCCGGACCGAGAGAGAAAGAAAGAGGGAATGAGGGGTGAAGGCAGTGGGGTGAGGAGGCTGTTCATGCTGTTGTCAGGGAAGAAAGAAAAAGAGAGCGAGAGAGAGAGAGTGGGAGGGAGCGAGGGAGCGAGGGAGGGAGGGAGGGATGGACGGGATGAGTAATGTGCACAGGGCCAGACAGTGGACCGGGGCTTTCTTACGATCTGGCATCGTGCCCCCATTTTATACACACACACACACACACACTTATACACCCACACTTACACACACACACACACAAAGCAAGAGGATAAGACGATTACAGTTACTGTACAGTGCAAAGGTCTCGAGCCATCTATATATAAATATAAACATATTTTAAGAATATTTCACTTATAACTGTCAGATTCGTCAGGGATCTGGTAAGGATTTGACGAAAAAGGCAGACGCGAGCCAACTTCCAGCGGCCGGGTTAGGTGGCTGTAGGAATGCTCTCCGATTCGGACAGGGATCTGATCAGGATATGAACCGAATGCCACACTTTCACAATTCGACAGTGATCTGGTTAGGATGTAACGAATTGCTACTCGTTAGCCCTTGTAGCGTGCTGGTTAGCGCAAACGCGGCTGAGAGCGCGAGTAGGCAGGAAAGCTGATCTAAGAACTCTCTTACGCGAAGAGTAAGGATTACCACAATAATCCGCATTCTAGCGACACGCACTCTAACAAAGAGATGAACCCAATAACTGGAGTACTCGCAGTTGATGCCGATGAGAATCGGAAGAGGGCCGGGTGGACTCTAATGGCAGAGCGACGCGCCGCGAGGAAGTGAATCCTTAAATACTCTTTGAACCGCGACCGGCCGCGGAGTGGAGTGCGCGTGACAATAACAAAATATTAGCCTTGTTAGCTAAAGTGAGATCATATTCCCAAAAATGCTCTTTTTACAATTTTAATACATTTTATTTTTCTTATTTCAAGACATTTGCCTTGTTTTAAATAATCGTGAGGCACGACATGCACAATGCACTTTCACTGTGAGACGGCAGCACTAACCGCCGCGCCACCGTGCCACCCCGACTGGCAAATGTTTTGGCAAAGCACTGGTAAATACGTACATTTGTCACTAGTGGCAATTACCACAAGTTCGCCACGTGTGGCTGACAATGGCAAACATATTCTGGCAAAGCTCCACTGTAACCACAACAGGCACAGTTACGCAGTTGGTGGCGTAACGGTAGGGTGTTCGCTCCGTGATCAGAAGGTCGCAGGTTCAAATCCAGGGCCGGTAAAGTTACCACTGAGGTACTCATGATCAAGGTACCGTCCCCAAGCACTGCTCCCTGGGCGCTTGTTAGCTGCCCACTGCTCCTTCACGGAGGGGTTAAAATGCAGAGGTGACATTTGGTTGTGGTGCATTGTGTGCTGTGCTGTGGTGTGTTCACAATGACAAATAATCACTCACTTTTTCACTTTCAAGTTTGCCACAAACGTTTTGTTTTTGTAAGGGTTTGCAAGCAGAATGAATGGAAGAAATAACTGGACAAACAATTTAAAAAACTGACAGCGAACAAAATATTATACGTGGCTAAATGTGGGTTTAAAATATTAAAAATCATCACTTCTTTATTTACATATTAGGTATTGAAACAAACACAAAGTAATGATGAGCAGTGTTACTAACGTTTTACAAAAGTAAGGCAATTACTGGTTTGTGTTTTGCTGTAACAGTAAAGTAAGGCATTAATAATACATTTGAAGTAATATTAAAGTTGTTATATATTTCAGTAACACAATTCCACAAAGTTGACACCGAAGCAGATTGTGTTGTTTTGAAACTTGCTTTTGCTTCGTGTGCGTGAGTCTGGTGAGAGCTGGAGAACTTTTCTGGTTCTTCACGCCAACTTGTACACTCTTTACGGTTTCCTTTTAAAGTTACTTTTTAAGCCCAGATCAGATTTAACCCCGGACTACAAGCGGTTTGGCCACTGGTGAAGGCATGTTGAGAGGCGTTTAAAGCCGGGTTGTGATCTCCCGCCTTGCACTCGTTAGCGCTGCAGCCAAACATATGCAGTGTGAAATGCTCTGATGTTACATTTCAACAGGAGGCAAAGAGAAATAAACTCATCTCAACATCTACACCCACATCCTTCAACAAGACGTCAGTTACACCGCAAGGGTTACACAACACAACGCAAGTTTGACACAAGGCAAGTGTAACACAACACAACGCAAGTGAGACCAACATAATGCAAGTGTAACAACACAAGTGTAACCTAACACAAGTATAACACAACACAACGCAAGTTTGACATAACGCAAGTGTAACACAACACAACGCAAGTTTGACAAAACGCAAGTGTAACACAACACAATGCAAGTTTGACACAATGCAAGTGTAACACAACACAATGCAAGTTTGACACAACGCAAGTTTGACACAACACAAGTGTAACACAACACAACACAAGTTTGACACAACACAATGCACCACAAGTGTGAACCAACACAACGCAAGTGTGACACAACAACACAATCCAAATACACCTTAACACACACAGACGGAATGTGAGGCTGTACGGTGTGTGATGAGAGGGAGGTTGGTTCAGAGTGAAGATGCCAGACCGCCCCGGACCCCCCCGCCACTTCATCCTGATCCACCCCAGACCCAGAGCAAGGGCACAGTCTCCCCAAAACCATACATCACCCAGCTCTGAACATCAACTCTCTCAACACACACACACACACACACAAACACACACACACGCACACACACACAAACACACACACAAACACACACACAGTCTTGTATTACTATCTTTGTGAGGTCCTTCCATAGACTCCCATAACGACTAAAGTACATAATTTTACACCTACACCTAATCCTAACCCTAACCTTAACCTCAGTAACTAAAAACACATCTTTTACCTCTTTTAGTTTCTCAAATAAAACAAACACATTTTCTATAAAGTCATTTCTCCTCATGGGGACCTCTCAAATGTCCCCACAAAGCCCCAAAAAACAGATAAAAGTGATTTTAGGGGACAAAAAGGTCCCCACAATGCGATAAATACATGAACACACACACACACACACACACATGCACCCACACTACTGCCAGCAATCATCCCTCCCTCTCTCTCTCCCTCTCTTTTACTCCCTCTTCTTCCTCCCTCTTTCTCTCCATCTCTCTCTCTGCTCTCTGACCCGGGATTCTCTGTCTTGTGATCGCGCAGCACTAACGCCCCGGTGTGGGAGCGGTGTGGGATTTTTAGGGACGGGGCATTTTGAGGGGTGGGGGGGTTGTAGTGCGGGGGTATTTTTCGGGGGAGAGTTTGGGAGTCGCCGAGCAGGAAAGATGGAAGGGTGGAAGAAGCATGGATCCAGCTGGAAGGTCACGGCTGACGGAAAAAGCATGACGAGATCGAAGCCAAGGCTTGGCTTAAACTCCACCGCGTTTCAAAGGACGAGCGAGGGACGTTTAGCATGAGCTTTCTCTCTGCAAGAACTTTTTAACACAGATCATACACACTCGCCAGACCTCAAAAACAAACAAACAAACAAAACGCCTCACCAGCCAAAAAGGCCTTCTGTCGTGGTGCATTATTTGAAAAGTTTATTTTATAATGTAACAGCATTTACTGACGTTCAGCACCTGACCTGGTCCCCGCTTTGTGTCCGTAGTTCCTGGGATAGACTCCGGTTCCCCCGCGATCCTAGTTGGGATTAAGCGGTGCGAAAATGAATGAATGTATTATAGCTGAGATAAAGCTGAGAAATTCCTAAATTTAAGTTGTACATTTACAAGAAGGAAACTCGGACATCCACAATCTCGGAGAATATCAGACTTTTTTCTGGCAAATTTGGGAGTTGATTTTTCCTCATAAATTGGCCACTTTAATTTCAGAGAACATCAGACCTTTTCTTCTCGTAAACCTATGACTGTAATCTCGGAATATCGGAGTTCTTTCCTTTTTACTCTACGATCACACTTCACAGCTTATACTTTTAGGGCTTGTTTACACGTATGCTGATATTTTTATAAATGCATATTAATATACGTTTATTTTTTAACAGTTGTTTAAAAAAAAAGCCCTGGTTAGACGTTTAGACAATGCAGATATTTTTATAAACACATTTTGTTTATACGTTTGGGCCTTCAGTTGACACCTGTACTCACAGAATCCAGTGTTTTGTTTGTTATCAACAGGTACATGGTTAGGGGCGTTGGCACCGTGAACGGAAGGTCGCCAGTTTGAATCACAAAAGGTACCACTGAGGTACTCATGAGCAAGGTACCGTCCCCAAACACCGCTCTCTATGTCAGCTGGCCACTGTTCCTTCACAGATGGCTTAAACACAGAGCTCACATTTGGTTGTAGTGTGCTGTGGTGCGTTCACAATGACAAATAATCACTCGTTTTCATATTAAAGAAGTGGAATTAAAAGTATGATTATTTCTCGTTGTGAACTGGCGACCTTCAGATCCCTCTGACCTTTTATCATCGGTATCGTTGTACATTGGCATCTCTGTCGTCAACTGAATGCTTCACACCGAACATTGTTCACATTTCGCTTGATGTGTAACTTCTCCCTCAAAACGCATTGCTTGTTTTTCCGTTTTTCTTTTCTCTTCACCCGGCGTTTTGTTTCCCGTCTCTCCGCCGTGCATCAGGAGTTTGGCTTGCGAGAGCGTTGCTCGGCCTCTCGGGGGAGCGAAGTGGGGCACGGCGTCGACCCCCGTCCTGCCCGGTGTGGGTGGCATCGGAGAGCAGAGACGAGGCGCTTTGCCCCCCTCCTGAGGCCCAGACGGAGGGTCTGCCGTTGCCGTGGGGACGGCCCCCAGGAGCCGGCCTTATTCTCGGGGTCGTGCATCAACGCAGACTCTGTAATTACAAGCGCGAGGAGGAGGTGGAGGAAGAGGAGGCAGAAAGAGGGAGAGAGAGAAAACGAAAAGGTTCGGCAATTCCTGCAGATGTATGTAGAATGCGAGAGTCCTCCCGGGAGATATTCACATCTCAGAGTTCTAGTAGATGGGTTTTAATGAGGCAAGTCGAGTGCGTGTGTGTGTGTGTGTTTGAATATTAGTGGCTGGAGTTTGCGTCTGAGTGTGTGTAATTGGCAGGAGGAAGAGAATGTGTGTACTTTCATTTTATTTTATTTTTTGGTTCAGCAGTTGTAGGGGGCGAGTCTGGGTTAGGCCTGAGAGCCCCCACTAGCTATCATTATTCAGGAAAGATTCGTGTTCGTTTTGGACAGACGTGAGAACTTCGCTCCGAGACGACGGCAAAGAAAACAATGTCAGACGCTGCGAGAATGCAGCTTTGCTTGAACACGAGAAGTTTTTCCGCTTTGACCAAAAAGCCCTTTTTTGGGATGAAAACGAGTTGAGAATAACCTGCGTACGACTCGTACGACTTCAACTCACCCAGAGCGGCTCAAGGTTCTCCAACAGCCCTAATGAGTAACGATGAACTGTCTCAATGAACTCTAGACTAGACTAAAATATGTATTAACCCTTCAAAGAAGTCCAGACTAGACTAGAATAATTATTAAGCCTTCAATGAACTCTAGACTAGACTAAAATAATTATTAAGCCTTCAATGAGTTCTAGACTAAAATATGGATTAAAGCCTTTAATGAAATCTAGACTGAACTAAATAAATATAAACCTTCAATGAAGTCTAAACTGGCTTATTAAGCCTTCAATAAAGTCTAGACTAAAATATATACTAAGCCTTCAGTGTAGTCCAGACTAGAATACTTATAAGTCTTAAGTTAAGTCTAGACTAAACTAAATAATTATTCAGCCTTAACTGAAGCCTAGACTAAACTAAAATATTTATAAAGCGTTTAATGAAGTCTAGACTAGACTAAATAATCAATGAAGTCTAGACTGGACTAAAATAATTATTAAGCCTTCAATGAAGTCTAGACTGGACTAAAATAATTATTAAGTCTTCAATGAAGTCTAGACTAAATAAAAATAATATTTTTAAAAGTCTAGAATATACTAAAATTATATTTAGGCCTTCAACGAAGTCCAGATTAGACTATATATATTAAGGGCTGGGTTTCTTGCCCATGGATTAAGCCTAGTCTTGGACTAAATTGACATACCAATTGAGATTTACCATTGAAACTCAAGGCTAGTCTAGTACTATGCTTAATCCTCGACTGGGAAATTAAGGGCCAATTTCCCAGTCTAGGATTAATCCTAGTCCTAGACTAACCTTGAGTTTGAATGATAATAGGCTAATAATTGACGAGCCTTTTCTATTCTAATGACCTGTGGGGACGAAAGTATTCATATAATATTCGTCATGCAATTAGCTCACTTTCGTGAACACAAACTCCATCAAAGCTTCTGCACACGAGGTGAGGTTTTTCTTGCACCAATTCCACAGCTAATGAAAGTTACAAAAAAGCCCCATAAGGCTCGGGGTTGGGGCTGTTTGTTTTTGTTTGTCTTTCTGCCGATTTGAGCGGGGTTTGGGAGCAGGGCTGGGGGCCTGCAGGCGCAGAGACGAGGTGGCTCGGGGTTTTTTCTGAGAAAAGGAGCTTGACAGCGTTTTGGGAGCAGGGGCTCGGTTCACGGCGAGGCGGCAGACGAGCGAGGGCCCTCGGCAGAGCGCAGCAGCCACCACAAATAGATGTTTACGTCCCGTGAAAGACTTTGAATGCCGCAATAAAGCGAATCATATCAATCTTTGCTCCCTTTTTGATATCCCTTCCCTCGCCGTTCCTCCTCCTCCTCCTCCTCCTCCTCTTGTCACCAGGCAGGTGGGGAATTGGCTCGGAGGTGTGACGGAAGCGACTGTCAAGTTTTAAGGGCATTATGAAAATAGGTGAGAAATTATATTCAATAAAGTGAAAAATTTTCTGACAACAATGTAGGTCATAACTTCCCAGTTTAGCTGTCTTTATATAAAAAGGGGGGGGCCCCGAAGGCGACGCCGAGTGGCAATTTTCAACAGAGGAGAAGATGTGGAAATAAACTACGCTGACACTTGACAAAGAAATAATAAGGTTTTTGCAGAATGTTGCCTTTACAGATCCTCTGTTGGCAAAATTTATAGCTTAAAATGGGCAAATAAAGATCACAAAAATGAACTAAAAACCTGAACCTATTTAATAAAACAAACTTGACTTATTAATTATTAATTTAGTCTAGTCTGGACTTCATTCAATGCTTTATAAATATTAAGTCTAGTCTGGACTTCATTCAAGCCTTATTAATAATTTTAGTCTAGTCTAGACTTCACCAAAGGCTTAATAATAACAACTTTCTTCTAGTCTAGACTTCATTGAAGACTTTGGATATATTTAATCTAGTCTAGACTTTAGGGAAAGTTTCATAAAATTTAATTCTAGTCTGGACTTCATTGAAGGCTTAGTAATTTTTTTTTGTCTAATCAAGACCTTACTGAAGGCTTAATAATACCTTCAGTCTAGTCTGGACATCACTGAAAGCTTCATAAATATTTATTCTAGTCTAGACTTCATTGAAGTCTTATTAATAATTTTAGTCTAGTCTAGACTTCACCAAAAGCTTAATAATAACAACTTTCTTCTAGTCTAGACTTCATTGAAGACTGGATATATTTAGTGTAGTCTAGACTTCAGTGAAAGTTTTATAAAATTTAATTCTAGTCTGGACTTCATTGAAGGCTTAGTAATTTTTTTAGTCTAATCAAGACCTTATTGAAGGCTTAATAATACCTTCAGTCTAGTCTGGACATCATTGAAAGCTTTATAAATATTTATTCTAGTCTAGACTTCATTGAAGGCTTGTTAAGTATTTAAGTCTAGTCTAGACGTCCATTTAAATATAAGTCTAGACTGGGCTTCATTGAAGACTTAATAATAACTCCACGCTAGTATAGACTTCATTGCAGTCTTATTAATAATTTTAGTCTAGTCTAGACTTCATTAAAGGCTTAATAATAACTTTCTTCTAGTCTAGACTTCATTGAAGACTGGATATATTTAGTGTAGTCTAGACTTCAGTGAAAGTTTTATAAAATTTAATTCTAGTCTAGACTTCACTGTAGTCTTATTAATAATTTTAGTCTACTCTAGACTTCACTAAAGGCTTAACAATAACTTTCTTCTAGTCTAGACTTCATTGTAGTCTTATTAATAATTTTTGTCTAGTCTAGACTTCACTAAAGGCTTAACAATAACTTTCTTCTAGTCTAGACTTCATTGAAGACTGTATATATTTAGTGTAGTCTAGACTTCAGTGAACGATTTATAAATATTTAAGTCTAGTCTGGACTTAACTGAAGACTTTATAAATATTTAAGTCTAGACTGGACTTCATTGAAGGCCTTATAAATATTGAGTCTACTCTAGACTTCACTGAAGGCTTAATAATAATTAAGAAGAAGAAGAAGAACCTTTTATTCTGACCCTACATTTACAGGGAAGTTGGTAGCGTATCAGTTAGGGAGGTGGCTCTGTGATTGGAGGGTCCTGCACCGGTAAAGGTACCACTGAGGTACTCATGAACAAGGTGCTGTCCCTGGGATCCTGCCAAAAAAGCCGCCCAACTGTATCAAATGTGGGGATCACATTTCGTTGTGGTGCATTCACAACGACAGATAATCAAATTAACCTCACAAACAACATATTCCACCACATCTCTGTGCTGGGGCAAAGTAAACCTCCAAAATGGTGTTTTTTTCTGCTCTCTTGCCTTGTACGTAAATTCAAGAGGAACCTTCCAGACTTCTAGGCCCAACTCCGGTGTCGTTCCAATAACGCTGCTTATAATGGGGCGAGGGAAGAGCGATCTGGCAGTCCTCAGGGGTGAGAGCTGAGGGTGTGAGTGCCGCTGTGGGAGGCCTTTCCTGGCTCTCATTTTCACATAGGAGGGGAGTAAGGGCAGGACAGGTGAGATGATGAGTGACTGGAGCTCGACGAAGTCCAGTTAGACGGCAAAAAAGGCGAGGACCAGTTCTCCGACCGTTAAAATGGCTGGCTCCAGGAAAGACACTCGAATTTCACATGTAGATAAGTGTGTGTAGTGCTGGGGAATCTACGTTAAAAGCAACAAGCTATTTGTGATTATATCAAAGGGCTTCATTCACTAAATGTTCTTAAGAAGAAATTTGCTTATAAAACCCACTTACACAGTTATCACATATTGTATTGTATCTTGAAATATGTTGGAGCATCACATGCTGTAAATGCTGAAGAGTACACCAGTAAAAGGCCTGTTGCAGGATTTTTATTTACTGTCAACCTATTTACTCATTTCCCACCTTAATCGGAGTGAGGGAATCTTGTTTATATTTCACTTCATGTGCATTTTCACCATTCACATGAAGTGTAATGTCAAGTGAGACAAATTAAGTCAATCACATCATGCTACAAGCTTTCTGCAAAAAAGAAAAAAAAAACATATTTCATGAATAATCTACAAGAAACATCTGTCTAATAGAACATCGTTTACTTTGATAAGGGTCTTGGATAAAAATTAAAGAATGGATATTTACAATAAAACACACTCACAGCACTTCATTTCAGTTTAACACAACTGCTTTTTATGTTGTCGTGCTATTTTATAACCACTTTATGCTTACTGTTTTTATTTTATAGGTACCAAAACAACTTTGCTTACGCTTTGTTTGTGCAATTGATTTCAACAACTTAACTAATAAAACTTAAATTCATTTCAACAACTTCACTAACAAAACTAAAATTCATTTCAACAAATTTGCTAACAAAACCACAATTCATTTCAACAACTTCACTAAGAAAACTAAAATTCATTTTTAACAACTTCACTAACAATACTAAAATTCAACAACTTCACTAACAAAACTACAATTTATTTCAACAACTTCACTAACAAAACTACAATTCATTTCAACAACTTCACTAACAAAACTAACATTCATTTCAACAAATTCACTACCAAAACCACAATTGATTTCAACAACTTCACTAAGAAAACTAAAATTCATTTCAACAACTTCACTAAGAAAACAAAAATTCATTTCAACAAATTCGCTAACAAAACCTCAATTCATTTCAACAACTTCACTAAGAAAACTAAAATTCATTTTTAACAACTTCACTAACAATACTAAAATTCAACAACTTCACCTACAAAACTACAATTTATTTCAACAACTTCACTCACAAAACTAAAATTCAACATCTTCACTAACACTTTTATCAATTGTAAAATTGTTTTATTGTATAAGATCCAGAACATAAGTTATAAATTAATAGAAGCGTATTTAAACGTTACTAAAATTGTGTGTGTGGTTATGAGATGCATCTTTTTTTCACGATTTATCCAAAGAAGGTGGGGGAAAATAACTGCAATAATCAGATGTCGTGCAACACAATTTAATGCATGATGCAAAACACACACACAATCGCGTGTCGATTTGCTGAATTAAAAGGGGTGTTGATGGTCGGTCTCGGGGCCGGTGTGTGTGTGCATTTGTATTTGTAAGTGTGTGTGTGTTTGTGTGCGTGTGTGTGTTCATGTATTTATTGCATTGTGGGGACCTTTTTGTCCCCTAAAATCACTTTTATCTGTTTTTTGGGGTTTTGTGGGGACATTTGAGAGGTCCCCATGAGGAGAAATGACTTTATAGTAAATGTGCTTGTTTTATTTGAGAAACTAAAAGAGGTAAAAGATGTGTTTTTAGTTACTGAGGTTAAGGTTAGGATTAGGATTAGGTGTAGGTGTAAAATTACATACTTTAGTCATTATGGGAGTCTATGGAAAGACCTCACAAAGATAGTAATACAGAGACTGGGTGTGTGTGTGTTCGTGTGTGTATGTGTGTGTGTCCATGTATTTATCACATTATGGGGACCTTTTTGTCCCCCAAAATCACTTTTATCTGTTTTTTGGGGTTTTGTGGGGACATTTGAGAGGTCCCCATGAGGAAAAACGACTTTATAGAAAATGTGCTTGTTTTATTTGAGAAACTAAAAGAGGTAAAAGCTTTTGGTTACGGAGGTTAAGGTTAGGGTTAGGATTAGGTGTAGGTGTAAAATTACATACTTTAGTCATTATGGGAGTCTATGGAAAGACCTCACAAAGATAGTAATACAAGACTGTGTGTGTGTGTGTGTGTGTGTGTGTGTCCATGTATTTATCACATTATGGGGACCTTTTTGTCCCCCAAAATCACTTTTATCTGTTTTTTGGGGCTTTGTGGGGACATTTGAGAGGTCCCCTTGAGGAAAAACGACTTTATAGAAAATGTGCTTGTTTTATTTGAGAAACTAAAAGAGGTAAAAGCTTTTGGTTATGGAGGTTAAGGTTAGGATTAGGTGTAGGTGTAAAATTACATACTTTAGTCATTATGGGAGTCTATGGAAAGATAGTAATACAGACACTGTGAGTGTGTGTGTTAGTGTGTGTGTGTGTGTGTTAGTGTGTGTGTGTGTGTTAGAGAGAGACGCTGCTGCTTTTCCCGCCAGAAGAGGGCCGAGTGTTTCCGCCGAGCGCCGGCAACTTTTCTGTTTTTTCCTCTCGCCCCGCTCCGGATCCGCGATCCAGGCGTCCGCGTTTTGCCGCAGCCCGGCGGATTTTAATCATGCCTCTCTGTCAGTGTGTGAGTGCAAGCAGGCTGACAATGATTTCCTCAGTGATTACGTACAGAGCGAGTCCCTGCGG
>JAVGVS010000578.1:0-102500 GCA_032718565.1 Distichodus sexfasciatus | reverse complement strand
TGTGGTCTGCATGCCATCCGTCCTCCTCCTCCTCGTCCTCCCCTCTTTTCCTCCCCACGTTTCCCTTCTTTCTCCTTTCATTCTCGGAAGTCATCATCTCAAAGGAAGATTACATGCTCCTCCAGCCACCATTTTAAATCGATACCTTTGGGGGAGGCTGGACAAGCCGAGTCACAGGCGTCTCTGTGTTCTTAAAAAACGGAGTCTCGCCGTGACGGACACACACACACACACTCTTACACACATATACACGCACATGCACACGCACATACAGATCAGGGAGAGGAAAAATTCCACTGGCATCAAGTTGCACTCGAAGTAATCGCATCTGCTTTTTACATTTCTTGAGTCATTTGCTGATGACTCTTTTGTTCCAGGCAATACACAACAAAAACATTTTTTTCTAAGATCAAAAACCACTTGTTTTTAATCTATGGACGTGTGTTTTTGTGACCATTTGTTACTCCAGCTGTAAGAGCATTGTTCACAGGGCATTAGCTAAACCCATTTCCACATTATGTTACTTTTTTTCTTGCCCGAAGACGAATCATTTGCATGAAAACTGTTACTGTACTGAAAACTGTTACATGTCTAGTCTGTGGATATGTTTTCTCATTTTAGCTAATTTGTCACCACCAAGCCAGTCCGATGTTTACTGCAATGTAATTTAACTCTAAGTCTAGATGTCGAACACCGGGCCCTGCACTCTTAAAAATAAAGGTACCAAAATAGGCTTCTTATTAAGTCAAACTGTAACAGATTTAAAGTTGGTTTCTTCTTGTAGAAAATCTTTTGACACCAAGTCTGAAGAACCACATTTCTTCCCTGAAAAAAGTGCTTCTTAAGCGTTTAATTGGCGTAGAACTTTGACAATTTGCTTCTGAACTTCGAGCATGAAGTTTCGCCTCGTTACAAAAGTAGCACCGTTTTTCTTTCTTTTTGATTTTGTTGTCATGACAAGTAGTCATTTCGTCACGGGGAAAGCTGTGTGTCCAGGTGAAAATCTCAAAATGAGAGAAGGAGGAGGTTTGGATCATGCCAAGCAAAACACGAAAGAGTACAGAGTAGGGCTGGGCGATATGATCTCAAATCAATGTCACGATTAATTGATTTGACCTTAATTACAAATTTTCTGTTCCTTATTTTTGCCCTAATAGTTAACTAATAATGCTGTACATATGCTCAACTATTAAAGTCAGGATTTATCTTTGTGATTTTAAAATAAATGAACGAAACACACACAGATGAAGTCACAGTCTCGATTAATTTTTGATGAATTGCCCAGTCCTAGTAGGGAGGGATTCTGCAAATCTTGACAACAGTCAGTTTTCCGAGCAGGGGTTTGTCCGAGTCTGAGCTTTCAGATCCTAGTGAGTGAGAGAGAGAGAGGTGAAAAGCCGGTGTGTGTGTATATATATTTTTCTCTCTATATATTTTTTGGATACAGTTTGCGAGACAGAGGGCGACGGCGTTATTGCTTGGGGGAATAAATGGCGCAGGCGGAGGCCATGCATCATCCTCTTGTATGCAAACACTTCAACCTCCGCCGCTGACATTTACCCAGGCCTGCCTTTCCGCATCGCTCATCCTCGCTGCCTGTCATCCGGCCCCTTTTTTGCCACGTTGCTCTCTCTCTTTCTTTCTCTCTCTCTCTTTCCCTCCTCTCTCTCTTCTCTACGACACGGTAGTGGCGTCTCAAACCGTGGTCTTTTTTTTCCCCCCGATCGACTCCGGCGTTGATTGGCCAGACGAGTTTCGAGGGAATTTTTGGCATACGTAAATATATTTTCAGCGTCATTTAACTCTCCGTGTCGCGGGTGTCGTGAAGTCACTCTGCTGTCATGGTACGGCTCAGATAGTAGCATATAGACACACACACACACGACATGGCCTGCAGTTCTGCTTCAGTGCAATGCAAAAATTTAAAGAAAGACAGTAAAAATCTAAAACGCTTAAGAACAGGGACGAGACACATTAATCACACTTTGTGTATTGGGGGAAGATATTGCATTGCAGGGTGGAAAGTGGTGAAATAAGAGAGCGGCTGTAAGAATGTCTGTGTGTCTCAGTGTGTGTGTGATGTTATAGCATTCACTATATATTTTTTACCTTTGCAGATTTTTTTCCACGTCTTGCAATAAAGTGCAACACTGTGCACCGGTGTAAGACTCGAGTTGCAGGAGGGTTTTGTGGATAGTTTTTGAAAAATAGAAAATATTCAGGGAAAAAGATAAACAACTCAGATATTTTGGACAAAAGCAGTCGTGGTTTTGCTGAGCATTTGTTTGATATTAAGCATTCCAGAGATCAAATTTTTAAGATTGAGTTGACTTTTTATTTCCCAAAAATGTCCATTCCCTTAATTACTGCTGTTCATATATTGGGTTTGAACGAACGCAAAGTACGGAAAGTGACACTAAAAATTCTAGTTCTGAATATTTGATCTCTGTGTTAAAAGTAATAAATGATCAAAGTGTCATTTTATTATGAGAATTTTTAAATATTAAGATCTAATGGCCAATTCTGTATATTTTCCAAATTAAACATATTGAGCTGTTTACATGTGCTCTAATCCTCAATGCATTTTTGTAAATCAATTTCTGTCCACACTTTACCTTGTTGTGTGTGTGTGTGTGTGTTGGCGGTCTATTCTAGCACTCTCAACAGTTTTTTCCCGTATTTAATGGAAAATCGTGGTTATCATTATCATTAATATAACTGTCAGGGAACCGTTTAAAAAAAATCCCATTAGCAGAGCTGTCACTTCTCATGACACTCGCCTCTGTAAGTTTTTCATGGTGTTGTGGCGTCTCGGGAGCTGGCCGATATTTTCTTTTCTTTCTTTTCTTTTCTTTTCTTTTCTTTTTTGGATGGCGACTGCAGGTTTTTCTCTATATCTCGAGCCGGACAGGGTGTGTAATCTGCAGTGTCAGAATTATATGGATTTATTTATTTAAAAAGGCGTATTTTGAGATGGTTATTATTCTGGTGTTATATGGTAAAGAGTATTATCATCAGTTTTTATGGGTTATTTTAAAAATTGGAGTAAATATGAGTGAGCGAAACGACTGATAGTACTTTTGAGATGGTATTATCTTGCTTATTTAAATTGAGTTAAATAAAATCCTTTAAGACGAATCATTTCTTACGTGACATTCTCTTTTTTGTCCTTTCTGATTATCCTAAAAATTTAAAAGTTGATAAAAATGCTCCTTCTTTTTCACAAAAAAATAGTTAGAGATTTTATTTTCTCAACAAAGTTGCAAGACGTAATAGTGCCCAATCGAAGCCTTGGTTATCAGCCGTCTTTTTCGGCGTGCCCAATTTGATTTTCGCTCGATTCCTTTCCCTTTACACGTCACGCTCTGAGGTTCAATAGCCACTTGTCAGGACGTCGGCCTCGTCCCGTTTTCTTTTATTCCTTCCTTTCTTTTCTTTTTTTTACGGTGTCTGGGCTTTGCAGTCTTAATTGAGGAGGTCTGACCCTGGGTGACACGCTCCAAATTGAGTGCTGATTCCCCCGATGAGGGGCTTCGCTCCCGGTCAGCACGCCTGTACTACAGCGCCATTGTTCTGCCGCGCCGCCGCACTAATGTCCCCCGCTAGCTGCAACGACTGAGCGAAATATCTCCGCTCGTCACGACAACGACGGCGACGACAACGGCGGTGTTGAAAAGGAGACAAGGAGGGAGGGATGAGAAGGAGAGGAGGGAGGTGGGAGGTGAGTTTAGTTCAGGGTGGGCAGTTGAATCGAAACCCACATTTAGATCCTCCAATCGATGTAATCTGGCCCATGATGATGATGATGATTTTGATCCTGTTTGAAATTCTGTTAATACTTTTCTAGGAAAAAAATGATTTTTCTTATTACTTTTCTCCCCTTAAAAAACATGCTGCTGCGTAGGGCTGGGCAATTGATCGTAAATGAATAAAAACTGACATTGAAATCCTCTAATCGATGCAGTCTTGCTCATGACGATTATTACAATTAATTTTATAATTCTGTTAATACTTTACACATTGTGTGTTCATGTACTGTCTCCTTAAAAACATACTACCACATAGGGCTGGGCAATTAATCTAAAGTGACATTGAGAACCTTAAATCGGTGTTAATTAGCTCATGATGATGATTTTACTTTTTTAAAATTCCGTTAATACTGAAAGAAAAAAATCTGTCCTGTACTGTCCATTTTAAAAACATGCTGCTGTGTATGGCTGGGTAGTTCATCAACAATGAATCCGACATTCAGAATTGAATTTGACTCATGCTGATTATTCCAGTTCTTTCCATTGTTCATGTGCTCATGTACTGCGCGCTTAAAAACGTAGGGCTGGGCAGTTAATCGAAAATCGGTCACTTGACGTCCAGAACCTTTAATTGGTCTAATTTGATGATTATTTTGCTGTAATTCTGTTAAAAGAAAAACCATCACGTAGATCCGTGAAATGAACAAAAAATTAATCGATACCGACTATTAGATCCTCCAGTACACATAATCTTGCTCAAGAGGATACTTTTTTATTTGTCATTTTTAAAATTCTGTTAATACTTTTCTTTAAAAAAGAGAAGGATTCTGTTAGTGCTTTTCTCAGCTACTCTTTGCTTAAAAACACACTACCGTGTAGGGCTGGGCAATTAATCGAAAGTGACATTCGGGAGAAAAGTTCAGAAGAAGACATCCTGGTTAAAGTTTTGAAGTTTATGATTTCAACAGTATGTGTTCATGTACTGTTCCTAAAAACGACGTCACGTGACTCCTCCTCGTCCGGTCTTCCACTACGTCTGATGAAAGATATGCACTCTTTTATTTGAAAACTCCCAGCTTTGACCATATTTACAGGTAAACCTTGTCAGCGAACTATGAGGACAACAAACCCCAAAACAATATATGATATGAAATGATATTCGCGACATGAAATAATCGTGATATTGATTTAAGGTCATATCGGTCAGCCCTAGCCCAAGGAGAGAATTTGTTTTTATGAAAAAGGAATGAGTGTAAGTCTGAAGCTCTCGTACGGGCGAGATTTGTGGTTGAGGTTAATCAACTTTTAAAAGGGTTTGCAGGTCACAGCATTTAGCGTCCTTGTTCATCGCTAGAAACATTGGAAGAGCAGAGTGTTTTTTTTTTTTTTTTACCTGTGGTGCTGCGACAGACGGAATTAGCAGCGTCGTTTATCGCGTAATGGGTAGCGCTGACGAGATAAATTGGTCCGTGGTGTGGAATAGAAGACTGTACATGGGAAATTAAAAAGGACATTTTCACACGATCAGGCTAACGCTGCTAACGGGTGATGAAAGCTAATGGGGAGGGTTAGCGTACCTGATTTATGTTTGCTGTTAGCAACTTTTTGCTACCGATTTTTAGGAAGTGTGGCTAAATATGAACATATTATTAAGGTTTTTGGACTCCACACTTTCTAGAATTATTTAACCAATCACACTATGACAACGGCCTGAAAAATCCTTTTTTAAGATAGTGACAAATTGCTTAGTTTTGTGTTTAAGAGCAAACCGATTCATTATTAAATATATTTTAGAGCGTGACAGAATGTAAAAAAGCAGAAAGGACAGAATAAATGTGTTGATTCTGCAGTTTTGTGCGCATTCAGATCGTGAGATTCCGTGCTGGTTAAAATAAAAGTAGAGCAACGTGCTGAAAAGAATAAAGGAGGCTACTTTTTCGGTTACAGTACAAATTGCATGTGTGAGGCAGCGTTTTCATCATGAAAAATATGTAAAACAAAGCACTTCTGCCGTGCGGAAAAAAATACATCATTGGTGTCGTGTTCTACACCGAAAAAAAAAAGAGAACAGATTCATGCAGAGTCTGCCGTGTTGGCATCCAGAAATAAGTCGAGTCCACATGCGGGAATCAGGAAAAAAGATGATGTGTGTATTCACACACACTCACGAAGACACACACTTTACAACCGAGCATATATGTCTTCCTCTGCTTTGTCCATCACTGTCCAGCTTGTGGGCACAGATTTGTTGCTGACCGATTATCGGTACCGATATTTATCATTTTCCATGATTATAGATATTGATCATTTTATTAAAACCAATAAGCAGATAAGTGGTTCACTTTGTCTCTTATGAAGTCCAGGGGAATCTCCCGTGCAAGGGAATGTACGCTCTGGATAAGAGTATGATAAATGTACTGTAAGACTTGATATACTTCTTAATCTTTTAGCAAGCTTTGAGATATGTATGTACATATATATATATATACACAGTTGGTGTCGGACGGAAACTTTTTATGTCCAAAACGGTTAATTTTCAGGAAAAAAAAAAAAAGAATGTATATTCCTAATATATGGACATTGTATATGAATATATGAACAAGCTTTTCAGTAGTTAAATGTTTGTAAAACTGCCAGGCCAATGTAAAGACTGACCAATAGACTTGTTTTGTGGCAAAAAATAAAAATGTCATAAACTTACGAGGTTTTCTCCTGACAGCGACGATATATACTCGTCGCCGACCTGCGAAAACCTCGTAAGTTCACACCCACACACAGGGAAATTCAAAATGTATGGTACAAAAAGAAAACATACCTGTGACTGCTGTAATCAGTTTTTTCACAAATACAGATATAACATCAAAGCTTAACTCTCCAAGTTGCTACGGACATTCACAGATGTTCCACACGGCAGACGTCTACACGATAGTCTTGTTCTTGCCACACCCTTGCCACGCTCTTGCAGCCTGATCAGTTGAGTTGACCGTGTTGCCTATTCGCAGCTGTAACTGCTGAAAGTCCTGTGGATGTGGAGGTACGAACACCTTGTCCTTCACATACCCCTCAAAAAAGACAATGATGAGAAAAGTGGAAAACTGTCTGCATATATGATTGTTGTAGGTTTATATTTTCAGATTGATTTATTAACCATTAACCATCCCTGTCCATTCTGCTGCTGTGGGAACGTCAGGAAGTCCATTAACCACTTTCTAACCGGCAGACTTTTCTCATCTGATGTTCCCTCAAACGTTGATGTTCCTTCACATTACGACTCATGTAACGCGTTCCCTCCTTAGCGGCGCGTCTCCATTTTTACCCGTAACCCCACTGCGACAGGTTTGCGTCGTGGCCTTTTTCCTCCCTCTCGTCAGCGCTAACGGCTAATCACTTACGCAGCAGGCTGAGTCGTCGCGCGAGAGAGTTTACCTCCTGTGTATTCAAGTAAAAAAAAAACAGCGCTCCTAAAAAGACCTGACTGAAGGAGGTCGGTGCAGTGAAAACGAAAGAAACTTTTTCTTTATTTATTTTTAATAACGGCGTTTTGGCAACAAATGACAGTTTTTACCCCGGTAATGTAAAAGTTGTGATCATGTCATTAAAATGAATTTTCCGGCCGAGCTGCTCGGAATCTCACCGACAGGGACGGTAATGAAAATCAAAATACGGCGCTCTCCTCCTCCTCCTCGTCTCGCGTTTGGCGGTGGGGGATTTATTAAGAAGCCCCCTCCTGTCCGGATTGAAATTCTCTGGCGTGTGCCGGTCGCCGCGGCGATGTAAAAATTCATTTAGCTCGCGTCAGCTCGCCGTCTTCACCACGCCAATATTTTTGGGGACGTCAAACGGACGAGTCTCGGGATTAAAAACTTGCTCGCAGCGAGATTCCTTTCCTGACAACCTCCAGTCACGAATATCACCATGTACAGTACATTTGTGTGTAAAAGTGTGTGTTTAGTGGGTGGGATTCAAAATTCTTTTAACTAAAGACGCTAATGTAGCTAAAAGTGAATAAAAGTTAACATTACGAGCAGTAGAGACATTTGTTGTCAATTAAGTGATTAGCTAAGGCTGGTTTTTAAATGGGCAAGCACCGTAACATGCTAATGGCTAGCTGGGGTAATGCACCATATGAATTCATTCACTGCTAATTGCATTAGCATTAACTACTAGCGGTGAGTAGATTTTTATGGTGAATGGATTAGCCAAAGTCTATGGCGAGCGTAAAATATTACACGCTAATGTTGCTAACAGGGAACTAAAGCCAACATAATCACTGCCAGTGTTAATTAACCAAGAAACTAATGCTGGTTATTAAAGGAGCAGTATCCTTTAACATGCTAAAGCGGCTAACATTGAATGTGTTCTTATGGTGCATTGATTAGCCAAAATATTCCTCAAAGGCGCTAATGAGGCTAACAGTAAAGGCACAGTAAACATTCTTTAGCATGCTAACGTGGCAATCACTGAATAAAAGCTAACAATATGACCGGTAGCCGTATTAGCCAAGTAGCCAAACAGCTCAGGCAGGAGAGACCTGTTATTAAAGGTGCAGATTACTATAATGTGCTAATGCAGCTAAGAGTGAATGTATCCTTACGGTGAACGGATTAGCCGAAGTTTAGAAAGAGCGGCCGTAAAAAAAAAAAAAAAAAATTGCAGCTACCTAAAGATACTAATGTGGCTTACTGTGAATAAAACTGGACATTACGACAGATAATTAACTAAGTCTGGTTCCTAAATGAGCAATGCACATTAACATGCTAATGTTAAAATGGCAAATGTTAGAACGGAATGTATTCTTATGATGCATTGATTAGCCAAAGACTATGAAATCAATCAATCAATCAATCAACGCATCAGTGAAATATTTGTGCCCACTCCAAATGCTAACATTATGACTGATAGCCACTGCTAATGTCAGTTAGCCAGTTATTTAAGGTTGGTTTTGAAAGGAGCAGTGAGGAGCTGGATTTTTAAAGGTGCAATGCTAATGAGGCTAATAGTTCAGCTATTTTGGCAGTGTTTAGAGACGTTACCTTGCTCGTAAGTTCTCATATATGTTATAACTGATTGTTGAATCGATGTATCGGTGTAGAACGATGTATCGTTACAACACTAGCGACTTTCAGAATCGCAGAAAGGAAGAACCTGTTCTGAAAAGAGCTAAGGCAACGTAACGATCCAGTTGGCTCCCCATATTTTTAACATTTTATTTTTGGATTTCTCCCCACGCCAAACTTCGACTCGAGATCCCGCCGTGCTTTTTTCCTTTTTGAAATTTTCTTTTTTGCCGCGGAGAGCGAAGTTCCCCACGGTCGCGTACTGCCGCCCCTGTTGTTTTCTAGCGTAGCCCACCTACTCCAAAAACCACCGGTTTCGGACTTAATTATGTCACACCGAGAACTTTTTTTAAAAGACTCTGCTCAAGACGTGATCCCCCTCCAACGTGTTCCGTCGTCGGGCCGGAACCCCCGGCGGCGCCGCTGTCGGTTAGGGCTCCCGTTTTAGGCGCTCTGCAAAATGAAAGGGTAGAAAGGCAGGGTGTAATGGAGGCGCGGGTGACGGCGGGAGAGGAGCGGCGAGGAATTGAGGAACCCTCTGGTTTTTTGGGGTTTTTTTTGGTGGAGCAGGTGGGAGTCTTTTGTTCAAGTCCCGCTGCTAAAATCCATTTAGGCCTCGGCACCTGACACGCCGGCAGGAGTGCTTCCAGTTTTTCGAAGCTAATGAAACGGTGGCGCAGCGTCGCAAGGCGCCGTTCGGTCGTTGGTGTGATGAATTCGTCTGAGTTCAGAGGAGGAAGGAAAGGAGTTTTATTTGAGAACGTAGATATTTAAGAGACAATTAGGTTCTACAACATACAATGTGCCTCAGGATTTTTCTTAAATTTATTCTTAAGAAAGAACATTTTAAAAGTATAACGGGTCTCATTCACCAACTGTTCTTAAGGAGAAATTTGTTCTTAAAACCCGCTCGTTTCATAAAAATTATAAGAATAGAATCTACCGTTGAAGAGCAATCTTACACACTTTATTGCAATAAGCTTTTTGGGTTTTCTTCAATTCTTCAAGTCAGATGCTGAAACCAGAATTATCACAAAGCAATTCGTCGTCTACATAATAACTTTGTATAAAGGGTTGGACGAGGAAGAAGAGGAAGGGAGGGTTGATTCGAGGACCTGCTTGTCGTAGAGGGTCATTAGGATGCAGCAGCACGATCCGGCGAATGGAAGGACGGCTGGCAGAAGTGCGCCAAGACGTTGTAGGGGTCGGCTGATTATCGGTGCTAGCGTTTTTACGATAATCAGTATTAATTGTTTTAAAATGAATAAAAAAATAAAAAAAAAGTTAAAGCTACTTTAATTACTTGGTGCTTGTAAATTTGAAGTATGAATTGAGAGACACATTTCAAATTGAACTTTTTTATTCATTTTTACTTGTTTATAAAATTTTAGGGAGCTATTTTATTTATTTACATTTTTCATTTGTAACTAACTGCTTTAACTTCATTTAAAAAAATGACTGCTTAAAAAATGAACTTTACTGAAAGTTCTCATAATTAAACATGCTTTGAAAGTTTGGTTAATTTTTGTAATTTTACCGTTTTTATCAGATATCAGTTCAAAATGTCGGTTATCGGTGTCTTGCACTGTAAAAACGTCAAGGTAAACTTGAGGAAAAGACGAGACGATGTGGCTGCAGTTTTTTCACGATAACAAAAAAGCATGTTGAATATGTTTATATAAACTATAAATGTTAAATCTAAGCTAAAAGTAGAAAATGAAAATGTGCAATTTTAGTTACATGAGGCATTCAATAATGTGTGCAAATATTGCAAATTAAACATTCAACAAGACATTTAAAGTAAGTTTTCATTTTTACACCAGATGTATATCACAATATTGATTATTGTTCATCTTGATTTGTATAAAATCTCTAGTCATTACATTTTGCCGCATTTTGCGTCTTTTTAAAGTCTGTACAACTCAGTTTGCTATTAGAACATGAGAACGTGAGTTTTTATTCTTTGCTGAGAACAAGTCGATGAGTTATTCATGGGCCGGACAGCAGGCCGCTGCGTGCGTGAGATCTTTGTAGGGGATTTTATTTTTATATAATTCATCAGGTTATTACTCGACTCAGTAAGTGATTTATGTGGGTGGCTGCAGGGCCTCCCTGCAAAAAAGAAAATCCTGCATATGAAAGAGCCGCAACACGCTCCCCAAATCTCGAGTCGACTCGAACCGGGAGCCCGAAGAAAGTGGAGACGCCCTCGGCCAGCATATCAATGCGGAAACAAAGCCGGGTCTGTGCTTAAGAGGGTTTAACAGATTAGGGCGATATTGTTTGGCCGAGGATTTTCTGGCCTGCCGTGTTTGTTGCCTAATTTTCTTTCTCTTTGTGTTGTCTTTTCTCCCCCCTCCTGCCCGTCTTTCTCCACGGCAGTAGAAGACAATGTGACCGAGGACCAGCACACTCCTGGGCAGGCTGCCGTTTCAAGCGGTAATTTGAGTGTTTCTTCTTATTTAGCATGCAAATTCCAATTTAAATTTGAGTGCATGTGTAGATCGTGTGTGATGTAAGTGTCCTATGCGTCTTTAAGCTGGTTTTACATTCATGGATGCGCTTTTCAAGAGCAGAGGTGGACAAAGTAGTTAACTTCATTACTTAAGTGAAAGTACAGAGACCATTAGTCAAATGTTACTCCAATACAAGTGAAAGTCGTACAGTCAAATTTTTACTTAAGTTAAAGTACTGAAGTACTTGTTTTAAAAAATACTTAAGTATTAAAAGTACATCATCTTTCACCACATTGTTGCATTATTGCCACAACACTTACAATACGTAATGCCTCTGACTAGCTTGTAGACGCTGTAGAATGAGGAACTGGTGGAATGTTAAAGAATGAAACACAGCCCCAACTTAATCAGGAGGACAGCTGTAAATGCAGCTCAGAACATCAAATGAACATTCCGACCTGCTTAAAACCCAGCTCTACACCTCTAGCTTCTTGACTTTCCAACAGCAACAATGTGTTAATCAAGACAGAAAACAGCAGAACTGTCTGAACTTGGTTTTATAGTTCCAGTCTACAGGTGTGACGTAACCCTGCTGATAGACTGTCACCTGCCAAACCACCAGTCACGTTTAAGAAAAGGGGGAATAACATCCACTTTATCCACAGATTTGAAAGAAACAAGTAACGAGAACCTTGATAGAAATGTAGTGAAGTAAAAAGTACAGTATTTGTCTTTCAAATGTAGTGAAGTGAAAGTCGTAAGTTTCCAAGAAAAATACCACTCAAGTAAAGTACAGATACTCAGAATCTCTACTTAAGTACAGTACTTAAGTAAATGTACTTAGTTACTGTCCACCTCTGTTCAAGAGTAAGGGTGTAACAATATATCAAGTGATATAATCAATGTATCGATGTAGCCGATATATCGTTACACCCTTCTTCTGATGCTGGAAGGGCATCTGTAAATGTAAAACAGGCTGAAACCTTGAATCCCAGTAGAAGTTGGGCCAGTGGTCGGGCAGTGGGCTATGTAATTGAAACCTCATGTTGGTAACCATGAGAATGGGGATTCAATCATAAGATTGGGGGCTCGGATCCAAGTCCTTCTTCTAAAAATAGAGGTGCTGTAGGGAAAATAGCTGAAATCCTGAGTTGGTGACCGTAAGACTGCGGGTTCCAATCCCTTTAAAAGTTGGGGCAGTGGTCTATGTAACGGAACCTTTGAAATGGTGATCGTAAAATACAGGGTTTGATTCCCAGTTCTGCCTATAAAAGTAGATTTGCAGGAGGTAAAATAGCTGAAACCATGAACATAAGCCTTGGGGTTGGTAGACCAAGAGGTCCAGAGGTGAGTGTTCTGGACCAAGAGGTCCTGGGTTTGAATCCTGCCTCTGGCACACCACCACTGGTGTATAACCCTAAAAAGTAAAAGTTGAAGCAGGGTAGATGTTGAATCCCAGTAGATGTTGGGGCTAAGTAACTGAAACTCTATAGGGAAAATAGCTAAAACCTTGATTTGGTGACCATAAGACTGGACGTTCGAATCCCGATAGAAGTTGGGGCAGGGGTCTAAGTAACTGAAACACAAGGACGGTCATCATAAGATTGGGGGTTCAAACCCCAGTCCTACTTCTGTGGTTAGGCAAAACAGCTGAAATGTCGTCTTGGGGATCATAAGACTGGAGGTTCGAACCCCACTAGATGTTGGGGCAGTGATGGTGCAGTAGTCTACGTAACTGAAACCTTGTGATGGTGATCTTAAGACTGGGGGTTCAGATCCCATTTATAAAAAATTGATTTAAACATATTTCACCGCACAAAATTGTATTACTGGATGATATCGCTTGCATAAAACGAGCTCCCTTTTCTCTGTAGCTTGTCGTGTAGCTAGCTACTATATTAAAACAGTAGCTCGGCTGAAGTCAAGCTACTTTTTAGTCAGTAGTAGCTTGTAGCTTGCAAAGCTTCCATATACACTGTAGAATCAGTGCCTGCTCTTGCTTTTCCGGCTCTTTCTGCAGACGATCGGCGGTGCTTTAGCAGACGAATGTTTCCTGTCACCTCACATGGCATTCAGTGCCAGCCTCCGGGCAGCCGGCTCTAATCCAGGTCACGTTTTCCACGTTTTCCCGAACGAGGGAATCCGCGAGAGCGAGAAAGAGGGAGAGCTGGGCTCTTCTTTCATTTGTCTCACGTAAAGGTTAGGTCTCGCGCGTGGTTATTTTAAACCCGATATGGATGGCTCGGCCCGGCGGAAGCTCAAAGGCCGGCCGGCGTCGAGGCATTGAGCGTGAGACATCGACGCTTTGTTTTCCCTCGTCGCTGCCGCCGCCACTGATAAATGGGACGCTCTAACTCTGCGTTTGACTCCGGCTACCGTCTCCACGACAGCGGTAAACACGGAGGCGATGAAGAGCTTTGGTCGGAATCGACGGCGGCGAGTCGAAGTCACAGATTGAACATGTCAGAGTCGGTGTTTGCGTTAAGATGCCTTAACCGTCACTGTCCCGATGTTGCCTTGTATTCTAGTTAGAATCTCTAAGTGTGTCTTTTTTTAAATAGGAAAACAAGTTGTTAAATATTTTTTGAATAATTGCAGAAAAATGTTCACATTTTTAACGTTCACTTACCAATGTGGAGAAACATATTTATCAAGTTGTAACGCAAGTGCAAACACTGCAGTTACGAAGATGCTACACAAATTTAGAAAAAACTTTCGTCAAAATGACAACACACACACTAAATTTTACAAACACGTTGCATTTTCATGAACGCGCTGCAAATACGCGAAATACGTGCAACTTCACAAACACTGCAAACACCTGTGTAATACAATGCAAGTTTGACACCACAACGCAAGTTTGACGCAACACAACGTAAGCGTGACGCAACCCAGCATGTGTGATTCAACACAAGTTTGATGCAACACAACACAAGTGACACAACACAATGCAAGTTTGACGCCACACAATGCAAGTGTAACTCAACGCAAGTGTGATTCAACAAGTTTGATGCAACACAACACAAGTAACACAACACAATGCAAGTGTAACTCAACACAACACAATGCAAGTGTAACTCAATACAACACAATGCAAGTGTGACACAACACAAGTTTGACAAAACACAACAAAACGCAAGTGTGATTCAACAAGTTTGATGCAACACAACACAAGTAACACAACACAACGCAAGTGTAACTCAGCACAACGCAAGTGTGACACAACACAACACAGCGCAAGTGTAACTCAACACAACACAACGCAAGTGTAACTCAACACAACACGTGACATCACAATGCAGATGTGACACAACACAAGTGTAACTCAACTTTAGTACAAGGGCAGTCAACAACTCAACACCAACACAAGCATACAGAGTGTCACACACAACCTAAGCATGAAGTGTCCACACAACACAAGCATAAGTGTGACTGATACAACATAAGTGTAACACAACACAACACTCATAAGTGTGACACAACACAACACCAAGTGTAACTCAACCACGACACACCGCGCCGTGTAACACAACACTACATAGAGTGTGACAGCACAACACAACACAACGCAAGTGTAACTCAACACAACACAACGTAAGTGTAACTCAACACAACACTACACAAGTGTGACACAACACAGCACAACACAAGTGTAACTCAACACAGCACAAGGCAAGTGTAACTCAACACAACACAACGCAAGTGTCACACACAACCTAGCATAAGTATGCACAACCTAGCAAATTAATGACAACTTCATATAGAGTATGCACAACCTAGCATAGAGTGTCACAACACAAGCATAGTGTGAGCACAATACCTTTATAAAGTGTAACACAACACCCTCTGCAAGTGTGACGCAACCTAGCATAGAGTGTAACTCATAGGCTTACCAGCATAAATTAACACAACCTAACCTCTGTAAGTGGCGACACAACTTCAACACAACGCAGGTGCAACTCAACACAACACAACGCAGGTGTAACACAACACAACGCAAGTGTGACACAACACAACGCAAGTGTGACACAATACAACGCAAGTGTAACAACACAACACAGTGCAAGTGTAACTCAACACGACACAACGCAAGTGTAACTCAACACAACACAACGCAAGTGTGAGACAACACAACGCAAGTGTGACTCAACACAACAAAACGCAAGTGTGAGACAACACAACACAAGTGTAACTCAACACAAGTTTGACGCCACACAATGCAGATGTGACTTAACACAACACAAGTGTGACAACACTTGCTTCACAACTTGATTCATATATTTTGTTGCTGTGCAGCACGGATTTTATTTTGAATTGCTCTGTCTGGATGGTAATGTAATAATCAAATTTGCTGTCATTCTGAATGGAACTGTAGAAGAATTTTGCGGAGGTCACTTTGAGTCAGTGTGTGTATGTTATAAGGTAATATGGCTCTCCACCGCTCTCCTAAAAATCCTGCCACTTAACACATCTTTAAATGCACAGCCATTTAACAATATCTAGAAGGTGATAATTGCTGCAGTCATTGCCAGTCATTTGATCCCAAGCCTCGCAGATGCAAATCCATATCTCCAACCTGTATATATTTAGAATTTATTCTCTGGAGAGAGTCGGGTTTGAATCTTTTTAAGGCACGCTGCTTTTAAGCCGAGATATGTAGACCTTTTTTTTTACGACCGCGAGGTCCATGAGGGGTTCAGGGGTGCGTCAAAAAATTGAGAGCTGGTTTTAAATGTTTCGTTTTTACGTGGCTGGCGGTGCAACGACCGACCCCACCGTCTTTGGCCAATTAGACTGTCACAGCTCAATCTGGGCTGCGGCATGTTAAAAAAATAGCCTCCAGGTACGTTACTTTTTTCTTGGTGTGTGTTCACGAGGGATAAAGAGCTTTTCCAGCACACACTGTTCCCAAAAATTAGTCACAAAAGACAAGAAAAATGAGGTGTCATATTCATAGGTCATAGGACCTTTCGCTAGACTTGGAAAAGCGTGAATTTGATGCAAAGTGAACATAAGTTACTATTATATGTATATAATAAATATCTCAGAAACTGCAGTGTTGTGCAAAAATCTCATTTTTTAAAATTCTTTAAAATATGAAGAAATGAGGGGTGACCCAAGACTTCTGCACAGTGTAGTATGCAAACTTTAGTGGCGTGACTACAGTTGGCCCCCATTGTTTTTCTGTGTGTGTGTGGGGGTGGGTGGCGTTGTGGGGACCTCTTTGTCCCCTAAAATCACTCTTAGTTTTTTTTGGTCTTTGTGACTTTATAGAAAATGTGCTTGTTTTATTTGAGAAACTAAAAGAGGTAAAAGATGTGCTTGTGGTTACTGAGGTTAAGGTTAGGGTTGGGTGCAGTTGTAAAATTATATACATCTAGTCATTATGGGAGTCTATGGAAGGACCTCACGAAGGTAGTAATACATGACTGTGTGTGTGTGTGTGTGTGTGATAGAGAGCGCTTCCAGCTCACTTTGCTCTTTGACCCACAAAAGAAAAGTTGGATGTCATAGCTGTGGGCCCTTCCATAAACCTTTGAAACCTTTTTTTTTTTGGAAACATCTTGACATGATATGATTGAGAGGTTTCCAAAAATTTGACGTCTCGATCAAATCATTAAAAATCACAATCCTTCTGGTTTTCAGATCTGGTATTGAACCACTTTTTGCTTTAGTGAGAAAAAAGTTGTCTGGAGTTAGCGTAACAGTTAAGGCGTTCTCCCGGGTGCTTTCTGATCAATTGAAAATGAAGAAACACTAAAGTTTTGGGTCATTTCGAGCCGATTTGCACTCATTTTGGGCTTAAATGAGCTGCCTTCCTGGAAGAGAACTACGTTTTTGCACTTGACGGCGTTCCATATTAGTCGCAGACGCTAATGCGCGTGTTTACATCACGAATAATGTAATTAATGAGTTTTTACACAATTACTTTATTTTTTTGTGCATTTTTGTGAATTACTCATTTCACATACAGAGGAATGAATATAATGTCTGGTAAGGTGAAAGTTTTGTGATTCTGATGGTATGTGTGTGGTTTCTGTGAGTTAAAGGAATTCTGAGTTATTAAAACACTAACTAATAAACAACGCAAAATGCCTGCGTCGGTCTCAAAGAGTTTTAATAGTAACTCGAGACAAGACCGAGCACAAATATGACCGAGTCTGAGACAAGACCGAGAAGTTTAAAACCTGGTCTTGAGTACTACAACACCAATATCTGTATATCAGTATATCTAAAAAGAAGTCCTGACACTAGTTCTGCGTCTACGGTAGTGTGCAAAACTCACTTCTTTGTGTTTTGCTGTGAAAATGAGACTGTGATTTATTGCAAGGTGCAAAAATACATGTAAATACTATTCATTAAGATTGCATGAAAAAAATTCTTTGGTAGCAAATTATCAATAAACGAGGGGCGACTCGAGACTTTTGCATAGCACCGCTCTGCAAAAGCCAACTTTAGGGATGTGACCAATCTTCTTTTATCATCGTATGAGGGATGGAGTGTCGAAATAATTTTTGTAAAAGGTCTGATTTGAGCGCGCACGATTGCTAGTAATTCTGCTCGGCGATTCCTCGCGGATTTTAATTGAGACGACGCTTTTTTCTCTCCTTTATTCCCTTTCTCTCTCTCTTTTCCAAAGTCAAGCGGGTTTTTTAAGATCCACAGCTTGGCTTCATCGCTGCGCTGCGCTGCCTGGGTGTAATTATAACCACATGCGTCTTCTGCAAACCCCCCTCCTCTCCTTCTTCTTTTTATGTTCTCTCTCTTTTTTTTTCCTTTTCTCCCTCCAACCCGGAGTGTGTGAGTGAGTGAGCGAGTGAGTGAGTCGGTCGGGGTCGGCACTGTTTTGTAAAAGAGGACGTGAAGGAGGAACGTGGCTAAAGCGGAGTGGACCGAGCAGTATTTGAATTTTTTTGGAGGAAAAGCAAAAAGAAGCGAGGGAGAAAATGGCAAGGTGCAAAGAGAGAGAGAGAGAGAGATCAATGCACCACTGCCAGAGGAAAGAGAGAGTGAGAGCGAGGGAATAAAGAAGGGAAGCTTGCTCTCCTCTGGCTCTGCTGAAAGTCAGCCACTCTATTATTCATTTCCTTTGTTGTGCGACTGTGCTAATGGCATGGCAAGATGCTGCGTTCAATAGTATATCTCTTTTTCCTGCGCCAAAGCCGGAAGAGAGCCCGAGCGCGCGGGGGTCTTGCTCTCATTTTCAACGCTTTGATTTTCTTTGCTCACGTTTTTTTTTCCCCCTCCCCCCCCTTCTCTCACTTTCTCTCTCTCTCTCTCTCTCCCTTCTTCCCTTCTCGGCGTAACGTTATCCGCGAGCATTCCGTTTGAAACCGAGAAGTCGTCGTCCCCACCCCACCTCCTTTTCTTTTACGACGCCTCCTTCATTCTGTCTTTCTTGTTTTACGATAGGAGGCTTTCCTTCCTTCTGATTTTTTTTTATCCTTGCCAGATATTTATTAAAGGGAAGGTGGAGTCTGGGTGTCACAGCTGTGGGCCTTTCAGGAGACACTGAATTTTTGGGAACGTCTCAAACACGATTCTGAAGATGGAAAACTTTGGATTTGGCTTCGTCATTAAAGAATTTTAGTGTCGATTTCTTAAAGGATTGACTCTCCGATACGTGGATCTGCTGTTGGTCCGATAACGACTCAAATAGCTGAATCGGGTTTGGATCAGTGCAGAATTGGTTCTGCATGGGAAGTGTTACTGCGGTAAAGCTGGTTTATTCTTGGGCATTCACGCTAATTCCTACATATTAATATGACAATGAGCAGAACAAGCAACACAACACACTACAACCCCAAAATCGAATCACGTGATTATACTTTAATTTCCTTAACAACACCAGCTCTCACTTGCCAATCTCTGTGTTCCTGAAGCTTTTACCGCCGCAGGATTAGGGACCGTCACAAAATTACAGGAATAATTTTTGCGATTTTATTTTACCGTCCTTAAACACTGCTCTCTGCTCTCATGCTTTCTGATCAATTGAAAATGAAGAAATACTAAAGTTTTGGGTCATTTCGAGCCAATTTGGTCTCATTTTGGCCTAGAATGAGCTGCCTTTCTGGAAGAGAACGTTTTTGCACTTGACAGCGTTCCGTATTAGTCGCGGACGCTAATGCGTGTGGTTACATCACAAATAATGTAATTAATGCGTTTTTACACAATTACTTTAATTTTTGTACACGAAATTACTCCGAAATAATTTCACATACAGAGGAATGAATATAATGTCCGGTAAGTTGAAAGTCTTGTGATTCTGGCAGTTTGTGTTTGGTTTCTGTAAGTTAAAAGGATTCTGAGTTATTAAAACACATTAATAAACAACGCAAAATGTCAAATTTTTGAGGTTATTTTAATAATAAATAATTTAGCATGTACATATGAAGCTGTGTAATTATTACATTACGTCAAGAAAACAATATTTAAGTCCAATCTCCTCCGAGGGATCAGTACTCGGAATTGGCCGATACCCAAAGGGCAAGTATCGGCATCGGTATCGGAAGTGAAAAAGTTGGATCGGAGCAACCCTACTTTTCATATATTTAAAAAAATATATATCTTAAAAAATGTTTTAATGTTGATTCTGAATCTGCAATACTGTGCAGTACCAGTGCCACCCTTGTCTTAGAACTTTTTTATATTTTTGCTCAGAAAATGAGACAGTAGGAGGAGTGATGTATTGAAACGTGCAAACGTACATGTAAATACTATTCCTCAAGACTCGAGCAAAAATATGAAGAACTGAGTACTGAGTTAAGATACTCTATAACACGAATTAGTGAAGTGTGGTGCGTCAGAGCCGAGTATAAAACGATGAATTCTGCATTTTCTGCGTTGGAGAATGCTGAGTTTTCCATATAGACTGATCTAGAGACAGCGCCACAATATTTTGAACTGTTGTGTGTCCAACACCGAAGTCTTGACAACCTTTAATTATGTTCTTAATACAAAAACGTGCAGCGAGATGTCACTGAATTATTAATGAGATGGCTACAACAGAGCCAAGATAGCTAAATTGTGACTCTGCACGGCAAAACCAGTCGCTTGACGCAAATTTTCAAAATCGAGTTGTTATGTTTTCATGAAAGGGCATAAATCAAGCTTCAAAACGATACCTATATCGAATGAATATCGACTGAGATATCAACAGTCAAAGGAGTCGGGTTTCTCCTGTCACGCCAAGTGAGAAACGGAGAAATCTGCCTTTACGGTAGCCTACGCTGCATTCACAGCCACACGGATAGCCTACCTGCGTTAGGTTAACTGAACTCGGGAGATGAAGATGGATTCCGGAGAAATATCTTCACGCTAGTCAACCAGTGGATTTAGCGTAAATATTGAAGTAGAGCGGTCAAAACAGAAACTTTTAACATTCTGCTGGAATTGAATTCCTCACCTCAAGAAAGTCACGTTTTTAGGATGGAAAGGGTAAGTTTTTCAGCAAAATTTATTCACAACAGTACAGTATAGACCTTCCACTGTTTCAAAACACTAAAAACAAAAAATCCAAAATTTTACCCCACGCAACATAAACGCTCGTTTTTCTCGGAAACCTTCATTGCGACAAGGGACTGGTTTTGCCGTGCAGAGTCACAATTCTTTTTTTTTATCGTCATATCGGATTTAAAAAATGACTGATACTGATAATCACAGAACTTTTAAATATCGACATTTTACCGGCATATCAGTTTAGAAAATGTCATAACACAAAAGACAAAAAAGAATATGTTGAATGACAAAATAATATCTAAAACGATAATCAGTTGACCCTTAATCCTGAGGTCTGACCTTTGGAGGTATCCTTTGAGAATAGGATTCTCAGTATAATGGAGAAATCACAGTTTAATATATAATTTAAAGCATTTTTTGTGCAGTTGTTTCAAACAAGTCCAAACTAATGTATTAAAAGTTACAGACTGTGAAATATTAATATTGGATGTTAATAAGTGCTGACCGATACCGACAACCATGAAAAATAAATATCAATGATATGCGTATATCGACGATAATCAGACAACCCTTAATCCCAAGGTCTTTGGAAGTAGACATTGAAAACCCAGTAGAATGAACAAATAACGATTAAATATATTGTTTAAAGTACCTTTTTGTGATGAACAAACAAAGTAAATTTATTTAAATGTACAGACCGTGAAATATAATTTTGGATGAGAATGAGTACTGACCGATACCAAGAAACATGAAAATAAAAATATATACGACGATATATATTGACGATAGTCGGTCAACCCTTAATCCTGAGCTTTGAAGGTCCAGATGTTAACAAAACTGATCAGAACCTCCATATTTCCTTATCCATTTATATAATTAGGGATGAGGAGGTTCAAAGTAGCATTTGAGCATCCATAGAATGAACAAATTATATTTTAAAATAAATAAATAGATTAAATATATTTTATTTAAAGCAACAGATTGGTGTATTGTGATATTCCTAACATCAGGTGAAGTATTAATATTGCATGAGAATGAGTGTTGACCGGAGAAACATGAAAATAAAAATATCGACAATATATATCAACGATAATCTGTCGACCTTTAATCCCAAAGTCTGAGCTTTAAAGGTCTAGGTTAACAGAAGTGATCAGAACCTCCACATTTCTTTATGGGGGGTCTGAGGGGAACAACTTCCACCCCCGTCCCCCGCACACACCGCCACACGCTGGGGTCGCGTGACCTACATCGGGGTGAGAGTTGGAAGTTTTCCATTTTTCCCCACATTCCCTACAACTTTTCTCTCTTATTTAATTCCTCTTTTTCCCCCCTCTTTCTGTAATGAGAAGCGTGTGTTGGCGTGAAGGTTATTCAATCTTAATGTCCTCCTGTGTGTGTGTGTGTGTGTGTGTGTGTGCGAGTGTGTGCAAGTGTGTGTCGGCTCTCCCTGCCTGCGCTAAAGGAACGCGCTCACCTTTGATCAGGAAACGCAGACATGTGTTGAGCCGAGCTGCTCGCTGGTTAGAATAAATTCTTAATTTCAACTCAGGGGTTGCAGGAAAGGAGATGGAGGGAGGGAGAGACGGAGGACGGGAGGACGAGGAGGTGAGGGAGGGGAGCGGTAGATGTTGAAATCTCTCGGTAAAAAAAAAAAGGAGAAAAAAAGATTAGAAGAAGGAAAAAGAGAAAAGCCGGATCTGGAGTTCTCTCGGAAGCTTCCAGAAGGTCGAGGTCTCCTTCAAAAACCGTTAAAACGTTACAAACAAGAGTCTTTTTTCAAAACTCCCTTTTATGAGGTAGCTTTTAATTTGTTGATTTTATGGATTGGTTTTGGTTTGTATTTATGTTTTAGGGCAAATGATGGAAAATTCATCAAAAACACAATCAGATGATTGTTTAAAATTCGGATTTTTAAAATAAATTTAATACTTTCTGCAGTGTCTAGTTTGCGACTAGTTTGTGTGTTTCCTTTAATTATTTTAAAATCACAAAAATAGACGTTCTTTCATTTAAAAATATATAGCTTTATACTATGACAAAAACAAAACAAAACAGAATAATTGTTCGTTAACCGCAGTTGAGGTCAAATGATCAGTTAATCGTGATATTGATTTGAGGTCTTATCGCCCAGCCCTAGTGTGTATATAGAGTATAAAATGTAATGCATGTTTTCATGAGCGTCTTTTGAAATGTTCCTTTATACAGTAAAAATAAAATGTTATTATTTGACAGCAACTTGAGGGGTGAAGATGGTTGGACTGAAGCGTGTCTGCGATTCGGACAGGGTGGGTGGGTTTGGGACGTGCCTGGCGTTTATTGATTAGCCGTGGCGTTGGCTAGTGGGCAGCAGATCGGATGGCACGTTCCCCGGGGATTTCTCAGGAACTGAGGCTCGGCGCTTGTTAATGCCGGATCGGCCTGAGCAGACGGTTCAAATTTCGGGGACTTAATGGCCGCCGCTAGACTTCCTTTGCAGCGGTGTATGGAGTAGGGGTGTAACGAGTCAACATTGATACAGTGGTCCACATTGATACATCAGTCTACATCAGTACATCAGTCTACATCACTACACGAGTCTATGTCGCTACATCATTCTACATCACTACATCAGCCTACATCAGTACATCAGTCTATATCACTGCACAAGGCTATATCACTACACGAGTCTGTGTCACTACATCATTCTACATCACTACATCAGCCTACATCAGTACTTCAGTCTACATCACTACACGAGTCTATATCACTACACGAGTCTATGTCACTACATCATAATACATCACTACATCAGTCTACATCAGTACTTCAGTCTACATCACTACACGAGTCTACATCACTACATCAGTCTACATCAGTACTTCAGTCTACATCACTACATCAGTCTACATCACTACATCAGTCTACATCACTACACAAGGCTATATCAATACACGAGTCTACATTACTACATCAGTGTACATCTATATATATCAGTCTACATCAGTACTTCAGTCTACATCACTACATCAGTCTATATCACTACACAAGGCTTATCACTACACGAGTCTACATTACTACATCAGTCTACATCAGTACATCAGTCTATATCACTACACAAGGCTTTATCACTACACAAGTCTGTCACTACATCATTCTACATTACTACATCAGTCTACATCACTACACGAGTCTACATCACTACATCAGTCTACATCACTATATCAGTTTACATCACTATACAAGTCTATATCACTACACGAGTCTACATCACTACATCAGTCTACATCACTACATCAGACTGCATCGGTCTACATCAGTCTTCATTGGTGTACATCAGTCTGCATAAATACAATGGTCTACATTGATACATCTGTCTATATTAATACACCAGTCTACATTGATACAACAGTCTACATCAGCAGTCTACAGAGATACAACAGTCTACATTAGCAGTCTGTATACATACATACATCAGTCTGCGTTGACACAACAGTCTACATCAGCAGTCTGTATAGATACATCAGTCTGCGTTGATAGAGCAGTGCACATCGATACAACATTCAACTTTGATACAACAGTCTACACTGATGCATCAGTCTGCATCAATATAACAGCCAACGTTGATACATTAGTCTACATTGATTAATCAGTTTGTATCATCAATACATCAATACAACTCTTTTCCTCTCTCTTTTTTCTACTTTCTCTCATTCTCTCTCAGTCTCTCTTTTATTCTCTCCCTCATTCCCCCATCTATCTCTCGCTATCTATCTATCTGTCTGTCTATCTGTCTGTCCATCCATCCATCCATCCATCCATCCATCCATCCATCCATCCATCCATCCATCCATCCATCTATCTATCTATCTATCTATCTATCTATCTATCTATCTATCTATCTATCTATCTATCTATCCATCTATCCATCCATCCATCCATCCATCCGTCTATCTATAATTCTCTCCCTTCAGGATCTTCTGTCTCATACTTTTCTCTCTTCTCTCTCTCTGTCTCTTTTGCTTGTATTCCTCACTACCTCTCTCTTTATTTCCCTCCTCTCTCTTTCTCTCCATCTATGTCCTCTCTTTCTCTCTCTCTCTCCCTCTCTCTCTCTCTCCCTCCCTCTCTCTCTCTCTCTCTCCCTCTCCCTCCCTCGCTACCCCTCTCCCCTTCTCTCTGGAGGTTTGGCAGATTGGCAGGCGAGTGCTACTGGGTGGTGCGGTCCAGACCAGAGCGAGAGACAGAAAGAGGAATGGAGATAGAGAGCTAGATAGAGAGCGAGGGAGTGATGGAGGGAGGGAGAGAGGGATTGGGGCCCCCTTCGGTGTTGTGGCGGTGGGAGTCTCCTTGGGGGGGGTCGCAGCGTGGGCTCGGTTGGGGGTCTCAGCAGGAGCGCCCCGTAGCTGAGAAGAGAACATCAATTAAGAGCCTATAAATATTTAAGTGGAGAAAAAAGATTCGATAATATTAGGTCAGGGAGTCGTCCGAGTCTGACCCCCAGATGAAAGTTCCGGAATGATAAATGTCAGCACGACGCCGGACGTTGACGAATGAGCTCTGATGCGAAGGCGATATTGCACCGGCTTCCTTTAAACGACATCCGTCAACGTCCTGCATGGACAAAATTAAAAAACTAAAGAAACCATCCTCGCCCCCTTAGTGAGGGACATCTGCTCCCACGATCTGTACACACACACACATAACGCTCCCTCCTGTGTGGTTTAATAGCCGTTTTACACAGGCGGACCTGCTGAAATCTGTGCTGATATGTCATCATAATTACTGATAACTTATTTAGCCAGTATTTTGGAACCTGAAAACATCAAAACTTTAAGGATTGCACTTATTTTTTGTCATTTTGAGATTTTTTTAGCACTTCTTTTAGGAGTGTTAAAGAGTAAAATGTCAGTCTTTTAAAAATTAAATGATATTTTATTGTTGACATAAAGTTTGACTTATTTTCTGAAAAAATGAATAAAACCAGACTAATTTTCTGCCAATACAGTTAAATTTGAGTTTTAAGTCTCAAATCAGGTGGAATCAATTTAAATTTAGAAAATCAGAAAAAAAAAATCATAAAAATAATCCCAAATCCTAAACATTCCTAAGTGAGAAAAATTATTGAAATGGAAGCTATTTCAGCATGCAGTGATATCATTGTTTTGTTGTAAAATTTATTTAAGGAAATATACCTTGTTGTTGTGTACCTAAATGGAAATTTCAGGTAGCATCTGTCCGTTTAAACATTTATTTAAAAAGCATTAACTGTGTTATTACAATTTCATTATTATTATTATTATTATTATTATTATTATTATTATTATTATTATTATTATTTATTATTGTAGTAGTATGCACAGGAAAAAATCTAAATCAAAATAAAACTATGACTAAGATCACTATCTGTTTTTTGATTAATTGTCGTCCTATATGGTAGTATGTTTTTTTGCTGTAAAGTATATGGCCAATTATTGTTCAAAGTATTTAGAACTTAAAAATAATAGGCCATGCATAAGACTATTATGTCAATAGAATGAATTTTAATGTCAATTATTTTCGAGAAACGATTATATTCCTTGCTAATAGCTCGTAGATAAGCTTTTAAAGGACAAGTAACAGAACAGAATTATCGTTTTTAATTATTACCAGAATTTTAAAAATAATTGAAATAATCATCATGGCCCAAAATATGTTATTTCGAGCACATTTCATTAATCTTGTCCAGCCCTAAGTGGGTTGCAGTACATAAGGACTGGGTATGAGACAGAATAATTTAAGTATTGTCCGAATTTTTTAAATAATCAAAATATCCACTATGGCCAAATCATACGACGAATAACGGTTGTGAATGTCAGTTCAATTCATTTTCAATTGATCGGGTCTCGCGGCGAATCGGCGAACTGCTGGTAAAGACGCCTCGCTGCCACAATTATAAAACCGGAAGCCGGTTCTCCCTATTTTCTGAACTCGTTTCGCCCCTTGCCGACAGAAGTCTTAACCATTCGCCCCGCTTCTCTCGTCTCAACATATGAAAGGCAGAAAGCGAGCACGGGTGGGAGCGTATGGCCGAGTGTCAGTCAGCCGGGGCGCAGCGCCATCGATCCCGCCAGCGTTCTTTGGGGGATTCTGGCAGGAGGATGTCTAGATCTACTGGATTAATGGGTCTAAAGCCGGGCGTCGAGCGAAGGCAGACGACATGAATCCCATCCCCGGATCACCGTGACCTTGCTCCAGCTCCTACGCGCGAGGATTCCAGAGACAAATTGAAAGTGCACCAGCCGGACGCGTAAAGAAAACTCCACTAAGTAGCTTGTTTTAGAAGTGTGGCGACGCGGTTTTACTGGCGTTTCTCCGTTAGTTAGTTGCACTCACGTGGAGGCTGAGGTTAAATATTTTTGACACGCTTTTTATGTTCGTTGTTTTTGTGATTTTTACTTTAATATTATTTAATAATTTCATGATAGTTAATATGATATACAGCTGTCTGTCAAATCACAAGTCTTTTGCATGTCGCTTTAATTGGTCCATATTTACCGTTATTGACTGGCTTAATTAATAAAGGTAAAGGTACCACTGAGGTACTCGTGAGCAAGGTACCATTCCTAAGCTCTGCTCCCTATCCACTGCCCCTTCACAGACGGTCAATTGTTGTTAGAAAGCGCCAGTGCTGTGCCATGAACTATTTGTCATTGTGAACACACCACAGCACACAGTGCACCACAAGGAAATGGGACCTCTGCATTTGACCCATCCCTGAAGGAGAATTGGCATCTTGCTTTTGGCAGCGCCCAGGGAGCAGTACTTGAGTACCACAGTGGTACCTTTACCGGCCCGGGCCTTGAACCGGCAACTTTGTGATCATGGGGCCAACTCCCTAAACGTTATGGTATCAACTGTCCCAACAGTTGGTCACATTTACAAAGCAAACCTTGTCGGTTAATTATGATGAGATAAAAGGTGTAAACTCCGGTACAACATTTCGCACTAAAACGCTCTTGTATAAAGTGTTTTTAAGGCGTTGTTATAGCGTTTTGTTATACTTTTACCCAGTATCCAGTAGTCTCGCCATGCTTTTATCGTCTACTGTGTTTGTATGAACTTTTTAGATGTTAAGAAATTTTGGTAGGTTGATATGACGCATGTAAAGCTCGATGAAATACCAAAATAGGGCAGTATTTTTTGACCGCTATATGTCGGTTAACGGTTCATTTGAATGGGGACGGAGAGCCGCGGTGGTGAAATAAATAAATAAACCAGAGTGAAAAATTTGTCGGGAGCATTTTAGATAAAATAGTTGAAGGAGCCGCAGCTTCTCCGTTACACGCCTGACGGGTTCAGAAGACACGGTGGCGCCTCGCTGGAGGCTAGCCGGAGCTGGGTGAGCGGCTCTGGCGGATTGCCTGAGTCTCAAGCCTCCTCCGGATTTGACCTCGCCAAGCATCTGTTAGAAGGTTGCTGGAGTTTTGGTCTCTCTCAGCATTCTTCCTCCTCCTCATCCCCTGCTGTTTTGAGCCCTGCCTGCACTCTATGGAGGGAGGAGGTTTGGGGGGGGGTGGGTGGGGGAGTTGGAGGTGGGGTGAGACGATATTTTAGAGAGGGTGCTCCATAGGTCCCATGCATCGCCATGAGAGAAGGACAATGGAGGGTGTTGGGTTACATCAGTGTCAGTTGGGGGTTTAGCTTAGAACATGGAAGAATCCTGTCTGGCTTGATGGCTCCCCACACACACACACACACAATACACACACAATAATAATAATAATAATAAGCAAAAAATTAATATTCAAGATTCAAGATCTATAATAAAAATATAATAAAAATCAAATTCGTTTTAAGATTCAAGATCCCAAAATCAATATTAATAATAATAATAATAATAATAATTTAATAAATAATAATTATTATTAATCTTGAATACAGTAAAAAATATTATTACTATTCAGGATGCAGTAACTTAAATCTTTTAAGAAATAGTAATAAAATAATAGTATAATAGTAGTAATACTACAAATAATAAAAGCAATATATCTATAATAAGAAATATGTACATTTTTAATAAATTTAAATCTTGGAAATATATAAATAATATTAATAATAATAATATTAATAATAATAATAATAATAATATTACAAAAAATTACTATTCAAGATTCAAGATCTATAATAAAATATAACAAAATTGTTTAAGATTCAAGATCCCAAAGTCAATAATAATAATAATAATAATAATAATAATAATAATAATAATAATAATAATTTATTTCAAATAATAATTATTATTAATCTTGAATATTAGCAAAAAAAGGCATATTTCATTCAGATGCAGTAACTTTAAAATCTTTTTAAGAAATAGTATTAAAAAAATAATAGTATTAATATTAATAATAATAAGCAAATAATAAGCAAAATACATCTATAATAAGAAATACAGCACATTTTTGTCAAAATTCTAAATCTGAACATATAATAATAATAATAATAATAATAATAATAATAATAATAATAATAATAATAATAATTTAATTTTGAATTATTATTAATATTATTATTTACTGAATAATAGTGCATATTATTACTATTCAGATCTAAATGTCTTATATCTAAAATAATACAATAATAATAAGAAGAAGAAGAAGATGATGACATTGAATGATATTAATAATAATAATAAGAAGAAGAAGATTAATTAATAATAATAATAATATTAATAATAATAATAATAATAATAATAATAATAATAATACAGTTAATAATCATAATCATAGGGTTGGTTGAGGTTGCTTCAGTCAGAGAAAGCTAATTGCAAAATGGAAGAATCCTGTGGCCTTGACGTGTTCCCTGAACGTGCTCTTAAGGAATTTCACACCCACAGAACTCTTTCCTCAGGGAACGCTGGGTTTGTACGCCCAGACGGAGTTTAGCGTTGAAAAAGTCTTGGTGGGACACGCTTGTTTCTTTCTGGTCAATAAATCAAGATCATGTGGGATTGATCAGTTTGGACTTCAATGCACGATGGACTTTAACATGAAACAACAAAAGATACAGAGTTTTGGAACAAAAAGGGGCCGCCCCTGAAATCCCCTTAAACGTAAACGTCTTAATCAGGCCCGCCAGAGCTAAGCAAAAACACACACACACACACACACACACACAGAGACATTGAGAGTTGTAGTGAAAATTGTTTCAGGATGCCAATCTTTCTCGGAGACCATCATCACATGCTCAGTGCCAGTTTACTGATAGATCTTTCTAACAGACTTATCTCACACATGCTGGTTATTTCTGCCTTACGGGAGGCTAAAGTTGCTCTTAAAACCACAAAACACTGAAGAATGGCCTCACAAAACATGACGTAGCGAGCGCTAAATGATAAATCCTCAATGTTAGATCCCAAAATGAGAGAGTATTGCAGAAATTTACTTGGAGGAGAATATTAGGAAGCAAAGCGATATGACCAAAAAATATAATGCAAGCTTATTTCTGTCTCTGTCTTGTCTTAAATGTATGACGTTATTTTGTGCCAGAATTTGGAACAGGTGACTGGAACGTCGCTATTTTAAATCTCTTTCTTTATCCGTCACTAAACTCATTTCATTCACTAAGTAGCAAATGTGAGTTTATTACGGGCTCATCATACTTTTCTAGCTTTCGTTTCCCGAAAGCATAGTTGCTAACAACATTAGCAACTAACATAGTGTACATTAAATATAACTAACATATAGTGTATATTAGTTAACTAAATATAGTGTGCTATTAGCAACTAACATAGTGTGCAATACATTAACAACTAATATAGTATACATTAGCACCAGTATATAGTGCAACATTAGCAACTAGCATAGTGTACATTAGCAATTCAGCATAGTGTACATTAGCAATTCAATATAGTAAAATATTAGCAACTAACATAGTGTACATTAGCAATTCAAACATAGTGTACATTAACAACCAATATAGTATACATTAGTAAAACTAACACATAGTAAAAGCATTAGCACCAATATAGTACATTAGCAACTACATAGTGTACATTGTTGGAAACTAGCATAGTGTACATTAGCAACCAGCATATAGTGTACATTAGCAACCAGCATAGTGTACATTAGCAACTCAGCATAGTGTACATTAGCAACCAGCATAGTGTACATTAGCAACTAGCATAGTGCATTAGCAACTAACATAGTGTTCATTGGCAACTAACATAGTGTACGTTAGCAACTAGCATAGTGTATGTTAGCAACTAGCATAGTGTACACTAACAACTAGCATAAGTGTACATTACAAATTAAAGTATATAGTATATTTTTAGCATAACTAGCATAGTGTACATTAACAACTAGCATAGTGTAAGACAAGCAAATCAGCATAGTGTAATGCAAGTATAACCAAAGACAGTACACATCAACTAAGTATAGTACATTGGCAACCAGCATAGTAGCACATTGAAGTAACTAGCATAGTGTACATTAACAACTAGCATAGTGTACATTAGCAACTAGCATAGTGTACATTAGCAACCAGCATAGTGTACGTTAACAACCAGCATAGTGTACGTTGGCAACCAGTATAGTGCAATACATTTAGCAACTAGCATAGTGCACGCAGTTAACCAGCATAGTGCACGCTTTCAGCCACCATAGTGCACGCTAACAATCAACATGCGTACATTACCAACATAGCATATTAGCAAGAAGAAGAAGTAATATAAAAAGAAGCAACTATGCTGCTTTTGGAAAACACACCAGATTTGAAAGACAGGATTAAATCTCCCAGGCAATAGCTAAAGTGTTGAGATAATCATTAGAGTGTGAGTTATGGATTATTCATACCTAGTTGAAGGCCGACATTTTGAGGAAAGCTGCTGGACGGATGAGTCTTTGGGGCACACGCCAAGGGCAGCCTTCCATTTGTCTGGCCACTGTCAGCTCCATTTTGAGACAAGGTTGATAAGAATTGGCCTCAGGAAGGCTGGTTCCATATTACGACCAGGATTTAGCGCCGAAGTAGATTGATTGCAGACCTTTTGAAAGACAACAAGAGATCGTAGAATACTGATGTTTACACTGCATGCCTGCAAGCAAGGCTGAATTATTTTCCAGGGAAGGTGGCTTGACTGAGAGTGTACACACACCATTGAATAATAATAATACCTAAACACACACAAACCTCCACTTTTGTCTCTCACTTTTTTGGCCTTTTTTTTTTCTCTTAAATTGGCCGACTGTACAAATCCGTGACTTCCGAGTCTGGCAGATGGAGGAATTGTGTGATTTTTTGGCACCGTGGATGTTATTGGGGGTGAGGAATGATGATGTGTTGTCGCTAGATAAATCTGCTCGCTCCATCATATTTTGAAACGCTATTCACTGTAGCTAAAAAACTTGGAACATAATGAAACCAAGAAAAAATCTAAAACTTCAGAAAATGCGTTTTTTATTTTCCAAAATTCAAGATTCTTTATTTGTCACAAACATAGTAATAATACAAGTGCAACATGTAAAATTAGAAATGAGAAGTTAACAACAGGTTAAATTAAAGAAATCTTACAATAAATTAAAAAGCTAAAGAGTAAGAATGAAATATATTCAAAAAATGAAGTAAAAATATTCTAAATGTTTTATATTTTATACTGTAAATAGCACTCTACCATATACATTACTCTAGAATAGATTTTTGAGCTTTGATCGAATCACTACACACAATCTGCCCAAATTACAAGACATAACTCTATTTTCTCAGACCTCCAGGATTCTATGATGCTATGACCGCAAATCATAATAATAAATTTACTAATACCTGCGTAATCTGCTTTATTGTCCAATTTTACCAGGAAGTTAATGCAACCTTTCACATATTTTGACCAATCACTGTCAAGCTCAAGAAAACGCTAGAGCTCATAAGTCAGCTAACACACTTCCTTGTTATTAGAAAATGCATTAAACGCGGTGATAAAAAATTCACCACGCCATCTTTAAAAATAACTAAATGGTTAATAAAGATAATAGTGGTTTTGTTCCCTTTGTTGTAATGATTTCTTAAAGAATCATTATAAATGGGGACTAAATCACAAATGTTTACACAACCATGACTTGCTCCTGCCAACTTTATTGCAAACAAAACGCCTAAAAACACTGCAACTTTCATCCCAATTTTTAGAAAAGCTGTTGCAAAATCAGGCATTTTAGGCCGCAACAATCTCAAAATAGGCCGTCGAAATCCTGGAGGAACTGATTAAAGAAAATAAGATTTATTATTCAGATTTTTTGTTCCAGAGACATGGGAATGGAGATGGAAGCTGACTTACTTTCTGGTTCTATATTCCAGGCAATAAAAAGTGTATAAATGACGGTAGAGCACTGTGACTTTATGTTGAACGCCAGCATGCGAAAAACGCCTCTTTTGTAACAACAGACAAAACTATTTTAGCTGATAACAAGAACCAGCGTTTACTCATAATAGTATATGCATTTTGATATTTTCAGCTTATTCCACATTACTGTGACGTGCAGGAAAATGTAGTTCTCTCAGAAAGAAAGAGAAAATTATATCTATATATATATATATGTGACTTGCAACGCTAAACTGAAGCCGCTTGTCGTGCAACAGAGGTTTCCCGAGAAAAACGAGCGGCTTAAAGCGGGGTAAAATTTTTGATTTTTGTTTTTATAGTTTTGAAACAGTGGAAGGCTCATACTTGCATCATAGAATAACTTCATTGAAAATTTTTACCCCTTTCCATCCTAAAAACGGATTTTCTTTTTGAGATATGAGAATTCAATTCCAGCAGAATGTTACAAGTTTCTGTTTTGAACCTACCAATATTTACACTAAATCCACTGGTTGACTAGCGTGAAGATATTTCTCCAGAATCCATCTTCGCTCGCAGTTCAGCTAACCCAACGCAGGCAGGCTATCCGCAGGCTGTGAATGCAGCGTAGGCTACCGGTAAAAACGTGAGTCGACCGCGACCAAAGCGCTCAGAGCATTATTATAGTCAACTTCAGCAAGATTTCTCCGAAAACCCTTAATTTTGAATGTTGATATCTCAGTCATATGTCGCCCATTCATTCGGAGAGTAGGTATCGCTTTTGAAGGTTGATTTATGCCCTTTCATGAAAAACATAATAACTCAATTTTGAAAATTCCATAATGCAGCCACTGGTTTTACGGAGGGTCACATATATACGTATATATATCGCACGCGATATAGCTTGAAAAATCCTCGATATTATTTTCAGCTATATTGCCCAACCCTACGTAGGGATGAGTATGTATATATTATTATGACATATTTTTGTGCCCCAGACAAGGAAAAAGGCCGAGAGGTTTTCCAGTGAGGATGAGGACGGGCGCTATGAGGAGGAGTGAGGAGTTCTCCCGGAGGAAGGACGAGGCAGGAGGAGGACTAAGAGCACAGCTGCTTGGCCTGCAGCCGTGTTCCACTGCTCAGCCAGCCTTCCACCCAGCACAAGATTAATCAAAGTGCCAGCTGACAGGCAACAACGCCGCTTGTCACAAGACAACAGTTTTAGCTAGCCAGCCAAGTTTATAGTATAATGAGGTACTTTTGGCAATGTATTAGCTCAACCAGTCAACCAACATTTGTTTAACTCTAAAGAGGTGCTGCTGATTTTCCCTCAGCCCAGAAGTCACGGAAGTGTGAAAGACTCAAAACCATTTAACACGACAGCTGCTTTTGTAATTTTGCCACATTCCGGTGATTTCTGAGTGTCATTGCTCTGGGAACATGCTGACAAATGAAAATTTAATTATATGGATCCAACCGTCAGCCTTTAGGGAAACATATTGGGTTTATGCTTGATTTTTGACCGTGCGAGTGAAAACACGGCCCTGTGAAGCCTCGAGAAATCACATTTACATATATGTTTATACGTTGCTATTGTCTTAATTTTCAAAATGGAAGGTTTGTCCCATGCCTGCGTTAAATATAGGTTTACCTTAAGTCATTTTTAGACAAATTTTCAAAGCAAATTTTTACTGCAAAGTTCAGTGTATCCAGTGCTTTTAAGCGAAAATTTTGCACAACATATATAGAGAGTATTTAACGACATTGTTATTTCAGGGTTGATATCGATACACGATTTATTGCTAGTTAACGGGCTTGGTAGAACCAATATGCGAACAAAGAAAAATCTGCAAAATTTACATTTTATGTAAACACTGGAAGCCAGCCATCGCTTGCGCTTATATGTGAGTGACAGTATACGCGCTGACTGGCTACTACTCATCCCTCCGTGATTTCGGGCTTTTTGAGATTCCTGCCTTTCTAATGCCTCAACGCTGGCGGGAAACGCCACGATTGGTCGCATCAGGAACAAGTTGTAGTAACACGCGAAATCTTTTGAGGGTCTGACTACTTGTGACAACAGCCAATCAGAGACTGTTGGGCGGACGTTAAAATGAAGCGCAGAAAGAGAGCAAACGGCACAGAGAGGAGAGACGCAGTGGAGCCACAGTAGCGCACCTTGTAATTAGTTAATAACAGTAATGGTCAAATTTAAACACTGATACCGATAATCGCAAAATGACTAATATCGCCCCGGATAACCGGTCACGGCTGATAATCGTCAACCTCACAAAGATGCGCAGCAGTAAAAATTTGCCACCGTTGTTTAGTCTGTTCTTACCAAGCTGAACAATCTTAATTAAGAACGTCAGAATCTTGGTGAAAGCTGCGCAAGTTGGTTTTAGGAAGAAATTTCTTCTCAAGAATCTTTCTCGCATGTCAGTCTTCGTTCCTTACTTCGACCCTTCTTTCCATCCCTGGCCTCTTTTCTGTGTAACCTTTGTTTTCTCAGCCGCAGAAGTTGCGCGAGTCATGGCTAGGTAGATCACAGTCAGATGAGAGCATCATTTGTCAGAAGCGTTCACAAGCTCGGCTAATATCAGCGCCGGTTTGAGGGTCACTGGCAGACGGGTGTCATTGCTTTGTCTGATGTATGATGGCGGCTAAAAATACGTTGACAGGAAAGACGGATGAAAACAATGGTATCAAGCAAAGGCTTTCCGCCTTTCACCGCAATGGGTAAGCTTAGGCCGAAAGTGACCTTTATTTGCCCGCTTTGCAGAGTCCATGAGTATCAGACATCTGGCTGGGTGGGTTCCAGGAGGTAACGAGCACATCGAAGAGCAGTCGTTTAATGACTGACGCCTACAACATCGAATGCTGGACACCGGTGAAGACTATCGAGGGCAGTTTGGTTGTGTAACGGTCAGGAGCACCTACGATCGAGGGTCGCCGTCTGATTCCCCGGACCGTAGCGTATCACTGAGGGTACTCATGAGCAAAGTTCCTAAGCGCTGCTGCCAAAAAAGTTGCTCATTGCTCCTTCAAAGATGCAGAGGTCACATTTCTGAGACTCCTAGCCAAGGGGAGGAGCTACAGAGAGACTCAGCCCCATCAGTGGACGTCCAGTTATTCAAAACTGAAAAATAATACTCAAGTATGATATGGTCTCATTTTGATTGATGGCTTCTAATTTAAATCAAATTTAAATCGTATCAGACTTTGTGATATCGAAAGACATTGAATTGCTGTCAACTGGATTTGTAAAACATAATTTTCTTCTCTCTTGCAATATTGTTTATTCCTTTCTGAATCTAAGAAAAACAAATGACTTTATTGTTTTAATAATTATATCTTGGCGCAATTATTAATAGTGGCGAATGTAACATTTTTTGGATTCCAGAGAATATATGAACAATATTGCATCTTGTCTGGAATCTACGAAAATGGTGATTAATTTGATCAGTATTAATGATAAGGAAAACCCTATTATAAGTCTAGTATTAATGTTTTTTACTTTTTAATGTTTTAAATTTTACAATATGCATATGAATAGAAGTGAAATATTATACAATGGGCGCTATATTATTATTATTATTATTATTATTATTTAATATTATTATTATTTTTAATATTATTATTGTTATTATTATTATTATTATTATTATTATTATTATTATTATTATTATTATTATTATTATTCATTGTATTATTATTATTATTATTATTATTATTATTATTATTAATATTATTATGAATCACCATACTGTTTTAACTTTTTAGTGAATCTACATTTTCACAAATTCTCTTTACTATCAGAAAAAGTGAAATCATTTTTGTTCTTGTGTTCACTGCTGGTGTGTGTCTGAATGACAAATTAAAAGTCTATTTATCGAATATAATTCATACAGTATATTTGGGAAAAAATTCTCTTTACTGAAATTGTAAATGTGTTATTCCAGACATTCTTCGTGTTTAGCTCAGGACAGATCCCTTTTCCCAGATCTCTTATTTTAAAGTGTTTCGGCTTTGAGACTTGATGCTTTTAATAAAAGGAAATTATATTTTCTTTAGCTAGATGTCAAATGTAATTTTTCTGCAAGAATACTTTCCAGAAATCAGAGCATCAGTGAGGAAATTTAACGAGTCTCTTTTTGTCAGTCTCAAAAAGAACAGCCACTCCGGGTCAGAAACCCGATCCGTTTTTCAAACTGTAACTGTATTTTAACGTGAAATTATTGCTTCTTGCCAAAACGAGCTTTTAAAATTGTTAAGTAAATATTTTCTACAGGAAGCCGGCCAAGCCTTGAGAGCGGTTTGAACCGTTTCCTCTTCTCCCTGTAGAACACTTCTTTCACCGTACACGTGACAATAAGCCTTTGTGTGGCTTTCGATTAAAAACGTAGCAGAGCTCTCAGAGACGGAGCTGCGTCCAAAATCCTTTTTTTTGTGGTATCTGACCACAAATTATAGGGCATGAGCGATTTGGATTAGCCCCGTGTGTCTAGACGAGCCGAAAGACGCACGAGTATGAGTTTTACAAAGATTTTCCGTTCACTCCGAGCTGCTCTATTAGTGAGGGAATAGATTTTATGAACACGTTGTGTGTGTGTGTTTGTGTGTGTGTGTGAGGTGGGAGAGGCAGAATGAATGCACAATGTGTGCGGTAAGGCGTTTTATTTTATTCATTCGAGGAATGCAGGCAGTAAGACTAGCAGTCAACGTTGGAGTTAATAATTTACCTGAGACTTAATGCTCTTTCTCTCAGACTACATTTACTCTTCGCCTATTTGTCACACCATTGTTGCCCCAAATTAGCACCACATCTTGTTTTTGTGCCCGGTAAAAATCTACAGTACTGTGCAAAAGTCTCGCGCCACCAAATTGTGTGAATATTTTCTTCTTTAATCGATTATTAATCGGATAAAAAGGAAAATATTTTATTTCCAGCATTTTCTAATAAACCAAACAGTCTTTTTCTATTTTTTTTACATTTACTTTTTGCTCTTTAACATTATAAAATGGAAAAAAAAAAATCTGATTAATTGAAAATGAAGAAATAATTCTTTATCCAATTTGTACTCATTTTGGCCTCATTTCTGGGAGGGAACTACATTTTTGCGCAAGATGGCGTTCCACATGAGAGTCGCGTCACAATAACGTGGTGGACTCGCGTCGGAATAATCACTGAAAATATCAAGTAAATGACTGTATTGTGAGTAGAACGCTGGTTGCTTTTGTTATTTATCAGTTAAAATGAGTTTTGTCTGTAATAAATGGGAAGATTTGACAACTGGAACGCTTTAGTAAATGTTGAACTTACCTATGAGTGTCAACAAACAGCGCATGCGTTTACATCGCAAATAACGTCTTTCACACGTTTCTACGCGATGAAAGACACGGCACTGGTTCTCGTCTCCTTCTTATTCTTCTTTTATGGCGGTCGGCGTCCAGCTTAATGCTGCTTTACTGCCACTGCGGCTTTGGTTAGCTTACTGCCCCCACATTAGGGGGTAGCCACTGTACGTATGTGTGTAATAACGTGGACTCAACTAAACGATTATTAAATTAGTTGCCAACTATCTTAATATTCGATTTTAATCGATTAAATCGATTAGTTGTTGCAGCTCCAATATTTACATATATTTTAATAATCACTCATTTTCCTAGCAAAACAGAAAGAAATGAGGTTGACTCAAGTCCTATATGTAATCATCTCGTGCTCACTAGGGGTGTAACGATACACCGGTCTACATCAGTGAATTATTTGTCATTGTGAACACAGCACAGGACACAGTTCACCACAACGAAATGTCCCCTCTGCATTTGACCCATCCGTGAAAGAGCAGTGGGCTTGTTTTTGGCAGTGACCAGGAAGCTTGGGGATGGTACCTTGCGCATGAGTACCTCAGTGGTACCTTTACCGGTCCAGGACTCTGATCACGGAACCAACTCCCTAACCATTACACTACCGACTGCCCCAAGTGCCCAGAGCATCTCTTTGATGTTGGTTTTGAAATTAAAGTTACCAGGACTTTCGGCATTCTGGATACTTTAAGGTGAAATGGTGGTCTAGTGGTTATGATCCTCGCCTCTGGATCAAGAGGTTGTGGGTTTGAATCCTATCTCCAGCACTACCATCACTGGGTCCCTAAGCAAGACCTTTAACCCCAAGTTTCTCTTATTAGGAAATGGAGATTAGAGTGTCTGCTAAATGCTGCAAATGTGACCGTCATACTGTCCACTGCCCCTCGATACATTGAGTCAAGAATCAATGAGTTGTGGCATCAATCCAAAATGAAAGCATTTATGATTCGTTGTCAAAAAGCTGGCCACCAATCCTTCACATGGTGGTGTGTTCGCAATGACAAATAATCACTCACTTGGCCTCTCGATCAAGAGGTCATGGGTTCGAATGCTACCTCCAGCACTACCATCACTGTGTCCCTGATAAAGACGCTTAACCTGAAGTTGCTCCAGGGAGACTGTCCTCAAAATTAGGGAAGGGAGAACAGCGTCACCGAAATGGCGTAAATGTAAACGTAAAATATTTGATAGAGTAATTAAAAACAAATCCATTGAGATTTTGCAAAATGCATTACAAAACACACTGTCAAAAGACGCAAAATGACTTTGTCATGCAGATTCGACTGGTTTTGCCCCCTGGGTGCAATCTGTCGTCATCTTATTCGAAACACGTTTTAGATTTTTCAATATCATCTCTAAAACTTTTGACGTTTGCGTTTTTAAATCCATTCCGCCATGCCGCAACTGATACCATTTTGGAGACGGGGTTTGCGAATGTAATTTTTTTCCCCCTCGGTCGATCCCCTGCCATTAGGCCAACCTCTCATTAACGTCAATCTCCTCGACAAATACCTCCTAATTGAACAATACTTGAAAAGCGGTTCGAATTAAGCCCCCCGTCGGAGCTAAATAAAAGGACGTAATTGCCATTCGTAGCGGCGCCAGGCCCGGCACCTCCCAAACAAAGAGATAGGTGCAGCAGTGCAGGCTTCTTTTCTCTCTCTTTCTAATTCCCTGCAGAGAACGGACACCAGATCCTTTTCTGAAACGCACATTATGGTGTAGAGGCTGGGTGTTGATTTCCAGCGTCCAGTTTCCGGAAGTTTCCAGGAGAATGTGGGATAGGCCGAGGAAGGGAAAAATAGGAGGAGAGTGTTAGTGAACGTTGCACAAAATTTGAGGCGGTCATAAAAAAAAGGTCTTTACATTTTTGCCGATGTGGCTGAACCACCTGGACGATGTTGTTTCCTAACCTGTCAAGGTACCTCCAAGGTACTCCTATAGGGTAGTTGGAAGTGTAATGGTTGGGGAGGTTATAGTAGTACCTCAGGTACCACTGAGGTACTGCTATAGGGCAGTTGGTAGCATAACGTTTATGGAGTTGGCCCTGTGATTGGAGGGTCACTGGTTCAAGTCCCCGAGCAATAAAGTTACCACTGAGGTCACCATTTCAAATCCCAGACCAGTAAAGGTACCAGTGGAGTACTCCTATAGGGCAGTTGGTAGTGTAGCGATTTGAAAGTTGGCCCCCATGATCAGATAGTCACTGGTTCAAGTCTCAGACCAGTAAAGGTACTACTGAGGTACTCCTTTAGGGCAGTTGGTAGCTTAGCGGTTAGGGAGTTGGCTCTGTGATTGGAGGATCGCTGGTTCAAGTCCTGGACCAGTTAAGGTGTTACTGAGCTACTCCTGTAGGTAGGGCTGGGCGATAAATCGAGTTTTTAAAATATATCGATATATTTTCATACGAGATATAGGATTACACGATATCGTTTATATCGATATAGTTTATGTTGCGGTAAAATCATACTAAGTCACGAGCGCAAATGTGAAACTCGAGAGCATAAAATTAAGAATCGAGTGTGTGGTTGTGATAATATTGCGTGCAAACTGTATTAAACGGTCTCGCGCGCAAAGTAGATTACCGAAGATGACGTAGGCTATGTTATGAAAAAATATTAAAATAACATATTTTAATACATGACCTCAACTGACAACCAACTTTTTTTTTTCTTAGGCCCTAGCTTGTTGTTATTTATTTTCTGAATATTTGACTTGTTATTTGAGATTTGCACAGGATACACTGACCAGGAGTTTTGGTCACTTTGACACTCATTTTTTTTGCTCTGTATCAGTTATATTTACATTTTATTTTTTAATCGGGGAGCATTTTTATGCAATATATATTTTAGTTTGTTTTTAATAAAAGTGCCCCTGTGACAGTTGGTACATGTGGCTTTGACCCAGAATTGGTTTTTGTTATTACTTTCCCCCAAAATAATATCGAGATATATATCGTATATCGACATTTACCAAAAAATCTCGAGATATGATTTTTGGTCCATACCACCCAGCCCTACCTATAGGACAGTTTTTAGCATAATGGTTAGAAAGTTGGCCCCATGATTGGAGGGTCACTGTTTCGAGTCTTGGACCAGTAAAGGTACCACTGAGGTACTGGACCCCAAGCACTGCCAAAAAGCTGCCCACTGCTCCTTCACGGATTATAAAGCTATGAAATTACAGTTCTAGTGTTGTGTTATCTTTTTACATTAACAGATTGTTACTTTGATGAAGATTCTGATGCAGACTGACAGCAAACACAGGGGTTACAAAATTCCAGTTTCCAGGACGATAACGCGAACGGTGCTGCGTTGCCAGGTGAACCAGGGAGTAAGCTAAAGAAAGGGATAAGAGAGAGAGAGAGAGAGAGATGTAACGTGTCACGCCGATCAATGGCCGCCTTTGTCTCCAGCCCAGTCTGGGAGAGGTTTAACACCTTTCCATGCACTTAAGGCGCGACCGCTGGCCCGGCGCAAGGTGGGGGGAGGGCGAGGGGGAGGGCGAGTCCGGGAGCGTATGGATTCGGGGCCAGTGTTCCTAATGCGATCGGTGCTATCGATCGCACTAATGCTGGCCGGCAGAAGGAGCCGGAGGAAGAAAGAGAGAGTAGAGAGAAATAGAGAGGGAGAGAAAGAAAGAAGGAGGCTGCAGGAATGCGTCTCTGGAGAGCAGGCCATCTTCGACTAGGGCAGGGCTGGAGGAATGTTTGCAGCACCCCCTCCTCCTCCTCTTCCCTCGCTCTCTTCTTCCTCGTATCGACCCCCCTCTGCACTCTTTCTCCCTCACACACACTTATAAACCCTCACTCACACACACACACACACACACACACACACCTCCAGATGTTTAAGCAGGGCTGCAGGAATGCCTCCCCAGGAGCCAGGGCCCAACTGCACAGGGCTCGGGAGGGGGGCAGAAGGTTCTCCCGCAGGAGTAGCCAGGAGGCATGTTCGCCTGACCCATCTCTCAAAGCTCTCCGGGCCTCCTCCTCTACTCCCCCTCGCTCAAGCCTCCCCCCCCCCTCCAGCCAACCCCCCCACCCCTTTTTGGTCGACGAGGCAGGGCAGGGCCTGCGGGGCTCTGGCTCTGGGACGGCTGCAGAGATTGGGTTTCCGAGGGGCCGGGGCGCGGCATCCTTCCTGCTGTCCCGGGGCTCCGGTTGCCGCGGGGAGCCGACACAGAGGGTGGGGAGGGGAGGGCTTTTTTGGGTTTGCAAGAGGGAGAGAGTGAGGGGCGGAGCAACGTTGTTGGCTCCTGAGAGTAGGTTATCGAGGCTCTTCCATGCCGTCCGATCAAGGTCAAATGGAGATCAGAGGCGAAATTCGATTTTCACTTTCCATATGTTGTCCTTCACAGATGGGGCGACAAACGCTGACGAAAATACACAAAAAGCAAGATATTAACATAACCAAAACGTCTTTAACGTTAATGTGATTTGTGCGTCACCCTCCACAGGTGATCTTTCAGGATCTGGGTTAAAAGCATTGGCGAAACTTGACCCAAAATATTCCTGAAGCCAGATATCAATGTAATCAATATCCTTCCTCCTCCTCCTCGTCCTCCTCCTCCGTGTCAGGGGTTCGCCTGTTAAACGTCGCCATTTTTTAACATCTGGGAAACCAGATGAGACGACTAAATGCTGCTCTCTGAAGCTGGTGCGCAGAGCGTCGACTGATTAGCGTTGCGGCGCGGCCCACCGTTGGGAGTCAGGTTTCGGTCCCAGCTGTGCTGTGCTGTCTGCAGGTCCCCGGGAAAATGCTCGGTCCTGTTTACGGAGGGGGAGGGAAGGAGGGGCGATGCGAGACGTGGGGACGGGCCTTATTCAGGTCACATGATTGCTTAGTTGTCACTTTAAGTGTTCAACGTTAATTTAATGTTACGGAAGCGTGGCAGCGGTGCAGAAGCTGAGGCTGAGGTGAGGGCTTTGTCACCGAAACAAATATTTTTAGATGAGTTAACCCAGGGGTGGGCAGTTCTGGTCCTGGGGGGTGTCCTTCTGAGGACTAAAACTGAGTGTTTTAGTAGAGTATCTGCCTAGTAGAACCAGACCATAGTAGCTGAAGTACGGTACCTTAAAAACCTCTGAAGTGGAAAAACTGATGTCCATCAGTGGCTGACTAGCTAAAAAAGGAAAAAGCTATAACCAAATATTTTTTGACGTGCTCTTGATATTGAAAACTTGACTAATACATATTTTCTGAAACCAGACATGAGTTGTAGTGAGAAAATTCAAGGTTAGCATAATGCTGAACTCCACATTCAACAGGACGCAAGGTGCAAACAGGGACTACATTAAATAAGCAGTGCTTTAATGTAACGTTGTAGTGAAAAAAGGGAAGTAAAGCTTCGTATGAATGTAATATTGCACAAGGCTGTTAGCAAAGTGTACCGCCCCTTAACAGAAAAGACCCAAATCTCTTTTGGGCTATTATTTTTAGCTCTTTTGTGTGAAAGAAAGCCCAGTAAGCATGCAGCCCTCCGGCGCGCTCGCAGAAAATACATCCTGCACATGTTCGTCACTCCCACAAATGTCCTCCGTCTATCCTGTGACTGGTCACCCAGTGGAGATTCTCCGTTTCCCTCGAGCTGCCCCTTTCATCCTGTCCTCCAACACGAGACCTACCCTCATAAGAGCCTCTCGCTGTTCCCATCATGCCGTTTCTACCACTAAAAACAGCTCGGCTGGACCTAAAACCAGGCCTGATTATTTGTCATTGTGAACACAGCACAGCACACAGTGCACCACAATGAAATGTTACCTCTGCATTTGACCCATCCGTGAAGGAACAGTGGGCAGCAGACATGGGCAGTGTCCAGGGAGCAATTCTTTGAGACGGTACCTTGCTCATGAGTACCTTGGTGGCATCTTTACTGGTCCAGGAATGGTCTATACCACAGTACCTTAAGTGAGTGATTATTTCCCATTGTGAACACAGCATTCAGTGCACCACGACAAAATGTTAGCTCTGCATTTGACCCATCCATGAAGGAGCAGTGGGGAGCCCCCCATGAAGCAGTGTTTAAGGACAGTACCTTTCTCTTGAGTACCTTAATAGTACCTTTACGGTACCGGAACTCGAACCGGCAACCCTCTGATCACAGAGCCAACTCCCTAAATGTTACGCTACCAACTGCCCCAACTGTTGAGCATATTTACAATGCAAATTTTGTCTGAGGACAAAAGGTACCTCAGGTACCAGTTCTTGTTGATGATTGTTGCGGCCCAAGATGCCTGATTTCGCAGCAGCTTTTCTAAAAAAATTGTGATGAAAGTTGCAGTATTTCTTTGTCGCAATAGAGTTGCGGGAGCAAGTCAAAGTTACAGAACAATTTAGAATTTTGTCCACCTTTATAATAGTTGCGTTCGCAACGTCATGAAATCCTGGAGGGTCTGATGCACCGCATTCAATGTATTCACCACATATATTTGGGTTCTTCACTCTCAAACATGTGTCTGTAGTTCTGAACTGAAGATGCCTTTCAGATGAGACGTGAAGCGTCTTCAAGAAGTCCAATTGCCTTTGATTCAAGCACTCAAGATTTGCTAGTAGAACTGTTTTTTGGAACACATGCAGTGCTGGCATGTGTGAGAAGCATGTACAGAATTTCTGCATGAATACAGCGTTGCCATCTTTCTTCTATTTTGGATAAAATATTTCATAATAATAAGCTACAGCTGTCCAGGTCTTGATCCATAAAGACCCGATTTGCCCATGAGACGTGCTTTGGAACCCTTCAAGCTGCTTTGGGTTCCAAACCATCTCTTCAAACCGGCCAAGTCGCGTTTTGAACTCTTGACCAGCACCGAACCGCTTCCAACCTCCAAATGACCAACATGAACTAGATTAGAAACCGCGCTGTTCCCTTTCAGATGCTGCTTTTAGATCAGAGGTCTGACTGTTGTCGTCAGACGTCCAAAAAAAAAAAAAAAAGCCTGTTAAGACGTTCCCCGGCGTTAGCGGCACGTCACAGAAGCAGCCGTGCCGGCGTGTCGACGTGCCAGCATTGGAAGCTCAGAGCCCTTTCGCTCATTCGCAATTCCTCCACGTTTTGAGGTTCCGTGTTAACGGCTGCGCGATGGGACGAGAACGGCGGCACGTAGCGCGGCTTTAAAAGGAGGTTTCGGGTCGGGGGGGAACGCACTTTCCGACTTGTCGCCCCGTTTGAAGCGAGGCCTCGTGGTAGAAGCGAGGTCTGTAAATCGCTCTCACGGCTTGTCTTGAGTGATTCGTGATTCGGGAGTGTGTATGTGTGCAGCATTGGGGGTAGCTGACTAAAATTAGCGATGCTGCTAACTTAACTTTTTTCCAGTAGCTTAGCTGTAGCCTAGCTTCATTTAATATTAAGTAGCTTGTTGTAGCTTGTGTTATGTGTGTGTTGCGCTCAATGGCGTGTGTTCAAGAACTGGTAAAAACCAGACAAACCATGTTAACTAAGGTCAGGGAGTAAACACAGGGACATCAGTTATACACTCCGTGGTCGTGCACATTTCCAGGTGTGGTGTGTTATGTGTGAGTACGTATGCATGTGTGTGTGAGCGTGCCTGCAGGTGTGTTTGAACGTGCATGTGTGTGAGCGTGCATGCGTGAATGTGTGTGAGCATGCATGCATGAAAGTGTGTGTGCCAGTGTGTTCATGCGTGCGTCGTGCGTGCGAAAAAAGCTCCATTAAAAGCCGGAAGGACATGCGGAGGAAACGCCGGGGCTCTTCTTCTGAGTGGGAACTCACGCCCCTTTCCCCCACTTCGCCCCCCCATTCCAAAATCCACCCCATCCCTCTCCCGTTCCCCTACTGTTCTAAATCCCCCCAATGCTCACACTCACCCTTTTTATCCCCTTCCCCACTTCTCTTCCCCATCCCATTCCAAAATCCCCCTACTTTACGCTCCGTTCCCCCCTCCCTGTCAAAATCACCCCCACCAAAACTACTGCTCCCCTAACAATCCCCCCTGCAACGCTCATGCTGACCATTCCCCCTCCCATTCCAAAATCCCCCCCAACTTCTGTTCGCTAACATTCCAGTGCTCACACTGACCATTCCCATTCCCACTTCTGTTCCCCCTCCATTTTAAATTCACTCTTTCCAACCTTTTCGTTCCCCTCCCTTCCCCGCTCCCGTTCCCCATCCGTTCAAAAACGCCCCCTTCCGTCCACCCTCCCATTCCACCCCCCAAACCTAAGCGTTCCAAAATTCTCTATTCATGTTCCTGTTCGTTCGTGTATCCGCCACCGTTCGTTGCCCCCCCCACGTTACGCCCCAGCCCTCCAGCCTCGAGCTCCTGACAAAGCCCAATAAATAGTTGATCCAGCGCATAATGTGCGGCGTGGAGGCGAAGAGGCAGCTCTCACGAGACCGGCGCTGCTTTGAATGCCTAATGACGCTCCCGCTAATGGTGCCGACACCGGAGAGAAGACGAAACACACACACCACGCTGCTTACACACGTACACCATACACACACACACGCAGGCCACGCCGTACACAATGATGACAACGTCCAAATGCACAAATAGCGTCATACATCACTGCCATCGCCGTCATTGTGCGTAGAAACGCTCCGTGTCGCTACTACAAATGTGTGTGAGTGAAAATTGGTACAAGCTAGCATGCAACAGCCGAGCTACTGTTTTAATATAGTAGACAGTAACACGCACAGTAAACAGAACAGACCGGCGTTGATTTAAAGCTGCAATGTGTTGATGATTTTCTGATCAGTGGCTCCAATTAGAGATGGTTATTATGAGCGATTATTAGGGGTCCAAGCAGCGATAGATACAGAAAATAGGGTTGGGTACCGAGCTCAGGTATAGGTTCACCTCAAATCAAACGGTGCCAAATTTCGGTACATTCACGCGTTCATCAGTAGCGGCGTGCACAAGCGGAGCGGGACATGCGGAACTGGGTGTAAGGTTTAAATTAATCAACAGTTTTCTCAGCGTTTCAATGCAATTTACCTTTACAGCAGCAGTAGGATAGAAATAGATGTTGCAAGTTAAATTTCCGTTTACTATTTAGCCTATGGTGTTAGTTTTGTTTACCTTGACAACGCTTGCCAGGGGAAGAAAGCGCTATCGTGGAGAAACTGCTAGGAAATCGGAAAACATGGCGACAAGCCGAAAGCGTTCGACTGTGTGACTGCACTTTAATAAAATCGATGCAGACAGCGCCTTGTTAAACATAAAGTATATTAGGGGCGGATGAGTGTGCAGTGTTTGGGAGTCATTGGTTCCAGATGTGAAAGTTATCTAACAGAATTTTCAGCTTGGACCCTTTAATAACTACTCACAGTTCTAGTTTGTCATTGTGAACACAGCACAGACGTGAATCCTGAATTTGACCCAACTTTGAAGCAGCAGTGGGCAGCGGACATGGGCAGTGTTTTTCGGGATGATACCTTGCTCATGAGCACCTCGGTGGTACCTTTACCAGTTTGGGATTTGAACCGGCAACGTTCTGATCTCCCTTACCATCTAACATACTGCTTGATAATAGTACCAGTAATCCGATTGGTACCTTTTCAGAGTCAGAACCAGGACTAAATATGGTTTTGTCTGGACGCTTTGGCACCAAAAGCAACACGAAGCATTCCCATGCTCTTGATGGACCAGATTAATTTGGTGACAGCTACGACCAGCGCGTCGGTCCAGGCTGTTTTCATCTGGTCAGCACATCCCCTCACAATAAGCACATATAAAGCCAACACAATGCACAACAATAAGGGCTTTCAGTTCCATTAGCAGCTGGAACTGTTTCCTCCCAGGGCCATGTGGTGCTGAGGGAGGGGAGAGGGGCTGGTTAACCTTTCCTCATTTTACTCATTTTCCATTCTCTCTCGTTTCTCTCTCGTTTTCAGCTGCTCTTATCTGCGCCACTTGACCTTTCCTGACCCGGACAGAATAAGTTGTTTAGAAATCCTGTCTTGTTGCTGGTTCAGGGTGAAACATTTAGAATTAAACTAAAACGGTCGGACTATGACTCCAAACATCTGATATCTAGGTGCAGGAATTATTTTCTTCATGCGCACAGACACACGGTGGTGCTGCCGCAGTCGTTCCGCCATTGTGTGCAGCTTGTTTTGGAGCTCTTCCTTGATGCCGCCCTCCGCTCGTCTGGGCAGGGCAGAAGAATGGAGCATTAAGTAATGGGTCTGTGTCTAGCAGCACTCGAATAAGCTCCACTAATAGCTCCTCCTCCTCCTCCTCCTCTCGTCTAACACACACAGCAGGCGTGGTAGCAAGCTTGTCGGGTGAAGCGTATCTATCTATTCATCTGTCTTCCACCTGTCCGTATATCCGTCCATCTATCTATCTATCTATCTATCCATCTATCTATCTATCTATCTATCTGTCTGTCTGTCTGTCTGTCTGTCTATCTGTCTATTTATCTATCTATTCATCTGTCTTCCACCTGTCCGTATATCCGTCCATCTATCTATCTATCTATCTATCTATCTATCTATCTATCTATCTATCTATCTATCTATCTATTCATCTGTCGTCCTCCTGTCTGTCCGTGTCCATCTGTCTATATCTGTCTGTCTGTCGATCTTTCCACCTATCTTTCTATCCGTCTGTTTATCTATTTATTCATCTATATATCCATCCGTCCATCCATCCATCCATCCATCTATTCATCTGTCATCCTCCTGTCTGTACGTGTGTCCATCCGTCTATATCTGTCTGTCTGTTGATCTTTCCACCTATCTTTCTATCTGTCTATCTTTTTATTCATCTATATATCCATATATCCATCCATCCATCCATCCATCCATCCATCTATCTGTCTGTCCACTCATCCATCTTGATTTGTCTATCTATTTATTCATTTATATATCCATCCATCCATTCATCCATCCTTCTGCCTATCTATCTTTCTGTCCCCCATCCATCCATCCATCCATCTTTAAACGTTTATCTGTCCATGTCTATCAGTCTGTATGTCTGTCCATCTTCCCGTCCGTCTATCTATCCCATCCTTCATCCATCCAATGTTGTTGACAAAAATTCTGTTATGATTCAACTCGTCGGCTGAGCATCGGGATGGGCAAATGAGAGCTTCCCGAGCTGACAGATGCGTGTAATATTGAGGGGCCTCTCGGCTGGTAATTAGTGCATAATGGGGCGACTCTTCCCCGGGGAGCCGGCGTGCGGGAGGCGATATGGACGGGTGGGGAAACTACTTTTGAACGCTAGCTTTACAAGCTACTTCTGATTAAAAGTAGCTAAACGACGGCCAAGCTACTGTTTTAATATAGCAGTTAGCTACACTTCAAGATACAGAGGAAAAGTAGCTACAACCAGCTATCTCATGGCTGCGGATGCAGGTTTCCGTCTTCGCCAAGGTGGAGTCTGTCCTACGACTCCTGTCAGACGCCATTTCTGTCAATTCAACACCTACTAGATGAAACTACTACTAACGTTTGGATACGCTACATTGCTTTTACTAGGTTACAGCACGTTACAGCATTTTAAAAGTATCTTCACCACGAATACGCTGCTGGTAAACATCAATTAATGTAGTAGCGTTAACACTTTGTAGTTAGCTAGTCTTCAACACTGGTTACCCCTTCCCTGAAAAGCACAGTCTCCATACGTTTCGTCCGTGACCCTCTCGGACCCCGCAGCTGTAACGAGGTCGTTAATGCCGGGCAGGTTTTACATGGTTTTTAAAATGAGGCGAGAGAGCAGGGGAGGAAAAACAAGGAGGGAGGGATAGAGGGAGCGAGGCAGGGAAGGGAGGTGCGTAGAGACGGAGAGACGTCTCAATTCCGGGTCGAGGGCGATGAGAGGATGCTAGTATCGTGGAACGTAGCTTGCATTAATTAGTGTATGTGTGTGTTTGCCTGTATTAGACTTTCAGTTGAATTATCAGTTTACTTATCTAGCTGTTTGTCTATCTATCTATCTATCTATCTATCTATCTATCTATCTATCTATCTATCTATCTATCTATCTATTATCCTTTCTGTATATCTATCTATCTATCCATCCGTCTGTCCATCTATCCACCCACTCTCGCTTGTTTTTCTCTCTTTCATTTATTCCCTCATTCTCTCACTCTGTCCTTCAGTGCCTTTTTCCCCTCGATCCATACATACATCCATCCATCTATCTATCCATCTATCCATTTATCCATCCATCCATATGTCTAACCATCCTTCCGTCCATCTATCTATCTATCTATCTATCTATCTATCTGTCTGTCTGTCTGTCTGTCTGTTCATCTGTCCATGCCCCACCTTTCCATCTATATCTGTCTGTCTGTTCATTCAGAGAGAGAGAGAAAGAAAGAGAGAGCGTACTGGTGAGAGAGAGGGAGAGAGAGAGAGAGAGAGAGGGAGAGAGAGAGAGAGAGAGCTCCTCCTCTGTTTTCTTCCTCCGGGCTTTGCTGCATTCAGCTGCTTTTTCCTTGTGGTGACGTGTGACTGCTGCCCGGAATGATGATGAGGATGTTGTGGAGAGCGAGGGCGGGATTACGGCTTGATCACACTCGATCCTTTTAACAACCCTGAAAAAAAGCACCGCGACTCTGTTCGGCGAGGTTACAGCCAACGCCGAGCCCGTCAAAAAGAGGAGCGGTTTTACCTACAGCCGCGAGTCAACAGCAGAAGCTGAGATGTTTGTGATCGCACAGTTTCAGAGTGAAATTCTCAACACTGCTCTGTAAAAAAGAAGTTTGCAGTTTATAGATTATTATATGATGGCAGTGAGAAGTCACATATTGTTGATCGCTACCAGTTTTTGGGCTCGTTTTTTAAAACATGCGCTCGTTCATGAATTCTGTCCATTTTTCGTCTGTTTTTTCCCCATAGTCTAGCATGGAGCTCAAATTTTGTCACTTTACTGCGCAACCGCCGTTCTTCACAAATTCACCAAATTCAACATGATTCAAGGGCCCACGGACCTCTTCACATCTGTTACCCTCATGACCCGGACTCGTCTTTTTCATCCTTTTCTTCTGTCGCTCATTTTCCACATAGGAACCCATTCATTTTCTCCCATTAAGAATACATAGGATTTGGGACTCGAACACTTTCCTTCACCTGTTTTCACATGACAGCCCACACGGTTCTCATGCCACCTCAGGCAACCTCACTGAACGTGCAGTTGACCCGCATTCGTCTTTTTCTTGCTTTCATCATCCCTCGTTCTCTCCCCATTTTAATCAAAGTCTTTCTACTCTGCGAGTTTTCACACCACACTGGTGTTTTCTTGCGGAAATGCATCTCTAGTTATTAGAAGGGAATTTTTGGGGCAGACTTTGAAATTCAAAAGTCAGTAACTACTTTGTACACAAATTTTATCAGTGGATTTATTGTCATGTTTGTAGGCATAGGCAACCTCCAGGATTTTGCGATGCAACTATTAATGCAAATTCAGCCAATCCCCTGGAATTCTTCATGACCTTGCAGTTTTGACTAATTACTGAAACCTTTCCGCAATTTTTGACCAATCATTGTCGTTTCCCGCAAAACATTGAGCCATATGTCAGCGAACTCACTTCCTTGTTAGGTTTGGAAGACGCGTAGTGGTTTTGTTGTTCCCTTCATTTTCATTAATTGTTTACAAATAATTATAAACTTCTTTCCGCAACTTTATTGCAACAAAATACCTATGAACACTGCTTTTTTTTTACATTTTTAGAAAAGCTGCCCAAAATCAGGCATTTTAAGCCACAGCAATCTCACAAAAGGCCCACAAAATCCAGAAGGGACTGGTTTGGGAGTTGGCGCTGTGATCGGAGGGTTGCCGGTTCAAGTCCCGGACTGGTAAATGTACCAATGAGGTACTCATGAGCAGGGTACTTCCCCAAACAGCTGCCAAAAAACCGCTGCCCACTGCTCCTTCACTCATGGGTCAAATGCAGAGGTCGCATTTCATCACGATGACAAATAATCATTCACTTCAATTCAGATTTTTTGTCTCCACTTTGTACCTTTAATCTCTTTTTACCAACAACTTTAAAGCCTCCTTCTTCTTCTCCTTCTCCCTTTTTAAGTAACAAACAAACCTTGCATTTGATCGTTGCGAAGACGCAGGAAAACAAACATACTTAATTTAAAATCGTCTTCAGTAATCACGTTTGTTTCCTTTGATAGAAAACAAGCTCTAACAGGTGTCTCGCTTGCTCGCTACAAGCCACTGCCTCGCTTTGTTGCACGGGCCTGAATTAATAAGTAATCGCACAAAGTGCGAAACATAATCAAACACACGCCACGTAATTGCGAGGCGCCATTAGCATATCAAATGGCAAAGAGCGTTTTCGGGGGTTCGAGGCTGCCGCTCTCTCAAGATAATGTCTGTGTGTTTGTGTGTGTGAAGAGACCTGGGTGCGCACTACGACGCAACACGTTCCGCCGCTCCTCCACGCCGAGATCTCTATTAAATACTCGATTCTCTTAGCGCAGAGGAGGAGGAGTAGTGTTTTTTAACCTTCCTCCATCCCTCGTTCCCTCCCCCTCCTACCTAAAAAGACCGAGCCGGGGGGATTTTCGACTGGAGTCATGGAAAACAAGTGAAACGCTGAAATGAATCCTTTATTTGGGTGCGTGCTTGGGGAAAAAGACCTGTTTTCAATTTGCCTGTTGGTGTGTGTTAGTGAGAGACGTCGTGGAACAATGAGAAGAGAAGCTGGAGATCACTTTTCATGATGATCATAGTGAAGCTTGTTCATGATTATCATTGGGGCCCCGTACACAGATAGCAGGGAATTTATAAAAACATATTCCTCCATTTTTGAAAATAACTTGATACTCATGAGCCTGTTTGCAAAAACCCAAAAATTGAAGCAAAATGCCAATGAAAACATTCTTTGTAACTTGCGAGTTGGCAAAACATTCGTTCATTACTCGAACTACTCAATCCCAACCGGGGTCATGGTGGCGACCGGAGCTTATCGGACTTACGGAACTTACCGCCGCAAGGCTTGGACCAACCCTGGGCAGGCGCCAACGCACCGCAGGGCACACACACTCACGCAATCATACTCACACCTTACGGGGCCAACTTAGAGTCGTCAGTCAACCTACAGTGCATGCTTTTGGACTGTGGGAGGAAACCAGAGCTCCTGGAGGAAACCCACGGGGAGAGCATGCAAACTCCACACAGAAAGGCCCTACAGCCGACCCAGGTCTCGAACGCAGGACCCTCTCGCTGTGAGGCGGCAGCGCTAACCACTGCGTCACCATGCCGCCCCTGAATGGAACAATGAAAGAAAATTAGAAAACCTTTGCCAAAGCTTGTGGCTGCCAACAATATTAGCATCTGTTGCATGTGATTTTGCGTCTTCACTTGCCAGTCAGCAGTTTAAGAACCGTAAACACCCGTTTTGACCTCTAAGAACATTTTTAATATTTTGAGTTTTGCACTTTGCGGCCGCCTCTTTTTACCCGAAGTATGCCGGCTCGTCCTGCGTCAGTGTGGAAATGTACTGTACATTTCTTCCCCTCTCGCTGCTCCCTGAGCTCCCTCTGCCAAACTAGGCACCGGTGAGAGGGGAGAGAGAGTGTGGAGAGTGGAAAGAGTGAGTGCTGCGACAGCTTTACGTTTCCCTCGTGGCCTTCTCCTCCCGGCCCGGCCTCTCAGGAAGGAGCTGCGGCCAGCCACGGGGGTGTGGGAGTGTGTGTGTGTGGGGGAAGGGAGGAGGAAGGAAATTTGGGGACATCCTTGGTTGGAGGGGATCGGGCAGGGTCCAGTTGGTGAAGTTGGTGGAGGCTGGAGGAAATTTGGGGACGTCGTCGGTTTGAGGCGCTTAGGGGGCAGTTAGTGAAGTTGGGCATTGTCTCAGGAAGGTTAGGGACATCCTCAGTTGGAGGGCTTTGATGGGGTGTGGTTAGTGGAGTTAGGAAGGTGTTGGGTGAAATTTGGAGCGTTTGAGAGGTTCGGGTGGGTGTGGATACTGGGGTTGGAGGAAATTTGGTGACGTCCTTGGTTCGACAGGCTTGGAGGGATGTGGATAGTGAAGTAAGGGGGCAGTTGGAGGAAATTTGGGGATGTCCTCGGTTGGGGGGGTTCGGGGTGGTGTGGTTAGTGGGTTTGAGGGGTTGAAGGAAATTTGGCGACATCCTCAGTTGGGGCTAGAGGGGGTGCAGTTGGTAAAGTTTGGGGGATGTCAGAGGAAATTTGGGAACATCCTCGGTTGGAGGGGCTCAGTGGGGTGTGTGCGATTAGTGTAGTTGGGGTGGGGGGTTATAGGAAATTTGGGGGCGTGCTCGGTTGGAGGTACGTGGTAGGGTCTGGTTGGTGAAGTTGGGGTGTTGGAAGAAAATTTGGGGATGTTCTTGGTTGGAGGGGTTTGGGGGGTTGTGATTAGTGTAGTTATAGGTGGGTCCTTGATTGGAGTGGTTTTGGTGGGGGTATGCTTTGTGGGGCTAGAGGGGTTGCAGGAAATTTGGGAGTGTCCTTGGCTGGACATGCTCGTGGCAGGACTTGAACCGGCGACACTGAGCATTTAGACAGTAGACTGTGAACATAACATTCAGTGCAACAAAACTATACACATATTTCAGTTCGGTCCATTTCAGTTCAATCCAGCTGGTCTCTCTTGTAGATGAATGACGACATATCAGGTCAAGGCCATCTTTCACCACTTTTAGAGCCTGCACTCCCAAAAGTGGCTTAGCCAAGATCAGCGTTAGACGTCAAGACGGGCGGCGCTTTGAACGCTCCTTTTTAGCACCGTAGATGATCTCAGCGCTATGAGGCTTTTGGGAAAGAAGGCCCCGGTCTTAGCGCAGCTTAGTGCACTAGCATAATGACTCAGCACTATACTGATAAATTAGAGCTCTTGATTAAGCTGTAATTCAGCTCTGGCCGGTTGACCGCGTCTAGACACCTTGCAGCTTTGAGGTTATCAATAAGAGCCGCCGACATTTTAATCCCCGCTGCTTAAAGGGACGACTCCTTAAAGGGGCATTTTAGTTAGAGTTGCTAATGTGGCATTCTAGAAATCAAAGCTAATTGGAGTTGCTTGCACGTCACAGCTTTTTATGCTAAGAGTCTAAGGGCTGGTTTCTTGCTCATGGATTAAGCCTAGTCTTGGACTAAGTTGTAGTACAAGTGGAGATTTGCCATTCAAACTCAAAACTAGTGTAGGACTAGGCTTAATCCTCGACCGGGAAACTATGCCAAAGAGTCTTTTATTTTTGTTTAGCTTTTTTGTCAGAACCTAGGGAGAAGTGCTTTTGGATGGTACCTTGCTCATGAGTATGTACCTTAGGGGGACCTTTACCGGTCCAGGAACTTGAACCCGGTGAACTCGAACTCCCAAGTCCTTCTTCTTCTGGGGCGGGTAGAAACTGGATGGTCGGGACTGAATAAGTTTTCTACCTAAATTACAGCTTGGTCATACAGGTTGCTTATGCAAATTTGCCCTCTTAAAGGGGCATGAAACACCCCAGTTTGGGTAAATCTGGTCCCTCAGCAAAACTTTAAAAAAATGCACACACATTTTGATCGTTTATAAGTTTCCTACCATTAGACCAACACATTGGAGTGCTTCATGCCACATTAAGATGTTCCAGAAAGACTATTCAGCTTAAATCGTTTGAAAAATGTGCTTTGAATAACCATTAATCAACCATCATGGACTAGGGATAATTTAACCAACTGGCATATTTTTGTCTGCAGCACACCAAGCATTTCTATGAGCTAATTTCATTTTGCATTAGCATATACATCCCAGTTGGACTTCAACGACCAGTAGAAGCTGGCATATGTAGTCCTGACTGTCCATCCTTGACTTTTTTTTTTTCTTTTGAGACGTTTAACCTTGTTTACATCCCCATATGCTAACGGCGGTGAGTTCCGCCTACAGAATAGCTAATACGTTCCTCGGTTGCCTTATTCCGTGAGAGAATTGTTCCACAATAACAGAATGGCGTCTATATTATGGGTTGTTACTTGGACGCAGGTTGCAGTGGGCGTGGAATCTTGCCTTGCTTGACTTCTCCGAATCTTAAAGTGCCGGCGGTGGTGCTGGGGTCTGTCAGGGATTTGAGAGGTAATGTAATTTGTTTCTCACCTCAGGCTACTGCTTTTCGACTCATGTAAATAGGCAGGTGGACGGCGACTGGCCATCAATATGCAGAGGCTTGATGTTTACTAATCTTCACTGCGGATTTCACAGCGCTCTGCGCAATCCTCTCTCGGCTGCGACTCCAAGTGCCGAGCTACGGTCAAAAATGCATGAGCTGGAAGACGATAACAGTCGATGCTCTTAGCCTGGCGAGCCCAGTCGCAGTTTTCAAATGCGCTGTATTTTTTTAAAGCTTCGAGAATGTTATCTGTATCACAGCCTGAGAGTATTAGAACAAGCAAACATTAGGATTTTTGTTTGTCTGTCATGTCTCCATTGACAGTAATCCCATGTTGGCTTCATGTTATAGTTTGGTTTGAGATTTCACTTCTAACATACGTCTGAACATGACTTCAGCCTACATCAGTTTTTTTTTTTGCAGTGGCAGTCTTGGGTTTGGTGGAGATACTACAGAGAAGCCTCTAACAGAGTTCCAACACAACTGCCATTAATTTTGGTTATTTGGTGTGCCAGTCAGTTTTGGAGACAAACATTGTATTTGTGTTGGGTGGGATTATGATGCAATTTGGTGTGCCAACCTTGGGCTTAGTAGCTGAGATTCTACCTCTTATAGGTGTCCCAACTTTGCTGGCATTTATTTCAGCTATATATGAAGCTAGTCTTGGATCTCGTGGTGGAGGTTCTACTTCTAATGAGATTATGACAGTCAGAGGGTCCCTACATGGCAGCCATTTATCTAGGCAATTTGGAGTGCCAGTCTTAGGTCCAGTGGTGGAAGTTCTGATTCTGTTGGGTAGCTAGTCACAACATAGCAGTTTGTCAAGCTAGTCTTGGTTTTAATGGTAGATGTTCTACTTCCAGTGGTGGATTATTGATGGTACATTGGTTCCCAACATGGCAACCATTTATTACGTTTATTTGGTGCACCAGTTTGGGTCAGTGGCAAAAGTTTTGATTCTGTTGTGTCACAACTTTGCTGGCATTTATTTTGGCTATTTGGCAAGCTAGTCCCGGTACATTTTCTCCCAACATTGCTCGTCTTTATCTCTGCCATTTTTTAATGCCTTTCTTTGGCGTCGGAAGTTCCGATTCTGTTGGGTGTGATTATGATGGTACATTATGTCCAATCTTTGCTGGCAATTATATCGGCTATTTGTAAAGCAAATCTTAGAATCACATCTAACTGGTGGAATCGTGATGGTACAGCATGTTCCGACATGGCTGCCATTCTCCAGCAGTTTGTCGCCTCTCGCCACGGCAACTCGACTGCCGCCCGGCCTCTTCTGAGCGCATTGTCATTCATCCTCTGTAATGGGGGATAAGACAACCTGAGGGAGAACGCACCTGAGACGCTGGGAGCCAGAGCGGCTTACTCGGTCTGCCAGATAAAGCTTATGCCTCAGGATGGCCAGGGGGTCATCTGCACTCAAGAACACAATGTTGATGCCCTTGGCTCTTTCTCTCTTTCTCTCTCTTTCCCGCCCTCTTTCTCTCTCAGACAGTTTGTTTAAAGCGTAGCCTTATACCTCCTGCTAGACTCCAGAGGACGCGCCAATGCTACAGATGTCCAGCCTGCCGAATAGCCTCAGTGGCCTCCGGAGGGTGAGGCAGAATCGGGGGAATACGGCGCTGGCCTAGATTTACCGCCTCGGGCTGTCGAGTGCGCAGGGTTAGCATGTCGGACAGGTATAGCCTAGTCTTGAGACTTCTCCAAAAAAGGGAAGTTGAGGTACAGCTACGCCGTAAAGCGGTTGGTGAGCCGGGCTGAGGCACTGGGAGCGGGGGATGTTTTCTATGACTTCAGGTATCCCTCTTAGTTTTTTGCCGGAGAGTTCTTTTGACTGTCTCTTGGAAAAAAAAAGATGACGGGGGGCACATTAGCGCTGGAGGACGTGTCTCTGGCACGTTGCCTGGCGCTATGTTTTGTTCGCTAAGTCGCTGTCAGGTTTGCAGGTGAGGAAGATAATTAGGAAGAGGTGTTTAGAACGCCTTCCTACCTGTGTGACCTTGCTTTCTTCACATTCTGAAGCCTTCCCCACAATCTGCCAGGTTTATTTCTGTATTTGATCCGTGTCATGGAAATAAATGCTTCTTCTCCAGGAAGAGGCAAAGCAAGCAAGGGTTTTCCACAACCATTTTGCCAGTTTCTGATCCTCATAATGGTCACAGTGGAAAACCGGACTCGAAATCTTCTTGCCGACTACAAATGAATCTGGACAGATGTAAATCTCACCTTCAGTTCCCCCGTAATCTGCTCTCCACATCTCCTTATTTTCTCGACACATTTTCTTATCTTTCTTTTCCTTCTTTCTCTCTTTCTGACCCCTCCTCCTCCTCTTTCTCCCTCTCCCTCTCCCTCTCTCCTCAGTATTCTGCTCCTGCCTTCAACGGAGTGATTTTGCCCAGACACGTCTGGCTCTAGGTAAAGTGCCGTCCCCCGAGAGCGCGCTCGGCAGCCCCCAGGTCGCCGCCACCATGAATACATTATGATCCCCCATTTCCATTCGGTTGCCACGGTAGCAATTTCGGCAGCGGCAGGGCGATTAAGACGTTCCGACGACCGTCTTACCTCTCCAATCAGAAAAAAACACCCCTCCGTCATCTCTCACGGCTTCGGCCGCACTTATTCCTTATCCCTACCTCTGTCGGCTTGCGACAACCGAAGGCACTCGCAGAAACGAGCGCTGTCGGCTGCCTTTTCGATCACCTCTTTCTCCTTTTCTTTCGTATTGCCCTACCGCTCTGTTTTATATCCGCTCGGCCGGCACCGAACCTTCCCCTATCTGCTGGGCCTTTGATATCACAAAAGAAACCAGCTTGTTTACCGTCTCCTTCCACCCCTCATATTTTTTCCTCCGATCCCCAACTCCCACTTTTTCCTTTTTTTGAGGGTTGATGTATAAAACATGGTGCCTCAGGTAGAGGATGTTGGGTAGGAAGCCATGTCCCCCTAAATGGTCAGCCGTGTGCATGCGCCTAACACTTCACTGAGCAATCTGTCAACATGTCAGCAACACATGTTTTGTAAAAAGCCTCCAGTGGGAGCCAAGGGGGAAAAAAAGGCTGCTCTTGCCAGACCAGAGAGAGAGGAAATGCTTTTTTCCTCTTCTCTCTCTCTCTCTCCCCCTCTTTCTCTCTCTCTCTCTCTTCAATGCAGTGGATTTTCTATTGCTCGTGTGTGTGTTCCCTGGAGGCCTCCCTCCCTCCCTTCTTCCCTCGCTCCTTCCCTCCTCCCTTGCACTTTAGAAATTTGAACTGGGGGACCCTCGGGGAGCTTCCCTCGCTTTCTCCTTCTCCTTCTTCTCTCCCTCTTTCTCCGTCTCTCTCTCTCTCGCTCGCTCTCTCTGCTCGGCACCAAGTGCCTGAAATTGTGGAGGTATATTGTAGCTGGTCCCCGAGCGGTCTTTTCTAATACCTGAGTTTTCTGGAGTAGCTGGAAATTACCGGCAGGCGCCTCTGGGGACGGCTTTATCCACACCAGGAAGGGGAGCCCGACTCAGTGGGGAGCTTGCTTAATGCAGGGCTGAAATAAAAGAATTTCTGACTGACGGGGGCCTCAGCGCTGGCTCCCTGCGACCCCCCCCCCCTTTTCCTCTTTTCCTCCTTCTTCTTCTCCTCTTCCTTCCTGAGCTTCAGCATCCTCCTCCTCCTCCACCTCCGTCTCCTCCGTCTCCCTCGGCCCCCAGTAGCTTCAGTTTTCCCTGGTACGCGAGCGAGGGAGCGGCCGCTCGCAGGGGCCGCCTTTAATAAACTTTCGGCGCGGGCAGACAGCTAGACAAATACCCTTGTGTGTTCCCTTTTGTCTGCGCCACGGCTTTTTGTTATGTTCTTGCAAATTTGATTTCTCCTACAGTCGCGCTCTCTGTCTTTTGTTTTGTGTTTTTTTTTTCCCCCCCCTCTCCCCGCTTCCCTCCGACTCTACAAGCCCCCACCCCGTCTCCCCACCCTCTCCGCCTCCTCCGCTGCCACAACTCTGCCTGCCTTTTTACTGGTTTTGTGCCATTGTCTTACTCCGACACGCAACCTGTTTGTGTTACTTTTTTCCCGGTTTCGCCTTCCACCTTTCCTTTTCCGTTTTTCCTGACTTGAGAAGTGCGTGTTTAGCTGAATCTCTGCTCTCTCCCACGTTTCTTCGACCTCGTACTGGAGGGTAAAGGAAGCTTGATCGTGTGTTTATGCCGACGTGAACCTCACGTTTGATGTTGCACTGCAGCATTCCGTTGTGATAGTGGTGTTGGTAGATGCTGGTCTGTTCAAAGCCAGTAATTATCGATGTTCACTTCAGAATGATTTCACTTTAGTTTGACATTTGGAATACAGATTGACTGATATTGATTTTTCAAGGCCGATATCGATACTGGATATTGCTACTTAACTGATATTTGGAACCAATATGCATAAAAAAAAAATCAAAATGACACCAGCATGGAACTTTATTTAAATAACTTGTTTATAAATACTTAATACTTTTTACGTTATTTAAATTTAACTTTAAATAATATTAAATAAACATTTTTGTAACATTATAAAACTGTGGAACATTAAAACTTTTTTAGTATTGCAAAATTGCAGGTTGTGGTGAAGAAAGCAAAGCTGCTCAGCGTGCTCTACGCATAATCCAGATCTCATGTGACATATAGCCAATCAGGGACTGCAGCGAGTCGAGAGCAAACATCACAGAGAGAAGAGACGGCATTGGAGCCGCAGTAGCGCACCTTGTAATTACTTAAAATCGGCGATGGTCAAAATGAAATATCGATAACGATAATCGGCAAAATGACTAATATCGGCCCCCGGTAATCGACTCGGACGATAGTCGGTCAAGCCTCCAAAAATGTTCAAGCCATTCCCTACTCCTGCAACCACTTGACAACATTAGGATTTGATGAATTCCACAATGAGTCCAAATGGGAAATGCCGCCTCTTCTTCGTGGATGGGTCACACTTGGTTGTGGTGCACTGTGTGTTGTGCTGTGTTCACAATGACAAATAATCACTCACTTTAATTCAGAGTAGTACTGGAGACATTAAGTAAATACTCCAATTTACGCTGTTGCAGAAGCTACTTTTAAACAGTAGCTTTTCACTTCTGAATAAAAGTGCAGTAGTTGCTTCATTTATTAAGGGAAAAGTGTTTTAAAAGTGGCTTTGCTACTGATAAGCTACTTAAAAATAGAATTACGTTACAACTTTCAGGCCCCGAACACACGTAGCGGGGTATTTATGAAAACAGATATTTTTTCTCCTCCGTTCTCCAAAATAACTTCGTACTCATGAGCCCGTTACTCACGAATCCGGATAAATACAGCGTCAAGACCTGCTTAGAACCACGTCAGCCAATCAGAATCCTGGAAAAAAAAAACGAATTACATCCGGTTGCTTCATAAACGATGGTGAATAGAGGGTGCTTGGTGTGGACAGATAGAGAAGTGGAGTTACTTTTAAACGTTAGCAGGTGCAAACAAGTACAACAAGCTTGAATAAGGGAGACGAGAATCGCTGCTCTGACAGCATCCATCTAAACAAGCATCGCACCGCTGACATCAGCGCGTTTCCTGTCGCACGCTTATGACGCTGTGAACCTGAAACTCTGTTTTCCCTGTCCACACGTAGTGAAAGTGATTATTTGTCATTGTGAACACAGCACACAGTGCACCACAGTGAAAACTGACCTCTGCATTTGAACCATCTGTGAAGGAGCAGTGGGCAGCTAATAAGGGCAGCACTCACTGCTTGTGGACGGTACCTCGCTCAGTGGTAGACCTTTCAATGACGGGCGAACACCCTAACGTTACGCCACCAACTGCCCCTGAAGTCACTGAAGTTTGAGTTTTCAGAAGTCTCCACGTTGGCTGGACGACAGGCACAACCTCATTAAAAAAAATCTGTTTTTATAAAAAAACCGGCTACGTGTGTACGTAGGGATTTATGCTTCCTTTCCCAAAACATACAAACACACAAAGAAAAGCACATCCCCGAACCTCATCCCCGACTTGGCTTCTCCTGCTCTCTTCCTCTCCTTCACCCGTTTCTAAATAATTCAGCCTTTTCATGTACCGGACCCTTTCCCCCCCCTTAATAGGGATGCCGCACCTGTTGTAAGGCAAAAACACACACACACACACACACACCCACACAAAAGTCCGACACGCCGGGGGGAAAACGAGGGAGGGATTCGGGATCGGCGAGGGTCAAGAAACAAGTCGTTTTCTGCTGGAAGAAAAGATGCCGACCGACCGGTTCTAATTAAACCCCCAAGAATAGAGGTTATCTCAGGCCTAGAGAAAGCCAGCGCCTCATGCGTTAAGGTAGCATCCTCCTCTGCATCCTAATAAAAAAAAAATAAGGAAGCCAAAAATCCTGCGGGTGCCGCTGGTTTTCGTCCTCTCCGCCGCAGTTTCGGCACGGACCGAGGTGCGAACTCGGCTCACGAGAATGTGAATCCTGTCCGGACTGTAAACAAGATTTGAGTTTGCTAGACTTAACGCGGAGCTTCTTCATATCGTTTTTTTGTCGTTTTTAAGCTACGTCTTAATTATAGTCATTTACAGTCTCCATTGAACTGTGATAAAAGGCTTTCAGCAAGAATGAAAGGAAAGGTGTACAAGACGGTAGTGAGACCAGCCATGTTGTATGGTTTGGAGACGGTGCCAATGAGGAAAAGACAGGAGGCAGAACTGGAGGCTGCAGAGCTCAATATGTTGAGGTTCTCTTTGGGAGTGACGGGGATGGATAGGATCAGGAATGAGTTCATCAGAGGGACAGCTCATGTTAGATGTTTTGGAGATAAAGTCAGAGAGACCAGACTGAGATGGTTTGGACATGTCCAGAGAAGAGACAATGAGTACATCGGTAGAAGGATGCTGAGGTTGGAGCCACCAGGCAGGAGGCTGAGAGGAAGACCAAAAAGGAGATTTATGGATGTGGTGAAAGAGGACATGAAGTTAGTTGGTGTGAGGGTGGAGGACGCAGAGTATAGGACTAAATGGAGACAGATGATTCGCTGTGGCGACCCCTGAAGGGAAAAGCCGAAAGAGAAAGAAGACAGTCTCCATTGAACATTAGGAGCCAATTTCCCAGTCGAGGGTTAAGTCCTAGTCCTAGACTAACTTTGAGTTTGAATGGAAAATCTCCATTGGTGCTACAACTTAGTCCAAGACAAGGCTTAATCCATGTGCATAAAACCAAGCCTAGAAGTCTACAGTAAACCTGAAAGCGAAAGGGTCAGAACGATGCATGTTCTTCTTGGGGCAGTTGGTGTGAGGGGCAGTTGGTGGCGTAACGGTAGGGTGTTCGCCCCCGTGATCAGAAGGTTGCAGGTTCGAGGGCTGGTAAAGTTACCACTGAGGTACTCATGAGCAAGGTACCGTCCCCAAGAACTGCTCCCCAACTGCTGCCAAAAAAGCTATCTGATGTTCCTACAAGGATTGGTCCAATGCAGAGGTCACATTTGGTTGTGGTGTGTTCGCAATGACAAATAATCACTCATTAAATTTCATTTAATTGCGTGCTGAAGACGTAAACCTTGCACGTCAATTCATTCCTCATGAGTTTGCGGTTCCGTTAGTACTAAGGGTCGACCGGTTATCTTCTGGGCAGATTATTGTGATAGCGTAACGGTTGGGTGTTCGCCCCGTGATCGGAACGTCGCCGGTTTGAATCCAAGGGCGGGTAAAGTTGCCACTGAGGTACTCATGAGCAAGGTACCGTCCCCACACACTGCTCCTGGGCACTGCTCCTTCATGGAGGGGTCAAATGCAGTGGTTGTGGTTTGGTTCTGGTGCACTGTGTGTTGTGCTGTGGTGTGTTCACAATGACAAATAATCGCTAAATCACTATTAGTCCTTTTGCCATTTATCGGTATCAGTGTTTAATTTTGACCGTCACCAATATTAAGTAATTACTAGGTGCGCTACTGTCGCTCCACTACAGTCTCTTCTCTGTGTGTCGTTTGCCGTTGGACATGAAATGAAGCGGCGCGTCGAGAGCAGAGAAGAGACGGCAGTGGAGCCACAGTAGCGCACCTTGTAATTAAAAATAAATATTGAGCTTACTTTTTGGTAAGGGTTGTTAAATGAGGACGTTTCAGCTTTGAAATGTAAAAAGTACCAGAATGCTAAGTTTTGTAAGGTGAGTGAAATTTTTTGTCATTGTGAACGCACCACAGCACAGCACAGAGTGCGCCACAATGAAAATGTGACCCATCTTTTGAAGAATCAGTGGGCAGCTGATATGGGTAGCGCCCGGGGAGCAATGCTTGGGGACGGTACCTTGCTGGTGAGTACCTCAGTGGTACCTTTATTGGTGCGGGATTCGAACCGGTGACCTTCTGATCACGGGGCGAACGCTGTAACCGTTATGTTTGTAGAGGGTTCCAAAAACAGCGGATCTCCAGTCTCTTTTTAAACCAGGTTACTATGGCGATCAACTAAAACCAACTTGATGCACGGGGCTATTTCTCCTATCGGTCAGTCACTCGAAGAGGTCAATCTGGTCAGTCTTATAATTATGGTCACACCTCGTAATTATCTCTGAATTTCTCCGACCGCGTGAGAAATCGTGGGTAATTTTTTGCGCGTGTTCTCACGTCTGAGCCATTAGTCGAACCTGTTCCTTGGCCGGGGATTAGATTCCTCCTCCTCGCGCTCTCTCGTGCAAATAAATAAATAATCGCGACTCGACGTGCCATAAGCAAGCTGTAAAATAATAATTAGAGCGCTGCGTTAATTGTGTCTGGGGGGGCCGGTAGATCAAGAGGAGGTAAAAAAAAAAAAAGAAAAAATGAAAAAACACCCCCAAAACCCACCGCTGTTGGTTGATCTTTCCCTCCATCCCACCTATCCATCTGTCCTTTCGCTTCTCCCTCCGTCCCTTCGCTCGCGCTCTCCGTGGGAACGAGGGACGTGGATACAGGGATGGAGAGAGAGAGAGGGAAAGAGGGAGGGCTTTGGAGAATAGGAAGATGAAGATGTTTATTCATCTGGTGTGTATTAATGGGATGAGAGGAGGAGGAGGAGAGACGGACAGCTGCACCTAGCGCTGGTTTTGACTTCTGCTAAGGGTGTGTGTGTGTGTGTGTGTGTTCATACATTTAGGGGCTTGTGAGGACCTGACTGTCCCCTTAAACGTTACGGGGTTAGGTTTAGCTGTTATGCCATGTTATTGTTATGTGAATTTTTTGTCATTGTGAACACAGCACAGCACATAGCGCACCACATCCAAATCTGACCTCTGAAATTTGACCCATCCATGAAGGAGCAGTGTCCACCACCCCGGGCAGCAGTGCTTGGGGACGGTACCTTGCTCACGAGTACCTCAGTGGTACCTTTGCCCAGCTGGGATTCGACCTGGCGACTTTCCGAACTCCCCAATCGTCAGGCTACCAACTGGCCCAAGAGAGAGTGCGTGTGTATGTGTGTGTTGTTTTACAGTATTTAGTGGGTTGTGAGGACACGACTATCCCCTAAATGATGGGAAAAATTATGATTTGTCCATTTTTGGTGTTTTGAGGGGACACTATGGTCCCCATAAGGACAAATGATTATATCAGATACTTACTTTTCAGAAACATAGAATTTTATGAGTGTGTGTGTTCATGTATTTATGGGTTGTGAGGACACGACTGTCTCCTAAAAGACAGGGAAATTTTTGGTTCGTCCCATTTTTCATGCTTTTGTGACTTTTATTCGAAAACCTGACAGCGGTAAACGATTAGCTTCTGATCGTGTTAGGGTTAGGGTTATGGTTGGCTCATTAAGTGTTTAGGGAATTGTAAGGACCTGACTGTCCCCTAAAAGACAGGAAAAATTGTGATTTGTCCATTTTTGGTGTTTTGTGGGGACATTGTGGTATGTGAGGAGCGGTCCCCCATAAGGACAAATGATTTTATCTGAAATATTCATGTTTATTTTCACAAAGATGGTAATATAAGACAGTGTGTATTTATGGGTTGTGAGGACGTGACTGTCACATTTTTTGATTTGTCCCATTTTTATGGTTTTGTGACTGGTCCTCATAAGAAGAAATTTCCACGTTAAAACTAAAAGAGGTAAAAGATTTGCTTCTGGTTTTGATGATGAGGTTAAGATTAGGTCACGGTTAGGTGTAGCTTGTCATTACGGGACTCCATGGAAGTCCCTCACCAAGATAGTAATATAAGAGTGCGTGTGTTTAGAGGATTGTGAGAACCCGACTGTTCCCTAAAAGATCGGAAAAATTTCTCCAGTTTGTGTGGCTTGTGGGGACTTTAAGGTACCGAAAATTTAACCCTAACCCTAGCTATAGAATTATTTATATCTCATCACTACGGGTGTTGCAGACGCAAACGATTCTGCCTCGATGCTGTGGCAGACCATAATCGATAATATCAGGGGTTTTCAAACGGTGGTCGACTGCCCCCTGGTGGTCCGCAGCGGCATTGCAGGTGATCCAGTTTCACTACTGAAATCACTTAAAAAATTATTATATGTGATTTATTTTTCAAAACATTTCCTGATGATTTTTGGGCATCTTTGAATGCCCCCCCGACACACACCGACTGTCCCTGGGTGAGAACGCAGATGAAAACCTCTGGATTATGTCACGATGACATTGGTAGGTGATTTTCTCGGTAGTAACTATGGTTACCTGATCTGCGATCTACGCCCAATCTGGGTGCAGTGTGAAGTAATGGAGAAAAATGGGTAACTTCTACTCATCGCTTTGGGAGTGAATATGAGTAGCTCACAGAGATAGTGTGTGTGTGTGTGTGTGTGTGTGTGTGTGTGTGTAAATGAGGGGTAAGAAAACAACGTACCATTGCTGAGCAGTGAAGGCGTGGAGCGAGGCCATGGCCGTGTGTGTAAGTTTCTGTGTGTGTAAGTGTGTGTGTGTGTGTAGCGGGGTGTTGCCGAGCCGGACCCGAGCGTGCTTCTCGCTTCTCTCTTGGTTGAGGCTAATTATTAATGAATGCAGTTTTTGTTCAACCTTGGCAGAGTGTCAGAGCATCGTCTCACTCCAGGGGTGAACAACTTGACATTTAAGACAGGGATGCATGAAAAGACATGGTCTTGCTTGAGCTGACACTTGTTTTGCTTCGTCTTTTTCTCCTCTTCCTCCCCACTTTTTCCCCCTCTTCCCACGATGCGTCTTGTTTTTCCTTCGCCATTCGGACCCGTCTGCCTCAGTGACAAGAAATCAAAGCTGGAAAAAAAAAAACAAAACCCTAACGTTTTTTAATCAGCGCTGGGGTGAAGGGTCGCACTCCTCCGCCGAATTCTAATTCCTTCCGTTTGACGTCCGGCGCTCGGGACGCCCGAGTCGCAGTGCGAGCTCTCGGACACGCACACCCGCAAGTTAGGAGGTAAAAGTTCCGAACCTCGCCCTCTCGACGTATTCCACTTCTACACATGTCTGCAGTTTCGGCCCAGGCGTCTCAGCTCCGTCTATAAATATTTAATGGTGCCGAAGGCGCCCCGGTGCAGCCGAAATGTCTAATCAGGCGCTGCAGTTCGCCGTTCAACATTTAATCTGCACTGTTGCGACCTCACAAAGAGAACAACTTGTGCTCCTGCTTTTTTCTTTTTCTTCTTCTTCCAAAAATTTAGCCACCGAGGGCTCGACTCCCGAAATCGAATCCTCAATAATCCTCGTTCTGTCAGATAGTAGCTAACGACACGTCGGATGCTACTGACTGAACTCCTTTTTTAGTAGCTTTTCTGCTTATAACTTTCTCAGCCCAGCGCTCAGAATTTGTGTTGGTTATTAATTAGTGTTTTAATAACTCAGAATCCCTTAAACGCACAGGAACCACACACATACTGTTAGAATCACAAGACTTAACATGCTGTTGTAGTACTCAAGTCCGGTCTCTAGTTTTTGAAAGTCTCGGTCTTGTCTCGGACTCGATCATATATGTGACCCTCCACGGCAAAACCAGTCGCTTGTCGCAGCGGAGGTTTCCGAGAAAAACGAGCGTTTATGTTGCGTGGGGTAAAATTTTGGATTTTTTGTTTTTAGTGTTTTGAAACAGTGGAAGGTCTATACTGTACTGTTGTGAATAAATTTAAACTTACCCTTTCCATCCTAAAAATGTGACTTTCTTGAGGTGAGGAATTCCAGCAGAATGTTTTGACCGCTCTACTTCAATATTTACGGTAAATCCACTGGTTGACTAGCGTGAAGATATTTCTCCGGAATCCATCTTACGTCTCCGAGTTCCAGTTAACCTACTTGCCAGGTAGGCTATCCGTGTGGCTGTGAAAGATGATGCAGCGTAGGCTACCGTAAATAAACTTATTAACCGCGACCGCACCAAGCGTCTGCTTAAAATTGCTACAGCGATGAATCAACTTCAAAGGCAGATTTCTTAGTTTCTCATTTGGCGTGACAGGAAACCCGACTCCTTTGAATGTTGATATCTCAGTCATATGTCGTCCCATTCATTCCATATAGGTATCGTTCTGAAGCTTGATTTATGCCCTTTCATGAAAACACCAATTTGAAAAGAAAATTTGCTGACAGCGACTGGTTTTTGCGTGGAGGGTCTATTTTTTCTTCACAGCACTTCGGCATAGAATGTCTCTGCATAATAATAACAACTCTGCAAGTCAATAAAACGAACCCCGCTGTACACCTTTCTGGTAGTTGTATCTACTGGATCAACATAGATCAAGCTAAAAGGTAAATATTTCTACAGACGCAAATCAGATTTCATTAGAAATGTGCTGATTTTAAGACCGTGTCAGCATTTACACATCAAACTATGACAACCAATCTGAGTAGTGCAGGACGTCCTGAACACAACATGAAGCATGTGTGGCTAACACATTTTACAAGCACACTAGGATAACCCTAAAAAATAAAGGTATGAAAAAAAAAATGCCTCAAATTCTCTCCGAGATGTAACGGTTAAAATGTGGTAAAAGTGGCGGCACCATTACTCAGACCCTCAGGATTCGCAATATGTGATCACAGCAATTAGCATAAATTCAGCCAGTCTCTGCCAATTCATTACAACCGTGCAATTTTGACCAATTACCTCAACTTTTCCGCCTTAATTTTTGACCAATTGTTGGTTTCCGCAAAATGTTGAGCCACCGTCCAGCGACTCACTTCCTTGTTATGTTTAAAGAACACAAGCGATGTGATAAAACGCCTCACATTTACCTTCAAAAATAACAAAATGATTAATGGTTAAGAAAGATAATAAATGGTTTTGTTCCCTTCAGTTTAATTAATTGTTAAAGAATCGTTATAAAGCTGACGAAATCATAATTTTTCCGCAACTTGGACCTGATCCATAACTGTGCAACAAAAAAAAGGTCTAAGCATATAACTTTCATCAGAATTTTTACAAAACTGCATAAAATCAGGCGTTTTAGACCTGCGATATCTCAAAGGCCGAAATCCTGGAGGACTGGTCCTATAGATAGTGATTTAATGCTACGTTTGTTATGAAGGCGGATATTTTTCAACTACGGGGTGTTTCTGAATGGTGTTGAAGTGGCAGAAGTGGCTACTGTCATTGCATCACAGAGCGATCTTAGCAGCTGTGAGATGGAGTCGGACGATGGAGTCCATCTTGGTGGATATGGAAGCAAAATATACAAGAGGCCAGAAAGCTGATCTTTCAATCCTGTATTTATGTGTAACACGCAAACTGAAAATCGAAATATTTTAGGATTGGCCTGGTTGGGTTCGGTTCGGTTGGATTCGAGTCGGGAGATCCAGCTCTGGACGAGTCGGAGCGTTTCGACCGTTCGCGCCTTGGCCTTCGTCGGCCCGTCCATCTGCCTTCCTTTCTTCCTTCCTTCCCTCCTCCTCCTCGTTTTATTTTTCCTCTCTCTTTTCTCTCCGGGTTCCTCTGCTTGGTCGGCAGCAGATCCCAACCTGTCCTCGGGCCTCGGCGTCCGTCCCGCTGGGCCCGGGGTGCCTGTGCAGTGAAGCGAGGGCCGAACGGGGGCCGGACGGCGCTGGGGACAGGTGTCCTCCCCGGCAGGCTCCTGAGGGGAGCCTTGGCGCCAGCAAGGCGGGTGGAGCTGCCCTGTTTGCTCGCTCTTACCTGACCTGGTCAACTGCCTCGCTTTCCGCTGCCTCCCTTCCCTCGCCATAGATCTGGCCAAGGACAAGAAGAGAGTCGGGAGAAAGAACTTCGCCCTTGTGTGAAATCATTTTACTTTAAATGCAAACGTCAACCGTCTCCACAAATGAAACATTGAATTTAAAGACATTATTTTGGGCAGCTCATGGAAAATCCGGTGTGTGTTTATGTACTTAAAAATACAACGCGTGTTGTCATGTGACTTCGCCCCGTCCATCTGCGTATACGCATGGGAAGAATCACTGCAGTAAAAGCTGGTTTTATTGTTTGACATGTGCGCTACTTCCTGCATATTGATGTAATGGGCACAACAAGCGACCCAACACACAAAGCAAATCACACCATTAGGGCCTGTGTCCATCAAACACGGTTTTTGAGCCGAGAGCGGTCAAAACCTCACTTCCAGAGCGGTTTCTCGTTGCTTCTCTCAGCGCTTGTTGTTGCTAAGTTACAAAAAGCGTCATGGGTAACTAGATTCGTTCCTATTTCATGTAAACATTGTAACGTGTTCCTTTGAGATGGTAGTTTAGCGACATAAAGAGATTATCTTTACAATGGAGAGAAATGGCATCTTGGCGTTAGCAGCAGCATTTGAACTAGATGCTCACGCGTGTCTTCGAGGCGTAGAGATTGGGTGCATGAGATAAACCGTGCAGTAACACAGCTGGGAGAGTACACCCCCTTCCTAAAGGAGAAGTGGCCAGCTCCCAGGAAGACGGTAACGCTCTGAGTACCTCACTGGTACCTTTTACAGTCCGGGACTGGAACCGGAGACCTTCGATCGCGGGGCCAACTCCCTAACCGTTCACGCTCCCCAGCACCTTTAAAATCTAAGGCGGGGTTTGAAGTTCAACAGCAGCGTTTGCAGGCGCTAAGAACCAGGAACCGATTTTCCTCCTTGCCGTTTGTTCCCGGACAAAACCAAATTCTTCATCCTGCCGGCTGAATTTTCCGCTGGAGAGATTACGAGGATGAGTGACTGCCCTACTTTCGCCGCCTCGCTCTGTCATTTTTCTTCACTTTTCCCGGGGCGGCCGCCACCCTCGCTTCCCAGGCGTTGACCAAGTGAAACCTGTCGAGGCTGGGGCGGGATACTTGAACAAAATGGCGCCCGCTCAGCCTCCCTGCGGGCAGGCATGACCAAATCGAACCGAAATACTGGCATAAAATGTTACTATCAAACAAAAATTCCTAAACTATATACAGTATGAATATTAAATATATTACGATGATTTGCAACTGATAAAATATATGAATCCAGTTAAGTGTGTTGATACGCTCATTTCCCATGCAAAAAGTTCTGAAACATATTCAATATCTTAAATATACTACAGTGCAGTTTTGTGTATTTTTGTCAGAAATGTTTTATCTAAGAAAAAGAAAGAAAGAAAGAAAAGATAGAAAAAAATGAAAAAAAAGAGATGAAATGTAGAAAAGAAAAATGAAGGAAAAGAAAAAAAAAGAAAAGAGGAAAACAAAAGAAAAGAGGAAAAGAAAGATAAAGAAAAAAAAGAAAAAAAAAAAGCAAAAGAAAAGGAAAGAAAGATAGAGAAGAGAAAAAATAGAAAAAAGAAAGAAAGAAAAAATATAAAGAAAAAGAAAGAAGAAAAAGAAAAGAAAAAACAAAAGAGAAAGATAGAAAGGAAAAGAAAAATAAGAAAAAGAAAGAAAAGAAAGAATAAAAGAGAAAGAAAGAAAGAAGGAAAGATAGACAGAAAAAAAGAAAGAAAGAAAAATGAAAAGAAAAAAAACAAAAGAAAAAAGAAAAAAACAAAAAGAAGAAAGATAGAAAAGGAAGAAAAAATATAAAAATAAAAAAAAAAAAAAAGAAAAAAAAAAAAAAACAAAAAGGAAAGAAAGATAGAAAGAAAGAAAATAACTCCAATAAACGAAAGAAAGAAAAAAATAAAAAAAATATAAAAAGAGGAAAGAAAGATAGAAGAAAAAGAAAAAATAGAAAAAAAGAAAGAAAAGAAAGAAAAAAAAGAAAGAAAGAAAAAAAAAAGAGGAAGAATGGCGGGGATAAAAAAGTGAAAAGGAAAAGAAATTAGAGAGAAATGGATAAAGAGAGAAAGTAAACTAAAGAGAGAGAAAAGACAAAGTGAAGGATGGGTAGGTGTTTTAATTATTCCTTTATTTATTGGCTTTTATTTTTGGAATCTAAAACCCTCCTCTCTCTCTCTCTCTCTCTCTCTCCTGCTCTTCATCAGACAGTAAGTGGTTATATGTCACTTACCGCGGCATATGACGTTGGATCGGAACAGCGAATGTGTCGCTTTGTGTGACCATGATCTCGGCCCGCTGTTTTATTATTCATTTCATTTGTGTTTTGTGTGAAGCCTCATCCCGCTCCGCTGCGGGTCAAAGTGTTATCCATCAGGCGAGATGACGGCTCCACTTCTAAAAACATACACATCTAAACACACTCGTCTAACACACACACACTCACACATACACACACACACACACACACACACTTACATACACATACACACACTTACACACACACACACACACACACACACACACACACACACTTACACACACTCTTACACACACAAACACACATACACACACTTACACACACACACACACACACACACTCTCACACACACACACACACACTCACACACACTCTTTTACACACATACACACACACACACACACACCCACACACACATACACACACACACATATACACACACACACACACACACATAGTCTTACTATCTTTGTGAGGTCCTTCCATAAACTCCCATAATGACTAGACGTATGTAATTTTACACCTACACCTAATCCTAACCCTAACCTTAACCTCAGTAACCAAAAGCACATCTTTTACCTCTTTTAGTTTCTCAAATAAATCAAGCAAAGTCATTTCTCCTCATGGGGACCTCTCAAATGTCCCCACAAAGCCCCAAAAAACAGATAAAAGGGATTTTAGGGGACAAAAAGGTCCCCACAATGCGATAAATACATGAACACACACACAAACACACACACAAACACACACACTTACACACACACACACACACACACACACACACACACGTTCATCTCAAAGCAAACAGTCACTGTCTCTCTGAGTTCTGCAGAACATAATGCTGATGACAAAACTCATAACGAGGTGGTGAAATGTTAGAGAGAGAGATGATGATGATGATGATGATGATGATGATGATGAAAGGAAAAGGGACAGAAAGTTAGAGAAATTGAAATAAAGAAAGGAGGAGAGGGTAGAAAAAAGGATAGAGAGAGCGGTGAAGAAAAAGAGGAGAGAAAAATAGAGACGAGGGGGGATAAAAGTAAAACAAACAGAGTAGATGAGAGACAAGAAAGAAAGAAAGAAAGAAAGCATGAGGTATAAATTGAGAAAAGGAAGAGAGGGAAATGGAAAAGAGAGAGTAGAAAGTGGGGAGAGAGAAGAGAAGAGAAAGTGGAGAATGAAAGGAGGGAAAAAAGGATGAATGGAAAAGGGACAGAGCGGATGAGAAACAGAAAGGAAGAAAGAGAAAAGAGCAGAGTGTAAAAGAGAGAGAAATGAAGAAAGGAGAAAGGTTAGAAAACAAGGCAAAAGAAAAGAGGAGAAAAAGAGACAGAGTAGATGAGATACAGAAAAAAGAAAGAAAGGAGCTGATTAAATAAAAGAGTACAAAGTCTGAGACAGGAAGAGAAAGATGGAGAGGGAAGAAGAGAACAGAAAAGAGGAGAGAGAGAGAGAGAGAGAGAGAGAGAGAGAGGATAGTTTGAGACAGGAAGAGAAAAAAGGAGAGGGAGGAAGTGGAAAGAAAGAGATGGACAGAGAAGGAGAAGAAAGAGAGAACAGGAATCGAGGGAGAGGAGAAGCTGATTAAATGAAAGAGTAGAAAGTGTGAGACAGGAAGTGAAAGATGGAGAGGGAAGAAGTGGACAGGAAAGATGAGTGAGAGAGAGAGAGATGGATAAAGAAAGAGAGAACAGGAATCGAGAAAGACGAGGAGCTGATTAAAAGAAAAAGAGACAAAAACAGAAAGACGGAGAGGGAAGAAGTGAACAGGAAAGAGGAGAGAGGAAGAGAGAGAGAGGAGAAGCTGATTAAAAGAAAAAGAGAAAGTCAGAGACTATAAGAGAAGATGCAGAGGGAGGAAGTGAAGAGAAAAGAGGAGAGAGAGAGAGAGAGAGAGAGAGAGAGAGGAAAAGCTGGTTAAAAGAAAAAGTTAGAGACAAAAAGAGAAAGACAGAGAGGGCAGAAGTGAAGAGAAAAGAGGAGAGGGGGGAGAGGGGAGAAGCTGATTTAAAGAAAGAGTAGAGTCAGAGACAAAAAGAGAAAGACGGAGAGAAAAGAGAGAAGGAGAGACAGAAAAAAGGACAGAGGGAGCGAGAGATGGAGAGAGAGAGAGTGGAGAAGCTGATCAAAAGAAAGAGTAGAAAGTCAGAGACAGAAAGAGAAAACCAGAGAGGGACGACGTCGAGGAGAAAGAGAGAGAGAGAGAGAGAGAGGTGAAGGTATAAATCGGTGAAAGAGAGAAGATGAAAGGAGGAGCGAGTAAATAAAAGAAAGTGTGGAAGTTGCTCTGTGTTGTCAGCTTGTAGGTCCCAGTAGCTGCAGCGATGAGAAGATGCTCGGCTGCGTTAAACAGGCTGAACTTCCCCGTGTCTGTCTCCGTGCGCAGCTGTAAGGGTTGGCACCAGACTAATTAGCCAGAGCAGGTGTTGCGTAGCCGCTGCAGAAGGAACGAGTAGACGGCGCAGCCGTTAGCGGATCGGGTCGAGAACTTACACTCGTCTCAAACAGGATTAACCAGGAGCACGTGCTTGTTGTTTTAAAGGTGAAAGCTGCAGAGGAAATGCTTTAGTAGCATCGGGTTACGAACTGCTTTAGCTTTGTTCCAGGCTTTTAGCGTCCTGCTGTCGAGCGGCGCTGCGAGGAGAGAGACGCGGAGTTCAATGGCGAGGGTCTTAACGACCTGGAATCACTGCTGTAACTTTATGCTCATTGAAAGAGTAGGGATTCAAGTGAAAGTGAGGGATTATTTGTCATTGTGAACACAGCACAGCACCACAATAAAGTCTGACCTCTACATTTGACCCATCTGTGAAGGAGCAGTGGGCAGCTAACAAGGGGAGCAGTGCTTGAGGACGGTACCTTGCTCATGAGTACCTCAGCGGTACCTTTGGATTTGAACCGGCGACCTTCCAGTCACGGGGCAAGCACCCTAACCGTTGCGCTGTTACCTGCCCCAAACTGTAGATTGATCAGAAAACGCACACACACACACACACGGGAGGTACGTTTGAGAGGTCAGTCTTTGTGTTATTTGGTCATTCAATTTTGAAACGAAAAACCGCTGACCTTGCGATCACAGCTCCAACTCACTAACTCTAACCTGAAGGAGTTGGTAGCGTAACCGTTGGTAGGAACGGTTAAGGTGCTCGCCTCGTGATCAGAAGGTCGCCGGTTCGAATCCCGGATTGGTAAAGGTACTACTGAGGTACTCATGAGAAAGGCACCATCCCCAAGCACTGCTCCCGCGGGGCGCTGCTCATGTCAGCTGCCCACGGCTCCTTTACGGATGGGTCAAATGCAGAGATGCACAAATTTGGTTAGTAGACAGTCGTGTCCTTAAAGTTTGAACTGGGTAATCAATTTATAATTAATCGAGGGGACGGTGTTGGCTGGTGGTGGTCTAGTGGTTAGGGTACTCGCCTCTGGACCAAGAGGTTATGGGGTCAAATCCTACCTCCAGCACTACCATCGTTGGGCTCCCAAGCAAGACCCTTAACCCCAAAGTTGCTCCGCAAAATTAGGAAGTGGATGTCGCTCTGTATAAGGCCATGTCCACACGTACACGGGTATTTCTGAAAACGGAGATTATCCGTTTTTTTTTGTTTTTTTTTTTTATCATGTCCACACGAGCACGTTTTCAAAAATAGCCCCGTCCACACGCAATCGCAAAAAATGCTGTCAAAAGCATGCCTTGCGTTGTAAATGAAAATCTAATGTGGACACGGCGCACAGTGTGACGCAAAACGGTCCGTTATTCAAAATCTTGGTTTTTCTTGTCCACACCTAAACGCAGAAACTGAGTTTTCAAAAAACCTCAGTTTTCACTGACCCAAAACGCCGTTTACGTGTGGACAAAAGGCCAAAACGCATAGAAAAACCTTCGTTTTCAGAAAAACCCGCGTACGCGTGGACATGGCCTTAGAGCGTCTAATAAATGCCAGAAATGGAAAGTCAGTGTGGCTCTTTATGTAGGCTACTGAAAAAACCATATTACCGCACGTTCTCTAAATGTTTTGGAAATTTTTTCAAATGTATTCCAGTGTTAGTTGAGCAAATTTACAGTCAAAACTGAATCATTTTTTTTTTTTTTTAAATCATTGCTCATTAATTGAAATCGAGGTAAAATGTTCAATTAATCGTGATATTGATTTGAGCTCGTATCATCCAGCCCGGCAAACACACATCACATCATCACACAGACGCACTCAGGTTATGCACGATTGTGCAGTGACGGTAAAGGCGCTATTTTTCGCAGCCGGTAGGTGTGCGTAAAGTCGAAAGTGAGTCTCTCACCTGTTCTTTCGCGTCGTCTCAGCTTTAGCAATCGCAGAGCAAGTATTAGAGGACTTTTTATCTGAACTGTTCGGCAATTAGCGAAAAAGCAGCGCTCATTAGCTCCCTCACAGCCCCGAGCAACACTCTGATTTCCCAGAGCTGTTCTCCGCTCCCCTTCTTTTTTCCCCCGTAACTTCCATCGTCTTCCAAATGGAACTATAATTTCAACTCCGTCTCTCGTCATCAGCTTTGTTTGCCGGTGTCTTTTCATTGTTTGGCTTATGCTACGTTCGTATGGGAAGTTTACTATATATTTTACATTTAGAGTTAGTGAGTGATTATTTGTCACAGTGAACACACCACACCACAGCACCACAACCAAATGTGACCTCTGTGAAGGAGCAGTGGGCAGCTTTTTTGCCAGTTCCTGAGGACAGAATCTTGCTTATTGGTACCTCAGTGGTATCTTTACCAGTCCGGGATTCGAACCGGCGACCTTCTGATCACGGGGCAAACTCCCTAACTATTACGCTACCAACTGCCCCAAAAATATAACACCACATTTTTACATTCATGGCATGACAGAGCGACTTCCCTTTTCCTAATTGCAAGGTGAGCAATTTGGGGTTAAGGGTCTTGCTCTACCTCTCAGGGACCCAATGATGGTAGCACTGGAGGTGGGATTCGAACCCATGACTTCTTGGTCCAGAAGCGAGTGTCCTAAATGCTGGAGCTCCACCACCATAAAACTCCCAAATCATTTGCTACTTTGCATTATAACTGCTGTAGTGTTCTCCAAATTCCTAGATTAGAGACCTAAAGTAAGACTGAGCATTAACTTCCTTTTAGGGATGCGCGATAATATCGGGATAATATCGTTATCGGCCGATAATTGCTTTTTTTTAAGTCATGAGCTTCGGACCGATGCTTAGATTTGCCCGATATTTTCGGTCGATATTTTAATGACGCGCTTATCTACGCCGGAAAGGTGTCAGCCATGTCCAAAGTCCGAGGTGGGATTTTATACAGCCCGCGCCTACTATCTTAAAATGTATGGCGTTACTTTGAGCCAAAATTCAGAGCACGCAGTGGAACGTTCGCAAGCAAAGTCTCTCGTCTTTACGCGCTCGACTCGACCTGCCTCAGGCGTTTGCCTCACTTATCTCACACATGGGCTGTGTCTAAGCCGCGTGCTGCCGGACTTAATAGTATGGTAGGTAATGAGCTCTTATCATACTTTTTTATGCGGCAGTAAGCATCTCAGGAAATAGCTGGGGTTGTAGCTTAACGGCTGTTTATGCACTAGGTAGTGCACATGGAGTGTCACACGCACCCTGTTTAACTTGGTACACCCCATAGGACGGGAAGGGACTTTTCCTTAAAATGTTGTGCCCTACGCTGGAAATGCTCTGCCCTCGCTCCACTCTGCTTTCAGTGGAAAAGTGCCACTGTAAAAGCTTCCTCATTTTGCCTCTTAGAACGCCCCTTTACTCAGTGTCATTTTGCTCCATTGTCGACTCTCTGTTCCAACCAAAAACGAAACAACTCATAACACATGTCTGTTGTTAGCCGCGGCGCGAGCGAGACTGTTCTACACCTATTGGGTCTCCTCCCAAGCGCTGCGCTACCAATAAATATGCTGAAACAGATGTCAAACGGGTATCCAGCTGTCCTCGTGCACAACACAACTAACGCGCTGCTTTGTTTCGCCAGAGCTAGACTGTGCTGCATGCCAAAAAAAATTAAAGCGGGAAGAGGGGGTGCCTCGTACATCACAAAGTCGAAGACGAAGGTCTTCCTCCCGGGCCGAGGACGCTCGTAATAAAAAGGATTAATGACGGAGCAGCCAAAGTGGTTTACTAGTGAGGGTGTAACGATATATCAATCTATATTGATACATTAAATCAGTGCGGGCCCATAGCATCGATCGAAATTGAAATCATCCGTCAGACATCATAAATATTGAAACATCACTTTATATTTGTACATAAAAAGAAGATTGAGAATTAAAATGTCAAAATATAGCCACAAGCTGCAAATAGCGGGGTCCAAGCAAAAGTCGTGCAGCTGATGCGGTAAGAAGAAAGGAGTCAGTGAATCAGGAGTCCCAAAAAGGTCTGTTATGACATTAGGACAAGTCTGCAGATTCATTTGACACCTCTCTTGCTCTAATCAGCCACTCGGCCAAGAAGGAGTTCACAAAAGCAAACTTATGCTAATTAGATCACTACACTTTTTCATCAAACGTTTCGGAGTAGGCTGCGTCAATTTATGTAGCATTTTTAGCGCACCCTATCGTTCAAATAGCGGCATTGTATAATTAGCGCCCCAGCGAATCAGACTGCATAAATTTATGTTGCATTTTTAGCACTTTGTGCTTGTAGTAATAATATTTTTATTCCTTTTTGTGATTTGATATGAAGGGAAGTGATCATGTTACATCAGCATATGATATTTTCTCATTCAATAGCTCTTGAACTGAGTCATATTGAAATCGTATCGTAGCATAGCTGATCTCGGCAACAGCCACTGAAAAAAGATTTAAGCTACTAAAAAAGCATAGCTACTTGTAGTTTAGCTACTCCCCAACACTGGATGTGAATAATACCTCGATAACCAAAAATAAATCTTTAACCTTTTAATTTGTTTTGCAAATAAAACCTGCACTTTGTCTATAAAGCTGTTTTTCATATGTAGCTAATCAGTTGGAATGTTGCGATACGTCAGTCTACGTCGCTATATTGATTCAATGATCAACGATCCCATAGCATTGATACAAAATGAAAACATCGATCAAACATCAGCTAAAAAGAGGTCTATTTTTATTTAAAAAGAAGATTGTTTTAATGTAAATGGCTTTGCTAGCTCGGGAACAAAAATGTCAAAAGATATTTTAGTTACTTGTGATTTGATGTGAGCAGAAGTGTTTAATCAGCATATGTCTCATATCAGTCACTTGCTCTTGTATTTAATCAAATCGTAATCGTGACGTAGCAGACTTTGCGGTGTCGACGGAACATCAAATCGTTGTCTATTAAAGCGATGTAGTAACATACATCTCATCGATTTACACCTCTAGCGCCCAGCTGTTTTCACACACGAAACCGAACAAACGCCTTGTTTTGTTTCCGCAGAGCTAGACCGCACCGCGTGCCAAAAAAAATTAAAGTGCTAAAGGGAAACAAGGAAAGGGAAAAGAGAGGTGGTGGGGGACTCGTACATCACGAAAACGGCATCGGGGCGCTAAGACGGAGGTCTTCCTCCCAGGCCGAGGCAGGCTGTCGGCCTGAGGGACGCTCGGAAAGGTTTTGGCAGGCCAACAAAGCCGGCCCTTCAGCTTCGGGGCGGAGGTTTCGCAGCACCCAGCATCCCCTTTGGCAGACGCATGCATACAGGTCGCTGCCGTAAGCTGGGAGAGGAGGAGGAGGAGGAGGAGGAGGAGGTAGAGCAGGAGGAGGAGGAGAGAGGGAGTGGGTGAAAGTCTGGGGGAATAAAAAAGAGAAGGTCCTTGCTTCTGTTTACTCAGGCCGTCCTGAGTGAGCCGGGCATTTCTCGTCAGGGTGAAAGGGAGGGGAAAAAAATCCACCGAGCTTGAGAGAGAAAGAGGGAGAGAGGAAAACAAGCGTCTCTCTTTTTCCTCTTGTGTCTCCCGAGGCCACTCTGGCACTCTTCGGTCAGGGTGGGGTTCGCTCTCTCCAAACGGCAGGATGGCCGACGGGAGAGAAGAGTGTGTTACTCTGTCCTCCGACACCTTTTCCGTGGTTCTGCATCAGGTTCATATTCGTCTCCACTTTACGAGTGTAAATCAAATGACTAATTTGTCATTGTGAATACACCACAACACAGCACAGGACAGGACACAGTGTCCCTCATCCGTGAAGCAGTGGACAGGGTTTTTTTGGAAGCACTCAGGGAGGTTTGCTTGTAGACGGTACCTTGCCCATGAGTACCTCAGTGGTACCTTTACAGATTCGGGACATTCCGATCACAGGACCAACTTCCTAACCGTTACACTATCAACCGCACCTTGTTTCTTGTAATCGCCGTAGTAATCGCAGTGTTGGGAAGCGGCTAACGAAAGTGAGCGGCGCTACTGACATGAACTACTTTTTTTACTTGTAGCTTTTTACTTGTAGTAGTTGCAGTGAAGCTCTAACACATGTTGACCATGTCTTTCAAACCTGAGTAAAACCTGGTAAAATGCTAAATTTTACCATTATTGCTAAATGCTAAATTACCATTATTTTTCTTTCGGCTATTTTCCACCAGCAGGTGTTTCTGATTGGTTTTGAAGTGGCTTTGCCTCACAGTGCACTCTTGGCAGCTGCGAGTTGGCATCGGAGAATGGAGTCCAATTTGGCAAAGACGGAATCAAAAATCGGTGACACGGAAAGTGTGAAACGGACAGAAGCTACACATTTCAGTGTAACTTAGAAAGCCAAAACTCTAAACACTGACTATCTCCATAACGTCATTGCAACTATATTGCGATTTGACGTTACGTTGTTAAATAGAATTGGAAGAAGTAGCTTGGATGTAGTTCGCTACATTTTTTTTGTAGGTTATATTATAGCTAACTACTCTATTAAAACGGAACAAAAACTTTTAATAAGAAGTAGCTTCTAGCTTGGAAAGCTTCAGTTTAAAAGTTGCTTCATCAATACTGGCTAGTAGATGCTAGAGACGCTCAGAAGTGACACCGCGGTAAAATTGGTTTATTGTTCGACATTCATGCTAATTACTACATATTGATATGACAATGAGCAGAACAAGCAACGCAACTCACTACAACCCCAAAAGCAAATCACACTGTGGCACATACTGTTTAATTTTCTTAACAACACCAGCTCTCACTCACAATCTCAGTGTTCCTGATGGTTTTAGCGCCACAGGATTAGGGACCGTCACTAAATTACAGAACTGCGTTTTAACGAATAATTTTTTAGATTTTATTTTAATAATAAATAATTTAGCATATACATATGGGTGTGTAATTATTACATTGTTTTAGTAGGAAAACAGAATTTAATCAAGTATTTCCTTAAGCTTAATGGAATAATCTCAATCATGTATTGAGATATTTTTTAAAGCATATTTATAAAAGACTCAGGCTTATTGGATTTGTATCATATCAGCAAATATACAATATTGGTATTGGTATCGGACATTAAAAAGTGGTGTCGTGCCATGTCTAATAGACAGATAGACAAAGTTTGGTGGCTTAATTGTGTTCTTATAATTTGGAGAATTTTCTTATTTATTGCAGAGACACTACAGAGGTGAACCAGAGCCAAAAGTCAAAGAAAAAGTCTTCACCCCGAGATTTAGACTGCAGCAAATACAGTTTTTCGTCCTTTTCAAAGCATTCTTCTTCTTCTTTTTCTTTTTTGGTCCAGCCGAGTCATGCTTAAAAAAACAGGAAAATATGTCAGAATGTGTTCCTTGGGTGAGATTGTGTGAAGCTGGCATGTTGCCTGGGGTGGGAGGCTTCCGCAGAAGGATGCTGTGAGGTTAGCGCTTGAGTGTACCTCTTTCAGCAGTTCGAGGAACACAGCGTTGACCCGTGACCTTATCTGTTTCCCGAAGATACGCCGCGACGGCTGAAATGATTGACGAGGCCGTGCTATCCTGTCATGCGGCAGAGGAGCGTGTTAAAAATAATAACAGTTATACACACACACGTGCGAGAGTGCGCGAGAGGGAGAGAGAGAGAGAAAGAGCTTTTGCCGAGCAAGTTGGTGAAGCCGCTCTTTAAAGATGGTGAAGCAGGACGCTTCCAAAGTGCAGGCTATGCTTTCCTGTGGAAGTCTCATAAATCGTAGCTGTTTCCGTTTATTATTCTCTACCTCCTCCTCCTCTTTTCCCCACTTTTGCACCTTGTTTTCACAGTTGGTAATATTACACTTTTATTTCAGCGACGGACGTTCGAAAGGCTTTCGGGTCGTGCCGAAGGAAGCGGTGGACGCTCACCCTTTAAACCCTTTTTTTTTTTTAAACGCGGCTGCCATCGTAGCAGAAGTTGTTTCCTAAGACTGAACTTTTCTCAGCACAGTGAGGGCTGAAACTCTATGCACTGCATGTCCAGACAGTCTTGAAAGCTATTTCTGGTTTGGAAAAATTTAAAAGTGCTACTGACAATAGCCGTGGGACAGAACATATTATGTATTACAATAACCGCTTTTTTCTTATTCCCTTTTCCATGTCATAAGCAACAGTGCAGCTAAAACCTCCTTTTTCTCGGTGTCATGAGAAACCATATGAGACCCGTCACGTCACTCGTGGGTTTCTTTATAACACACTGTTTGTGGTGTTCCAACCCTTTTCCCTTCATTAATTTGAAAAGCTTTCATTGACAGTAACGCTAAATGCAATTGTTAAAGAGTAAGTGAAAGCGCTGTGATATCGCCAATGCCGGGCGTCGATCTAAACAAACCCCCCCCACTTCACCGCCAACAGACCGCTGCTGGGTGGAAATGACAGAAATTGCTTTTCTCTCTCGCAGTGGGCATTGCCATTAGATGGCCACATACAAGGTTAATTTCCTCCTCTTTTCACAAAATCAACTTTGTCATTCTAACTGAATATCCTCTCTCTCTCTCTCTCTTTGTCTCACTCTCCGTACCTTCTCCTTTCCATTGTGTGCGTTCACTTGATTTTTGTCTATTGGTTGTAAATATGGCATGGATGAGCAAAAGGTAGATAAAGAAAAATATATTTACAGATTTAAATTATTCAATAAAAAATAGATAGATATATTACCTTATTGTAGCATTGCTTCATTTATAGAAATGAGCAAAACCTGTTTGAAAATAACGAATAATTTTGAAAACAAAAATTAGGAAATTTTCAACATATAATTTTAGTCTATTTCCCCAATCTTTAAATTGCATATCATTTTTGCTGCATAACAAAGTATTTGAAAGTAAATTATGATGTCATTGTGAACACAGCACAGCACACAGTACACCACAAACAAATCTCTGTGTGTGACCCATCTAAGAAGAAGCAGTGGGCAGCTGACATGGGCAGCACCCCAGGAGCAGTGCTTGAGGACAGTATCTTGCTCATAAGTACCTCAGTGGTACCTTTGCCAGTCCGGGAATCAAACCAGTGACCTTCCGATCATGGGGTGTACTCCCTAACGGTTACACTACCAACTATTCATTTATTCATTCATTCATTCATTCATTATCCGAACCGCTTAATCACAACCTAGGTGGCTGGGGTGGGGGGCACTGGAGCCTATCTCGGGAACTACGGATGCAATGCGGGGACCAACCCTGGGCAGGCGCCAACACAACACAGGGCACACACACACACAATCACACTCCCTGCTACACCTTACGGGGCCAATTTAGAGTCGCCAATTAACCTATATTGCATGCTTTGGACAGTGGGAGTTGCTCTCAGGAAAAACTATGCCTGAAATTAGGAAATGGAAGTTGCTCTGGATAAGTGCGTCTCCTAAAAAATGCCATAAATGTTCTTGTGATTTAAGGTTCTCCTTGGATTCGAATTTTGTAATTAAGTGAAAATCTCTCTTGTCTTACAGATGGTGCAGACCTAGATGACGACCCGTCCTGTTCCTGGCCCGCCTCGTCGCCATCCAGCAAAGACCAGGCATCTCCAGCCCATGGTGATGACTACGATTTTGGGGAGGATGAAGGTGGACCCGGCTTGCCGTACCCATGCCAGTTCTGTGACAAGTCTTTCAGTCGCCTGAGCTTCCTCAAACGCCACGAGCAGAGCCACAGTGACAAACTCCCGTTCAGCTGCACCTTCTGCAGTCGTCTGTTCAAGCACAAGCGAAGCCGTGACCGCCACGTCAAGCTCCACACTGGTGACAAGAAGTACCACTGCGGCGAGTGCGACTCATCTTTCTCACGAAGCGACCACCTAAAAATCCACATGAAGACGCACGCAGCCAACAAGCCCCACAAATGCCCGGTGTGCCGGCGAGGGTTCCTGTCCTCCAGCTCCCTCCACGGACACATGCAGGTGCACGAGCGCGGAAAGGACGGCCAAAGCGCCACGCTTTCACAGACTGAGGAATGGAAGCTGAAGGAGACGCGCAAGTGCAGCCGCTGTGAGGAGGGCTTTGATGTGCCAGAGGAGTTGCAAAAACACATTGCTGAGTGCCATCCTGAGTGCTCTCCCCCTGAAGAAGGGAGCCTGGGGCCTGGCCTGCAGTGCATCTACTGCCACGAGCCGTTTAGTGATGAGGGTACGCTACTTAGCCACATCGACCAGGCTCATGGTCGAGACCGAAAAGGCCATACGTGTGCGGTGTGTTCGGAGCACTTCCCCACTGTGGAGGAACTGTATGCGCACATGGACGTCCACCAACTTCCGGAGTCCAGCAACCACAGTAACAGTCCTTCCTTGTTAACGGTGGGCTACACGTCTGTCTCAAGCACCACTCCAGATTCGAACCTTTCTGTTGACAGTTCGACCATGGTAGACACTGCTCCGGCTGTGCCCAAAACCCGGGGAAGAAGAAAGCGTGCTGCCCAGCACACTGCTGATATGTGTGGACGACCAGCCAAACAGCCAAAAATAGCATATAGCTGTATCTACTGCAACAAACAAGTATTCTCAAGTCTTGCTGTGCTTCAGATCCACTTAAAGACCATGCATGTTGATAAACCAGAGCAGGCCCACACTTGCCAGTTCTGCTTGGAGGTCCTTCCGTCGCTGTTCAACCTGAATGAACATTTGAAACAGGTTCACAATGCTGAAGACCCATCCGCCCTTCTCGCTAGCCTGTCTGATGCTCTGCTGCAGTGCAATTTTTGTCCAGAAATGCTGGGAGATCTCAATGCACTGCAGGAACATATTCGTTGCTCTCATGGCTTTCCCAGCCCAGTGGCCAAGGAGAGCAATGCCTTTTTCTGCCCCCAGTGCTTCATGGGATTCCTGACAGAGGCAACACTAGAGGAACATGTTCGACAGACCCACTGTGATACCGGCAGCTTGCGCTTTGACTCTCCACTTGCAGTCACTCCCAAAGATCCCATTGTGGAGGTATACTCCTGCTCATACTGCACCAACTCTCCCATCTTTAACAGTGTTCTAAAGCTAAACAAGCACATCAAAGAGAATCATAAGAACATCCCCCTGGCACTAAATTACATCAACAATGGGAGAAGAACCCACAGAGCTCTCAGCCCTTCATCGCCCATATCCGTGGAACAGGCTGCACTTCTTAAACAGGGCAGCACCTCCTCCCGTTCATCAAGCGAATTCATCTGTAACCAGTGTGGTGCTAAGTACACTAGCTTAGATCTTTTCCAGACACACCTGAAGACTCATCTTGATGGTGTCTTGCCACAGTTGACCTGCCCCCAATGCAACAAGGACTTTCCCAATCAGGAGGCCCTGCTCAAACATGTTACTGTTCATTTCACTATCACTTCCACCTACTACATATGTGAGAGTTGTGACAAGCAGTTCACATCAGTGGACGACCTGCAGAAGCATCTGCTTGACATGCACACCTTTCTGTTCTTTCGTTGCACTCTCTGCCAGGAAGTTTTCGACTCAAAAGTGTCAACTCAGTTACATCTTGCCGTCAAACACAGCAATGAGAAGAAAGTCTACCGCTGTACTTCTTGCAACTGGGATTTCCGGCATGAAACTGACCTTCAGCTGCATGTCAAGCACAGTCATTTGGAGAACCAGGGCCGAGCACACCGCTGTATCTTCTGTGGTGAGTCGTTTGGCACGGAAGTGGAGCTGCAGTGTCACATCACCACTCACAGCAAGAAGTACAACTGCCGCTTCTGCAGTAAGGCTTTCCATGCCATTATCCTGCTGGAACGTCACTTGCGCGAGAAGCATTGCATTTTTGAGAGTAAGGCCCAGAATTGTGGCACTAATGGCTCTACAAGTGGTGGTGGTGACTCAGCTGCCAAAGATGATGCTGACCTGCAGGGTATTCTTACCAATAGCCATGGTGGAGCTGTTGCTGGAGAGTCTCATAACAGTCATGATGGAAGTGAAGAGGATGTTGATTCTTCTGAGGTCATGTACAGCTGTGACATCTGTGGTGCATCTTACACCATGGAATCCCTGCTGACCAATCATCAACTCCGCGATCACAACATCCGCCCAGGAGAGAGTGCCATGCACAAGAAGAAAGCGGAAATGATCAAGGGGACCCACAAATGCAACGTTTGCTCCAGAACCTTCTTCTCTGAAGCTGGGCTCCGGGAGCATATGCAGACCCATCTGGGACCCGTCAAACACTACATGTGTCCAATTTGTGGAGAACGCTTCCCATCTCTGCTTACTCTGACCGAGCATAAAGTCACTCACAGTAAGAGCTTGGACACTGGTAGCTGTCGAATCTGCAAGTTGCCCCTGCAGAGCGAGGAGGACTTCCTGGAGCACTGTCAGATGCATCCAGATTTGCGCAACTCTCTGACCGGCTTCCGCTGTGTGGTCTGCATGCAAACAGTCACGTCCACCTTGGAGCTCAAGATTCACGGCACCTTTCACATGCAGAAAACAGGATCCGGGTCAACCAATCACCCCAGCGGGCGCTCCGTTGTCACGCACCACCAGCACCACCAGGCCCAGAAGCTGTTCAAGTGCGCTTCATGTCTTAAAGAGTTCCGCTCCAAGCAGGATTTGGTGAAGCTTGATATCAACGGACTGCCTTACGGCCTGTGTGCCTCGTGTGTGAGTGCTGCTGGTAGCAAGAGCTCTAGTCCGACAGTTAACGGAGGAAAACAGCTGCAGCAACACCAAGGGGCCCAAACACTTGCAGTCTCTGCTGTTGGTTGGACCCAAGGGGAGAGTCTGAGCCCGGGCGGCTTGAAAGGGAAGGGCGTTTCCTATTCCACGTCGTCCTCTTCTTCCACATCGTCCACTGCGGCCAAGACGCGGTGCTCAAGTTGCAATGTGAAGTTTGAATCTGAGGCAGAGCTGCAAACGCATCTGCAAACAGTGCACAGGGATCAGGCAGGAGAGGGCAGCGGAGGGCAACTGAGGACCCCTCAAGGATCCCCCATGCCAAGAGTGAGTCCTTCACAAAGCGAAGAGGTAATATATCAGATTTCTATAACATTTACGTGGTCGTACTTATCATTGCGGCATTTACACGCCTAATAGACTATGACGAATGCATACAAATGTATGACTGTAAAGGGCAATGTTTGGTTTGAAAATGTACTTAGATTGTTATTTTTACTCACTGTTTTCCTCTCTTGTTGGATAGAAGAAAACCTACCAGTGCATAAAGTGTCAGATGGTCTTCCACAGTGAGTGGGACATTCAGGTTCATGTGGCTAATCATATGCTTGGTGAGTTTCAGAAAACTTTTTACTGAATTGTTGGCACATTTTCTCTCCTTTATGTTTCAGCACAGCAATTACATTGTTTGGTTAAAAATGCACAAACATGAGGGCAAATTTACTGGTGATACTGCACAAAAACACACATGGTGTTGCCATCAGCATTCAGGTAGTCCATTGTGTTATGATCTAACGAGGGCTAAAAAAAAAACGGCATATCTACAACCACCCCATTACCGGTCTTGCATCAGCTTGCCGAGTGGTTGCGCAAGATACTGTAAAAATGTGTCCTTTATATAAAGTGTCTACATTTCACCCTTATTAATTCTGGCTATTTAATTAAAAATCCCCTTTCTTTCGTAATAACAGCCTTGGAAGGAGAACCGAAGTTAAGCGTGTATTACAAATGAGTCTCTAGGTGGTTTAGGTTGATGGTGATATTTGTTTAAATGCCTCTCGGGATCCTAGAGATGTTGGTTTGGTAGGTGCGAAGACACGTTAAGATCAGAGACTTTTTGGTGCGAGCGAATTTTAATTGAGACACCGAGCCCCTTGAGACGTTGAGCCCCATGTATCCTAGGTACATAGTATCACAGTATCAGAAAAACAGAGGTATTGTACAGTAGAAATACTTTCAATAATGCAAAAGGCAAACAGAGAAACTGATCCATGTTATTAGAGCTTTAGGGAAGATTCTATCATCGTAATCAGATGCAGAATTTGTTCAAAGCTTTGGATCCAATAAAACCAGATTTACATTTCAACAGCTGGATATGTGACGAATAAAACTCGAATCCTGAACTGTATTCTTGGCCTGAATGTTAGAAACATGTTTTGTGAGTCACCAAGCCGGGTCACAGGGGTCACTGTCCAAGCCTTGTGTGATGTACTAGGTGGTGAGACAGTAATTGGGTGGTGAGTGGGAGTTTTCGAGGGAAGGCAGCATGGATTATGCTATTGAAGGTCAAGAAGTTATATGATCCGCAAAAAGACCTCAGGGAGGTGAGACTGAGCTACCAGGAAGGAGAAGAAGTTGGGAGTCGAGGAGGATTTTAGAATAATTTGAGGATAAACAGCATATGTTGACCTACTATCTTGCTGTTTTTTGGCTCTTTGTAATGGCATACGTGCACCGAGTAACACAAACATTTCTCATTTCGAGTGAGACAACCTTGACATTGACCTTTATGCCACTCATCCATGAGCGACTAATGAGAGGGACAGTCAACTTGGAGCAACTTGGGGTTAAACGTCTTTCTTAGCGGCCCAGCGGTGGAAGTTCTAACATTATGATTGGGGCAGTTGGTGGTGTAATGGTAGGGTGTTTGCCCCGTGATCAGAACGTCGCAGGTTTGAATCCAGGACCAGCAAAGGTACCACTGAGGTACTCATGAGCAAGATACCGTCCCCAAGCACTGCTCCCCGGACACGGCCCTTGTTAGCTTTCACAGGATAGAGCTGGATTTGAACTCACAACCTCTTGGCGGGTCAGAGTTGGGGAAAAATTTTGATTTTGTCCCCCTTTATAATGATTCTTTGACAATTAATTAAAATGAAGGTAACGAAACCACTATTATTTTTATTAAACATTAACCATTTAGTTATTTTTGAAGATAAATGTGAGGCATATTTATCATACCTTTCCTCCTTCTTCTAAACATAACAAGGAGGTGAGTTCACCGACGTATGGCTCAACATTTTGCGGAAAAAGACGATGACGTGAAAAATTGCGAAGAAGTTGTGGATATTGGTATAAATTGCACGGTAGTAATGAATTCATGGGAATTGGCTGAATTTGCATTTATAGTTGCAATCACAACGTCCTGGAAGGTCTGATAAGATACATATAATCCAGTGGTCAGGATACTCGCCCTGGACCAAAAGATCATGGGTTCGAATCCTACCTCCAGCACTACTGTAACACTCGGTAGGTGAACCCAAATGCAGAGTCGACAGAACCAGGTAGCAGGCACAGGATTAGATTGATGAAAAACCAAGAGTTTATTCGAGCAGATGTCAAAACCAGAAAACACAGTCCACGGAGCAAACAAATCCAAATCGCCAGAAGCAGAGGGGTAATCCAAAAACCGAAAGCAAGGGTCAAAACCGAGGCAGGCAAACACAAAGAACGCTTGGTGTGTAGCACTTGGCATAACAATACTTCGCAGGGGAATGGGTGTAACTGAAAGTCCTTAAATACAGGTGATGTGGATGTGATTGGTTAAAACTCTGGTGACGCTGATCTGGTAGTCTGTGGTAACTGTGAAGGTCTGGAACTGGAGTCCTGGTCAGATGGCCCTTCTGATGAAGTGGACTCCTCCCTTGGTCTGGACTGGGATCTCACAACTAACACCTTTAGGTCCCTGAGCAAGACCCTCAACCCCAAGTTGCTCCAGGGAGACTGTCCCTAAAATAAGGAAATATTAATATTAAAATATAACCATTTTTGGTTATAACCCCACAAAAGTTATGATTAAGTTGGTGATTATGATAGACATTATACATATTATACCTATATGATCTTTGTGGGTACACTGTAAAAAATGGCCAAAATTTTTTAGTGCGGCAGCATTGAAGTACAGCAGTAACCATGTAACATGTCAACTATCAGTCGAATATTCTGCACAAGTGTGTTTGCATAATTTGGCAAAAATAAGTGAGCGCGGAATTTCCACGTAACCAATGAACACTGAACTGAATTTTTGTATTCCGGAGCAGATGCGACATATGACGGGTGCAGGGCCATTTTCTAACATATTATTTCCTGATGTGCATATTATCTTGTTTTTCTGAATTTCGTATTATTGATTTTGCATGTTTTCATGCCTGATAAAGTAGAGGAGCGTCTCGCCACGTTTCCTGCCTGTGAATATTCAGACGCGCCCAGAGGATCTTTTATTGGTATTCAGGTAGAATATTGCGGAAAGGAAGATGCAAAATTCAAACCGACAGGCTTTTCTTTAGCCGGCAGGTCTCCGGCTCTCTGAATTCCACTCTCGCTCGTCCTTAATTCATTCATTTATTCGCCTTGTTAGTTGGAACTTTCATTACTCGGAATTAGGTGGCATATTCCTGGGAAGGGGCGCTCGGTGAGCTGGAAATGAGCAAGGGCTGATTTCAAATCTGTTGCGCAGATCGGGGTCTGGCCTTCTTAATATGAATATGGCATCAGTTCGATTCAATTCAGCTCTGGAATCAGCAATTGATGTTAGAAAATATTGATCGTTGACCTTTATATCTTTCCTTATCTCTAATTAGTGAAACATTTTCCTGCCCCTTAGCTTAGCCTCATTCTGGTGAGGGTCTGAGTTAAGGGCGTAACGATATGTTCACATTGATTCAGTGATCAATAAGCCGATAGCGTGGATCCAAAATGAAAACACTGATCAGACATCGTACATATTGCAACATCTTGAACATGGATTAAGTAAGATTTACCACTGAGGGCAAATTTCCCAGTCCAGGATTAAGCCTAGTCCTAGACTAGCTTGGTCCAAGATTAATCCATGAGCAAGAAACCAGCCACGCTTAGTCTAGGACTAGGCTTAATCTAATCTTAAACTGCTTGAAATATGTTAGCAACTATGCTTTTTGGAAACGCACCCCAGATCGATATAACAACACGACTTGTGGTTAAATCTCCTAACACTGGTAAAGAAAGGCCGCTGGAGCATAATCCTGGTGGAGTATTATCCTCTCAGGGGCATTTTCTAGACTTCAACCAGCACCAATGTTCGTTTCCGTTTTTCTAGACAATCAAAGCACGTTAAAAAAATTTCTGGCCCTGGTGGAAGTGGAGAAACACTGTCTTCTCAAAGAGCTTTGACTGGAACAGTGCTATACAAATGCAGCACTGATTCATCAGAAGTTTTCTGTATCGGTAGCTTTCAAGATTTGTAAAGTGGCTTTTATGAAGCCGACACTTACAAACCTCAGGACGACTGGACGGCCGTCGCCGTTCCGAAACAGCCGAAGGTTCGCGTCCAACTGGCATTGGCCGGATTCCGCTCCTGATGCTCATGCTACCACCGCAGTCTCCCTCCGACAGTTTGGGTAGCGGGTAGCGGTGGCGGCGGGGGTAAATCTGGACCGGATCGTAATTACTTCACTGCCAGCGTGTGCCAGGAAAGCGAAGGGGAAGGGGGTTTGGACGGGGGGGAAGTTGGGGAGTGGGGGTGGGGGACGAGGCGAAGGCCTCATTTGGACAAGGCTCTAAATGCCTTCTCCCTCTGAAAAAAGGGACACTTTCTCCTTTTAATGGCCATCTGCACAGGAGAGGCGAGTCGGGAGGCCGGGGGTCATCTCCGCTCAGCTGTCGCCGTTATTAGCGTAGGTAATGGAGCAGGCGCTCTACTCTTTGGGGTGCCGTTCCTGCCCCTGCGCTCCTGGCTTTTTACGGCCGACGACTCGGCCCCCAAAACTCTATATATAGAGGAGGTGTTGTCACGTAAATCTGCAACAATACGGGATAGGGGAAAAGGCCTTTTGACGATAAGTGGGAGCGTAGAGATACCACAGTCTGCACTGATGCATTGATCAAATTATCAAGGAGCCCAGATCGGTAGCTCGGCAGAGTGGAGCGAGGGCAGAGCATTTCCAGCGTAGTAGACAACATTTAAAAAAAAAGTCACTTCCTGCCCTATCTAGTGTACGAAGTCAAATAGGGCGCGTATCAAACTCCATGTGCACTACCTATTTCCTGAGATGCATACTACCGCATAGAAAAGTATGATAAGAACGCCTTACCTACCATACTATTAAGAGCTCACATTCGCTAAGTGAGGCAAAAGCGCTATTAGTTAGTTAATCGTGTGCGGGCAGAGTTGAGCGCAAAAAGACAAGAGATTTTGCACACGAACGGTCAGAATTTTGGCACAAAATAACATTTTAAACCAGAAGGCGTGGCCCATATAAAATCCCATCTCGGACTTTGGACGCGTCCAGCATAAGCGCTACCTTTCCGACATACAATAAATGTGTCATGAAATATCAGCTGAAAATAAAATATCGGGGCTAATCTAAGCGCTGGTCTGATGCTAAAGACTTAAGAAAAAAGTAATTATCGGCAGATTCCGAAATGATTCCGACATTATCGTGCATTCCCTACCTTAATTCCGAATTAAAATCTCATCAAATCAATCTTGGCGATATCGGCAGATGCTGATTTGTCCGTTTCATCTATATTATATCATATTGTGATCAAACTCGTGATTTACACACCTTCAAGATTGAGGACGCACCTCACCTTCTGGCTTGACAGTCCGTTAGTGCTTCTGAGTGTGTCAGTACGTTTCAGGGCGCCGTTAATTCCGCGTAAAAAACAATGCTGGAAAGTGGGAGAGGTATAATATCCTAATCAGGTTGAGGAAAGTGTGGAATGCTTGTGGGTGGAAGAGAGGGGAGGGATTGAGGGGTTTGGGGAGGGGGGCACGAGTTCGGCCTTGGCCTGAGCCAGTAGCCCCTGCCTGCCTGGGGGAGTGGACCCTGCGGCGTTCGGGGTCCAGATGGATCCATCCACATTTGCTGTACAGCTGGTCGCTCTGATCAGAGAGCCGATGTGAAACTCCTATCGCGCTGTAGAGGAGAGAGGGAGGGAGAAAAGAGAAAGGGAGGGGAAAAGGGGGAAAAAAAAGTCATTGCCTCCGACTAAGGAGCAATTTCCAAGCAGGCCAGAAGACAGCTGGCCGCTCTTTAGTTCAGAGTTTGCTGGCAGCGTCCACTCGCACCACCAAAGGCATCTGATTTGTCACCAGAGAGAAGAGGGGAAGAGTGGCGAAGGAGTGTGAGAAGACAGGATTTATTTCTCCTCACTCCGCTGCGACGGCGGCTATCAAAGAGATCACTCGCTTCCGACTACAGTGAAGCTGTTTGTTAATAGGAGTTAAAGTCGTGTTTCATCACGATGATCTATCTGTCCATCCATCCATTCATCCACTTATCTATAAAGAAAGAGAGACAGACCTGCATCCATCCATCTATCTGTCGAGCTGTCTCTCTGTCGGTCCATCTATCTATCTGTCTGTCTGTCTGTCTGTCTGTCTGTCTGTCTGTCTGTCTCTCTCTCTCTATCTTGAAAGAGAGACAGACCTGCAACTATTCATCCATCCATCTATCTATCTATCTATCTATCTATCTATCTATCTATCTATCTATCTATCTATCTATCTGTAAAGAAAGAGACAGACCTGCATCCATTCATCCTTTCATCTATTGTCTCTCTCTATCTGTCTATTTTTCTATCCATCCATCCATTCATCCACCTATCTATAAAGAAAGAGAGACAGACCTGCATCCATCCATCCATCTATCTGTCTAGCTGTCTCTCTGTCGGTCCATCTATCTATCTATCTGTCTATCTGTCTATCTATCTATCTATCTATCTATCTATCTGTCTGTCTGTCTGTCTGTCTATCTATCTATCTATCTATCTATCTATCTATCTCTCTCTCTCTCTCTATCTATCTTGAAAGAGAGACAGACCTGCAACTATCTATCTATCTATCTATCTATCTATCTATCTATCTATCTATCTATCTATCTATCTATCTATCTGTAAAGAAAGAGACAGACCTGCATCCATTCATCCTTTCATCTATTGTCTCTCTCTGTCTATTTTTCTATCCATCCATCCATCCATTCATCCACCTATCTATAAAGAAAGAGAGACAGACCTGCATCCATCCTTTGATCTATCTATCTATCTATCTGTCTGTCTGTCTAGCTGTCTGTCTGTCTCTCTGTCTGTCAGTCCGTCTGTCTATCTCTCTGTCCATCTATCTCTCTATCCATCCATCCATCCATCCATCTATCTAAGTATAAAAATTAACATAGAGAGTTAAAACTATATAGAATATGGAGGAAACTTGTAGTAATGGCCGAAAAGGTAGAAATGACAAATCAGGTGAAAATATAAAGATGAATGAATCATAAACAAACTAAATTTGTACGTTTTACACACTCATTATTTTCCAGATGTCTGGCTTGTAGATGTAATGTCATGTAGGAGTTATTTTGGCAAATAAAAAGCAAGTTGGACGAACGAGAGGAGCCAAAACAGAAGCAAAACAACCTTTCCACTCCTTCCGAAGACAAATTCTAGAGGTCTTTTGCCGACAGATAAGCCGGTAAGACTCAAACAGCACGACAGCGCCTCAGAATCCTCTTTTTTTTGACAACACTCCGAACTTTGACCCTCAAAGCTCCATAGGAGCCTATTTTTCCTCTCGCTCCTCCTGCTGGGCCGAAACCTCTCGCTTACTTCTCCGCCACCCCGATGCGAGGATGTCGGGCACCAGGAAAAAAGGTCTCATCCCTTCCTTTCCCCTCCCTCCTTCTATCCTCCATCTCCTTGTATCCTCCAACAAACTCCCACTTTTTTGTGCCCCTTTATCCTCCCTTCCGAAAGCCCGGTGCCAAGTCGGTGGGCGGCGTTCTGAAGGACGGTCGCGATCTTCGCAGCAACAGGAAAAAAAGAATTTCCGGAAAAGCCGATTTTTGGAGGGTCACCTCTCGGTTGTGGATTCGGTTGTTTTGACCCCCTTCCCCCTACCCCAAGGTTAGGGTTGGGGTGGGGGTGGATTTAAGGGGGTGGAGTGAAAGTGGCCAGCACCCAAAACCCCCGGATTCGTGCCCAGGCTTCTGTCGGTGGCGTCGGTCGATGATACAGAGGGCGAGGGAGAGAGAAAAAGAGAGTGAGAGAGAGAGAGAGAGAGTCCTGGACGGAGGGGACGGGAGGCAGGAGGGCAGCGGGTGGCAGTAAGTAGGGGGCAAAAAATGGGGCGGGGAGGGGGCACATTTGCTGTACAGCTGGCCTCTCTGTGTGAGACAGAACTGTGGTCTGTTTTCCGAGAGGAGAAATAGAGGGATGAGAGAGAGATTCCGTCAAATTTGCTCCTTTTCCTCCGCCGTCACCCCCCGAATCCGGCACGTGTGGGAGGATACGGGGCGTTAAATAAAGACGCCATTCGTTTCCGGCGAGGGAGAAAAAAATCCCCGCAAATTGTCGTTGACGCCGGGCTGTCCTCGAGGTCCCCGGGGGGAGTGTTTTGAGCGATGACGTGTTGGCTGTGTGTCCCAGATGCACGCGGAGTGGGGTAACAAAATGAAATAAAAATACACCTCATCAAGACGCTAGCACACTTTTTGGGTGGTCTGAATTAAAAAGACGAATGGAGCGTGGCGGCACTGGCGTACGCATACAAACAAGTTGAAATCATAACGTATCATAAGTTAGGCTGACATTCCACTTCATTAAGGCATGAACTAATGTGGGTGGAAAAATAGAAGAAGGAAAAATGGAGCATGAAGCTTATTAAGGAAATTCAGCAAAAGATGCGACCGGGGCTAAAAATGAATGAAGACTGATCTTTGTCTCAAAGTGGTGCAAATAAAGGCGCTCAGATGCTGTAGGCGTGTTGGCTCAAAGCGCTGAGGCACCGCCGCTACTACAGAGCCCCTACCCATCGACTGTAAAACACGCGCACTGTTAAATTAATTGAGTGATTATTTGTCATTGTGAACACACCACAGCACAGCATACAGTGCACCACAACCAAATGTCACCTCTGCATTTGATCCATCCGTGAAGGAGCAGCGGGCAGCTAACAAGCGCCCGGGGAGACGGTACCTTGCTCATGAGTACCTCAGCGGTAACGTTACCGGCCTTGGATTCGAACCTGCGACCTTCTGATCACGGGGCGAACACCCTACCGTTACGACACCGTTTAGATCACTTTAAAGTCGTGCAAGTAAAACTATGTCAAATTTTCCCTTGTTGTGGCTAACGCAATATAAGTTTCACTGGACGAGATGAAGACGGTGACAGGATAGTGAGCACAGTCTGGGCTAATACGGAATACAACACGGGATGACGGCGGGGAAATATTTTAGCGCGAGGACAGCGGCGAAAAGACTAAAATGACAGAGAAACGCTGAAAAAACAGGGAGTTGATAGATGAGAGCGGATAGGTTGCTTACTTACATTTTACCATGTATTACGCCACCGCTGTTCACATCTGAGCTAGCTCATACGGATTAGCCGCGTATTCTCATGCATTCGCTAATCGTTTGGAGGTCTTTACAACAGGTTAAACACGCACGTCATATTTTAGGTAAACTTACACCTGGTGCTTCAACGGCAGCCGCCGGCGGTGAGGGAATGGAGATATTATGAACCGCTTCGGACTTAGCATGTGACAGACTCTCTTAGCGAACTCGCCCAGACTAGCAGGTAGGCTACTGACGCTATGCAGGTGGGTAGAGCCAGACCACTAGATCTGAGCAGGGCTGTGCATAAACATAACCTCTATACGTAAGCAGGGCGTTTTAGTTCCACCCTACTTAGACCTACCGTGAAAAGCCGTGAAAAGCTGTTAAACTGCATAACGTCGTAAAACTCACTGACTTTCCACATCTTTTCAGACGCATTTCACGTTACCAAACCCAGGACGGTTTTCACCTAACTATGTCTTTAAGCATTTTTAACTGTTGGATACTGGTCACGTTTTTGAACCGAAATGCTGATAAAATAAATAAATGAATGTATTAATTGTCGACAGGTTACAGTCCCAAACTGGTAAAAGTACCTCTGAGGTACTCATTAGCAAGTACCCCAACACGTTGGCACTGCCAAAAAAGCTGCTCACTGCTCCTTCACTGATGGGTCAAATGCAGTGGTCATGTTTTGTTGTGGTGCGTTGTGTGCCGTGCAGTGTTCACAATGACAATCACTCACTTAAATTCACCTTAATGCACTTCAGTTAATTTGGTCTGGACTTTAAACTATCAACAACGACGGCACTGAAAGTTTGAGACTGTGACATAGAAGCTGCATTTTTGTGTTAAGAACATAACTTTGAATTTGTTTACATTTTCATGCCAATTTTCATTAAAATGTGCTTTAAAATATCATTGATTAGTAATAATCGGTATCAGTATCATCCTTGAAAAAATATATTGGTCAACCAATATATATTCTGGGATTATATATATATATATACATTGGCATTCAGCAGGAGGAGGTGTGTAATTGCTTATTAACACAGTCATACTCCAGTGCACGGAGGTGACTGCACTAACGAATGGTGAGATGTTATTAATCACCAATTAATAAAGCACAGGCAAGCAGAGATGGAGGGAGGAGGGGCGTCTGCTCGCTCCACAACACGCATGAGCAACTCAGACGAATACTTTCATAATTTTCCTGGAGTTTGATCACCACCAAACACACACACACACACTCTTCCCTTTCTCATTCAATTTCTCTCACTCATGCTCAGTCTGTCTCAGCTTTCCATCCTGCTTTTTGCTCGTCTCTGTCTCTGTCTGTTTCTTTCTTCTTCTTCTTCTTTCTCTTTTGGCTTTCCCTTCAGGGGTCGCCACAGCGAATCATCTGTCTCCATCTAGTCCTATCTTCTGCATCCTCTACCCTCACACCAACTAACTTCATGTCCTCTTTCACCACATCCATAAATCTCCTTTTTGGTCTTCCTCTCAGCCTCCTGCCTGGTGGCTCCAACCTCAGCATCCTTCTACCTATGTACTCATTGTCTCTCCTCTGGACGTGTCCAAACCATCTCAGTCTGGCCTCTCTGACTTTATCTCCAAAACATCTAACATGAGCTGTCCCTCTGATGAACTCATTCCTGATCCTATCCATCCCCGTCACTCCCAAAGAGAACCTCAACATCTTGAGCTCTGCAACCTCCAGTTCTGCCTCCTGTCTTTTCCTCATTGGCACCGTCTCCAAACCATACAACATGGCTGGTCTCACTACCGTCTTGTACACCTTGCCTTTCATTCTTGCTGAAAGCCTTTTATGTCTGTTTATTTGGGGTTGACTCTGTTTGTCTATTGGTTGGTCTGTATGTCCATCTTTCGGTCTATCTGTTTGTCTCTGTGTTTGTCTCTCCTTGGTCTGTCTGTCCATCTCTTTATCTTTATCAGTCTGTGTGTCTCCCTATCTGTTAATTTCTCACTCTGTCTGTCTTTCAGTCTGTCCATCTCTTTGTCTTTGTCAGTCTGTCTGGTCTTTCTGTCTAACTATCTCTCTTCTCTGTCTATTCTCTGGTCTGTCTTTCTGTCTGTCACAGTCTCTCTTTGGTGTGTTTGACTCTCAGTCAAGTGGTTTGTCAGTTCATCTGTCTGTCTTTATCTTTCTTTCTCTCCATCTCTCAGTCTATCTGGTGGTCTCTCTGGTGTCCGTTTGTCTCTCTCTTTCAGTCAGTCGCTTGGTTTGTCACTGTCTGTCACCATCTATCTTTGCCTCTTGCTCTCTCCCTGTCCCTCTCTCTCTCTCTCTCTCTCTCTCTCCCTACTGGCTTGTCGATATATCTGTCTGTCTCTCTGTTGGTCTGTCTGCTCTATCGATCTCTCCCTCTCTCTGTCTCTCTCTCTCTCTCTCTCTCTCTGTGTCTGTCTTTATCAGTCAGTGTCTCTCTGTCTTTCTCTCTATCTGTCTATCTTTCTTAGTCTCTCTTTCTCTATTGGTCTCTCTCTCTCTACTGGCTTGTTGATATATCTGTCTGTCTCTCTGTTGGTCTGTCTGCTCTATCGATCTGTTTGTCTTTCTCTCTGTCTATTGCTTGGTCTGTCTGTCTTATCTTATTTCTGATCCCTCTCTCTCTCTCTCCCTCTCTCTCGGTTTGTCCATCTGTTGGTCAATTTATCTGTCTCTCGGCCTACTAGTTTGTCCGTCTGTCTTCCCCTTTGCTTTTTTGTGCCACGTTTCCTGCTATTTGGAGCTGCGGTGTGCGCTTTTGAAAGGTAATAGAGCTCCGTCTTTGGACCTGCTTAAATGAAGTGGAGCCAGAGCACGTCATCAATATTTCACTGACCTACATGAAGTACCTTTAAGCCTTTCCTGGCCATGACTAGCACTTACACTACATGACAGGCCTGATTTGCACCATTAGAACGGACTCTGTCCTCTGTCCTCCCTCAGCTCATTTACTCTCATGTTCACTTCGTCTGGACTCATGTCTCACCTGCAGGGGCCTGGGGAGATTTCGGTTGGAGCGAACCTCGCTGCCGTATTTCTGCTTCAGGTCTTAGTTTTTTATGGAATCCCAAGCCAGAACCGTGACTGGTTACTGAAGCGGGAGTTCTGGGTTGGTTTTAGCTGATCACCAGTTTCAAATGGTTCAAATCAATTATATTTGTTGCCATCATAAGTTTAACGTTGTACCTTCTGACCATTATTACCAAAAACAAATCATGTGATTATACTGTATAATTTCTTTGACAACACCAGCTCTCGGTCGCAATCTCTGTGTTCTTGATGGTTTTAGCGCCGCAGGATTAGGGAGCGTCTCAAAATTACAGAGCAATGTTTAAACTAATCATTTTTGAGATGTTATTTTAATAGTAAATAATTTAGCATGTACAAGATTCAAGATTCTTTAAAATCTTGAATCTTGAATATGCTAAATTGGTTATTAATTATTATTTTTTTATTTTTTTGTATTAGTTTGAACACAGTTCTAGAATTTTGAGACTAAGCCTAAGCCTGTGCCACTAAAACTATAAGGAAATTATGATTTGCTTTTGGGGTTGTAGTGGTGTGTTGGTTAGGGACTGTCACAAAATTGCAGAAATGTGATTAAATGAATAATTTTTTAGATATTTTAATAATAAATAATTTAGCATATACATATGGGTGTGTAATTGTTACGTTGTTTTAGTAGGAAAACAGTATTTAAGTCAAGTATTTACTTAAGCATAACAGAATAATCTCAGTCATGTATTCAGACATTTTTAAAGCATTATTTTTTGTTTAAAAAAGACTCAGAGACCGTATCAGATTTATATCGTATCAGCAAATATCCAAAGTTACAATATCATATACCATTAAATACTGTGGTTTAAAAACACTGCCTTCATCCTTATCCGCAATGTTTCCACTACAGCTACAGTGATATCAGTGAACTTTTCCAAAACAGTTTTGAGAAGCTTATAAGAACTTCTAGCAGGGGGCAGTGTGGGCTTTAAGGTGTAGCCGTCGTCTTTGATGGGCCTCCTCTCCTCACCTCTGTGACTTTAGTCGCTTTTCTCTCTCTCTCTCGTGCCGCCAGGGGCCCGAGTCTGGGGCCCGAGCCGCCGCCATGTTTTATGGATGGCGAAGGGGCCGCATTACATTAGCAGTGTTAATGGCAGCCCTTGTTCTGAAGTGCCATATAAATACTGAATGTTGGGGATTAACCTCCGAGCTCCCGGCGCTCCTCCGGGAAGGCCTGACGTGTCACCGTCGCCGAGGTGGGGTCTGTGAGGTGTGTGTGGAGCTTCCTAGGCTTAACTTAGACCTCCTGAGAGGCCACACACAGAGTGGAAGTGGCGAGGGGTCAAACCGAGGGTCTGAATTCAGCCCGGCTGACCGAGGAGAGAAGTTGGCCTCGTCCCAAAACTCGACTCAACTCTGAATAGACTGAAACTCCAAATTATGCAGTGGCTTTGTTAGAATTGGCAACAATCTCTTCGTTTTTGCTCTGGCTCGTCTGCTCACTTGAAGTTAGAAACAGAAAGTTTGGATTGGACACAAATTTCGGATAGGGACAGTCTCCCCTTAAGTAGTTAATCTTCATGCTCAGGGACCCAGTGGTGGTAGTGCTGAGGGTAGGATTTGAACCCACAACATTTGAAAAAGTGAGTGATTATTTGTCATTGTGAACACAGCACACAGTGCACCACAACCAAATGTGACCTCTGCATTTGACCCATCCGTGAAGGAGCAATGGGCAGCTAACAAGCGCCCGGGGAGCAGTGCCTGGGGACGGTACCTCGCTCTTCAGTACCTCAGTGGTAACTTTACCAGCCCTGGATTCGAACCTTCTGATCACGAGGCGAACACGCTACCGTTACGCCCCCAACTGCCCCGGTCTAGAGGTGAGAATATAGAATCTAAACTCCTAACACTAGACCACCACCACCCCATATTATTATTGTTGTGGTTGTTGGTAGTAATAATAATAATAAGAAGAAGAAGAAGAAGAAGAATAACAACAACAACAACAACAACAACAATAATAATAATAACAATAATAATAACAATAATAATAATAAAGGAGAAACAGAACAGTTACGAGAGGATTCCATAGCTTTTCGTGACAACAATGAATAACTTATATAAATGAATATCTATTATATATCTAATAATGTCTATTATTATATATGTATG